>LR537692.1:1006819-1191217 GCA_900883565.2 Caenorhabditis panamensis | reverse complement strand
TTTTTTTCAAAATTTCACATTTTCCTCCATAACTCGAGTCAAAAGTGTTTCACAGAACCCATATTTTGAGTTATATCTTAGTTTTTGATGCTCTTTCGAACGCACTTGGTCCCGTCCAGATCGGATCCGAGCATCTGGCACCCATTCCTTGTGAGTGCTAATATCAGAATAATTGATAGAGACACGATAATATGTCGAATTACGACAATTGGCTCCTCCGAGCCGGGCAACACGCTTTTCAAGCCAACTCCATAGTCAATAAGCTCAATGAATGCTCGCTTGCCCTGCCGCCAAACCTTAGCACGTATTGTATTGTTATAATTCGTCCAAATTTGTCACTTGGCTCCTCGAGCTCATCGTCATTCATCCAGGAACTCATCGGACAAAAGGATGACAGGTGTATCTGTGTCTGGCTCGTGTAAATTGAATCAATTGGTGGACCACCGCTGGCTGCGGATGGCTAATTCCCTTGTAATCTCTTTATGGAGAGCACCAGTCAATGATACATCAGGAAATCAAGTGGGGACACGGATCAGTGAACAGGACAACCTATTATGGGAAAATCAACGTCGGACCAGCTCTGTTAGTAGGAACGGACAAAACCAACAGGGGCGGATAAAATAAGATAGAGTTGACAGATAAAACATAACTTTTGGAAGAAAATCTGTATGTCTTCTAATACATTCCGCACTCAAAACTGTTCAACGGAACGCCGGAAAAGGAACTGCTGCTCTCTCCGTCTCAATGCGACAGTTTATCCCATCGTATAACCATCAACAGATTATGATAGAATTAGACTTTACCCTCCGTGGTTGTTAAAATAAAATTAATAATACGTATCATAATAATTATGAAGATCATCTCCCGGATTTCATTTTACAACCAGAACCCGCGCACGGCTGGCAACAACCATATTAATTCCTGCTGCCAGTGGATTAGAGGTTCATGAACCCCTGCTCGTCCGCAGAATCCGCCAGTTTTTCGATGCGGGTTGGTTTCGCTTCAAATTACCTTAATGACACCGTTCTCCCAAATTCTCATTTATTGTGCGTATCGCAACCGATTACCGTACTCTTCTTTCTCTTCGCTCCCGAATTAGATGTCAAGTGGGTGTGTGTACATGTCCAATTTGTTGTCCGGAGGCGATCTGAGGGCGAGATGCAATGCGGATGCGACGAGTTTCTCAGTTTCTCAACGAGATTCCACTAAATGAGCCACACTGCTTTGGAGCATAATAGAAGGAGCGTGTTACATGGAATTAGGCGTGTTAGTTGTCACTGAACCGGAAGAATGCACACTTCTTGCGTGCTTATACAAACATACCACCAGCTAACACATACTGCCAATTACCAATTATCCTAATCCCAGCAAATTACTGACACTTTGGATAGATGACGGACCTATTGTTTTACAAACAAGAAGTACCATAAAGGTGGTTCGGTTCAAATTTTGGTTTTGAAACGGACGGGTTTGCCCTTTCAAAACGACTAATCGCTCTTCGCTTTTTTTCTAGGTAACGAAAAGGTGTAATATCATCCAGTTAGAACCGTCTGTCAGTTATGTCGAACAGGTGAGGTGTTAACGACGCCATCCACCTCTTGTCAAGTGTTCCCTCCCGATAACATCAGAATGGTTGCGCCACGCGCACACCTGGTGGCTGCTGGCTGCTTGTGTTCGCGTTTTCAATGTCGAAGGGTCCGGTCCGCTTATCAGATTTCGAAATGTGTATTACGCGATACAATAATATTAATGACGTGGAAATGACATCACATGACTAATAAAGCGGAGAAAGCAATACATATGCACATAAGGAACAATGAGTTTTTGGCCTATTCATTCACAACTGATTGTTTTAAACCCATGGAGATCGATGGTTCAGGAACTGTAACTGTTCCAATTGAGTAGAGGGGATGATGGACGTTGATTATGAAGCTCAATGTAGATATTGAGAGAGGAAAATAAGCAAAGTTAATCAGAATGATTAGAAACGTCTAGTTGAGGTGAGTCACTTGATTTATGGGAAGAGGAACATGAAGAAGGGGAGCTGGTTGAAGAAGACGGTTGGAAAGTTTGAGTTGGAGGAACAATCATTGGAAGGGAGAGTCCCATTGGCACCATTGGCATTGGACCTCCCATTGAAGTAATGTAGTTGGTCCAGTATGGACTGTTCCTGATGAGGTTCTGTACTGCGGACATGTTGCCTGGTTCGGAGAGAAGATCCATTCCGGTGGTTGCTTGTCTCTTCCATTTTGTTCTGAAACTCGTAATACATGTAATGACACTAAAACCCGCTCGATTAATTTGTTCCACTAGACCGGACGTCTCATGTCTCTGACGACACAACCTCTTCCAATTTTTGAGTGGCCGTTATTGCAATAATAATGTTTTCGGTTGTGTAACTGGATGTATTAGTTAGAGGTATTGGATAAATTATACGTGCTTACAAAACTACTTGAGTATGTTCGGATTAATTCAAAATGCGACGACAGGTGAAAAGTCTGACCGGGGTGTCACGGGTCCACTTTCTAATGCTCATTATACACATGCGGGCCATGGACCACCCTGACGATAACTGAACAACAATAGGCATTTGAAAGGTTTTCCAGATTGTGAATGCATGGATACATTTCAAAAGGGTCACTTTCTTCATTTCTCCCAAACCGATACTAAAAGCTTGATGAAAATATGATGATGATGATGCTCCGACGACAAGTCATCACATCAAATATTCGTTCGCATAGAACACCGCCGGCTTAGACAATAATTAGGAAATATGAACGCCGGGGGTCGGTTAATCCACAAGGGTAGGCTTGTCAAATTGGCGGCGATGCTTGTTATTAATTTGAGAATGTACATATGTAGAGAATAGAGCTTATAATTGAACGTAATTGAGAGGCTCCGAAGAGACTGGTCACACTAACCTCCGGTTCTGATACCATGTCTTGACTTGTGTATCGGTCAAACCCATCCGGTGCGCCAGATCCATCCGATCCTGGACTGACAGGTACTTCTGCTTCTCAAAAGTGTTCTCCAGTTCCTGCAGTTGCTTGTCTGTGAAGATGGTCCTTGCCTTACGAGATTTCTTGCTGCTCATGGGACTTCCGGATCTTTCCGTTCCAGGACTGCTCTCTCTGGGGGAAGAGGATTCGGACTTGGCAGACTGAGGGGATGGGTCTGGAAAGGCAACGGTTTCGTATTAGTGCACAAATGATGACAAAGAACAATAGTTGACCCCGCTACTGTATTCTATTCGCATGTTCATTTGAGCGTTAATCCCTTCTGCACTACATACACACAGACACTAAACACTATCATTTTCCACCATTCAGGAAAGAGAAATTCGAGCATGGTTGAGTGGAGTTGTGATGGGTAACGTGTAACGTGCGACGCACAAAATTTTTAATGTTGAATCAAGTGGGGATAAACTGAGGGCAGCGGTCATCATCATCAACACTGGAGTCACTTACCAGGATCATTGGACAAATTTGAGTGATTGAGAGTTGGTTCAAGAATGTCGGAGATTCGGAATGAAGATGAAGGCATTTTGCCGCCGGGAGAAGTCGATTGAGAAGATGCTTGAGCCAGGAAAGCGTGGGTCGAGGGATCCAGATAGAACGCCGGTAGCAGAAATTGGCGAGGGTCGAGGAGAGACATTGGAACTGTAAGAAAATTTTATATATCAAAAGTGATAATGGTCAAAACCCGAGAAAATAGCGGTTATTGGTTATTGAGGGGAAACTGACTATAAGACAAGTAAAATGTGCGGGAGGGGCGGAGCGACGCACTGGCAATTTGGGTGAGGGGGTGACATTGGGGGGAAAGGATGCAGCTACCGCCCCTCCTGAACATGGTCATGACAATTACACATGATTTTCGAGATCCCTCCCTTCTCAGACAATTATTTGCATTTAATAACACGAAATATAACTTGACCTTTACTTCGCACATCTGAGATGATGAGGGAAATTGAGATGGGACAGGGCGAATAGCTGAACTGAACTGCACAAAATAATTGGAGCTACCTGACAAATGACAGGACGAATGGGAAACGGAATGGATGGGATGAAACTAAATGGGTGAGGAGCCAAACTAACAACAGTTTGTGTACAGCTGTATGTTTAATTAGTTCTGTTAACAGAGAATAAAATAAGAAAACGATGGTGGAGAAGAAATGTACAAATAAGCAGTTTGGTATGTTGCAAAACAAGCAGAAATTATGGTAATCGCGTGAAATTGGCAACTTTGAAACATGAAAGAAACTTCTAAACTATTCTCTGATCTTTTCCGTTTCTCTTTTTCCAAGTGGAATACGGTAGTCTAGTTCTCCCACTCATTGACCTGAACCAAACTGAACGACCATATTCAGTGTTGTAATTACCAGAGCCGATGCGATTTGATTTTCCGGCATTGTAAATGTGGTAGGCCGATTCATTTCACATACTAACTGACAATTACAAAACAAATGAAATGCTTTTTTCGTCGCCTCACAATTCGTTTCAATTGGCATGGAAGGACGTTCAGCTAATTTTCGACACCATACCGTCCGACTATGTACATGTTTCAAAGTCATCGTTGACGATGATAGCTGCCCATAACTCATCCTCATTAGTTTTCTTTTGGTGTGAAGGAACAAGATGTTCCGTCCTTGTGTGTTTAGCAGGTGGGTTGGTGGATGGCGGAAAAAGAACTGTCTGTAGAGACAAGCCACTTCCAAGCCAACGTACCGTGATGAATTTGTGCGAGAAAATTGAGGTGTGGAAAGAGTAAGAAGTGAAGGGAGAGAAAAGCGATACAGTTACAAAATGGAAAAAATTGAAGAAAGAGGAAAATGCATTAGGATTATAATTGCCGTTTCCTAATGCGCAATCGACAGAATTCACTCCAGTCAGGGATTGGTTTCTGATTTCGTAATAATAGTGATCTCGAGATGCTCAAGGATTGTTTCATGCTGCGGTTATGCAAGAACCTCTCTGATCCATCCGGTCCTGTCTTCATTGCCCTGACATAAATAATTAGATTAAAAATACACCCGGTGAAGGTGTCAGCGGTGCGGCTCGCTTCTCCATTGTGTGGTGTTGTTGATGGTGTTGCGCAACAGACACGCTTCCTCTTCCGACAATGGCAATTGACACAGGTAAACGACTTAACGTGCAATTGTCTGAAGCGGTCCCTCTTCTATCAAAAAGAGCCGCCAATGCTTGATTGCCGTGGATGGCACATCTATTATGTTGCTTGTTGACTTATCGCTCAATTGGGTCATCGGGAGGTGCGTAACCGTTACAATAGCACCGGTGACCCTTTCCGGAAGTTTTATGAGCTAAGCCAAAGAAGCGGATATTATGAAATATCTGTGGGAGATAGAAGAAACACAAAGAAATGCAGTTTTCGATCGTCCTTAGCAGCTGATTACACTGTGCACACACAGATAGACATACACACATTCAGGGTGGTGCTGCGCAGCAGATCGAACATGAAACCTTTGTTCTCGTCATTTTCCCTCAAAACTATGTGATTTCCAATTCATTACTGTACCCGGGCGTTCTTATTGTCTATTGAAACCACTTGACACGGTTTAATTTTGGAGCTGACTCAGTGACGTCCCGGGTAATATAATAGTGATACAGGTTTTGAGGAAATTGCGGTATTTGGTGACATAGAGTATTCATGGGGACGTTTGTATCATTCCAATCTTTCTGGCAAGCAAAACTTCAAGAAACTGTCGACAAATATGCAAACTCATTAGAAAAACTTCGACCCATCTCATTTCCATAGACAACTCGTGCCATGTGTTAAAAAGAACGTGGGAACCACTGATCGCATCAATTTTGTCGTCCTTTTTTTCACTTCCTACTCAATTCCACAAAACATCTATTCTGCTATATTTTGTCGTTATTTTGTGAATGGCTCCCGCTTGCTCACTCACTCGTCCTTTATTTGTGAACTCTGCATATGGAGCTCACATTTTCACAGCAGTAAAGATTACGAACACTCGATTGCCATAGTTTCTCAACGATTCCCTATTTTTGTTGGTTGTCGCATTCATATTTGTGTTTATTTTCCTTTCTCCATCTCTTCTCTCTCCCATTTCTAAATCTGATCCGCTCATACACAAAAAAACTGTGTTGCGGATGCATGCACGTGGTATTTCCTTTTTTTGGTCAGAGAAATCGATTGCTCTCTGATTTTTCAGCAAGCGAGGGGTCCTGTTTTTTCTTATTTTTCCCTGGCCGCCCCCGCTCCCGTGATGGGAAGCGGAGGAAATCGGGAGGAACAGGGGAAAACCGCGAATACCATACTCTGCCGCGGTTTTTTATGGTTCCACCGTGGCCGTTTGTCCGTTTTTCAGTTTTCCGCCCGCACATATCATTCGTTTCCTCTCGTGGTTTGCAGAACCGACGACCATGTCGAACACCGAGGTCGAGAATTTGTTCTCGCTCTGCGACTCCGAGTCCAAAGGATATCTGACTATGGAGGATCTGAAAAAGGTCTGCCCGCAGCTGGATGATAATGTGAGCTTCACAATTTGGATCGGATTGGATCGGATCAAAATTCATATTTTTCAGGATCTTCGCTTCATTTTCAACGAGCTGGATTCGGATGCGTCAGGGAAAATTGAGAAAAACGAGTTTCTTCGAGGCTTCCAGGACACCGTCAATCACGGCGAGAGTCACGGTAAGTTTATTCTCTATTTGGATAGGTAATGTTTTCAACCCATCTCTATCTAACAAACACTATAGCTTCTGTTTCTCCATAAGCCACGTGGCCATAGGAATGGAATATGATTTCGTAATCGATCGAATTTAACGACCATAATCTCACGAGGGGCGCCGCGGCGCAAGCCAAATCGAATCAAATATTATTTTCTGCTTTTATGACCTTCTTTTCTCCCAACCATCATTTCCACAGGACTCAACGGTATGCAGCGCCGAGCATCCGTCGCATACGACGACACTCCGATGTTCCGTCGCGACGAACAAGTCTTTGACAGTGAAACCGACTCAATTACTTCGCGCCCGGCGATTCGCCTTCTTGATGAAGAACATTATCACTCTGAATCAGATAGCAATGTCAACATTGACTTCAGTGTCCCATGGCGAGTGTTTTTTCAGTTCTTTGTAACCATGCCTTTGATTCTAATTTATTCATTTTGCAGCCAGGAGGAAGTATTGGTTTTGTACGAGCAGTTGCAGTCATCCGGAGTACCAGCTCTTCTGAGAAAGTTTGAACGCGTTGTTGGGTCTTTCCACAAAGAATTGACAGAGAAGAAGCACGAGAATGAAAGACTTCAACGTATTTATGCCAGGTATTGTTTATCTAAAGCCACGTCAGCATAATTGATTTAGTGAACGTGAAATGTACAACCGTCGAATGGAAGAAGTGGAGAGCGAGATCGACCAGCAGTTGGAACTCGCTGAAATGAAAGCTCGTCAGGAGGAACGTGACAGACTGACCAAGGAAAAGGAGGAAATGCGAGAGAGACTCACGGAAGAGATGACAGAGATGAGAAGTAACATCGAACGTCTTCAGAAGATGGAGAAAGTTCTCGAAAGAGAGAATGAAAGACTCAATCATCAGAAAGATTTGTCGGATCAGTTGAAGGTTCGATCATGTTTTTGGGATTCCTCAATTTGCCCCTCCCATTTTAGATAGTCAACGAAGAGAACACCGATCTCCGTCAGAACCTCGCTGAGAATCATTTGGAACTTGCAATGATCAAGAGTGAGCTGGCACAAGTTCGCGTCGAGTTCGATCAGAAGCAGAATGAGTTGTCAGCAAGAAAATGTGAGCCACAAAACAATCAAAAAACAAATTAGTTATATTTCAGTCCAAATATCTCATGCCACCGAAGAAAGCGAGTCGGCAAGAAAGCAGTTGCAGCTTCTTTTGTAAGAATTCTGGGTGGTTCTGAAAAATAACATCTCAAATTTCCAGCGATGCGAATCGTAAACTCCATGAGACTAACGAGAGTCTCCGTGAAGCTCTAGATAGCCGGGCATCTGTGCTTCGACAGTTCAACTTGGTAATATTCTTGTCTAGGTCATCTTGAAACTGGTCATTACAGAGAACTCCTTCACCACTGCTTGCTACAAACCGTGGCGGATCTACAGAGAGCTTCCAAACAACAACGAAGACCTTCAGCTCAACACCACTTCACGCCATTCCAAGCAACGAGCCTTACGAAAGTAACAATTCCTTCCTCTCAGTCACACTTTTCTTATTTTTCTTCCAGTTCCCGAGACCACACTCATTTTGGATGACGCAACAAGCATTCAAGCCATGGAGATCGATGGAGATCTTGTTGGACTGAACGAAGCCAACGGACCGGCCGAGAGAACATTCCGTATCGTAATGTGTGGAGATGCAGCAGTCGGAAAAAGTAGTTTCGTGATGCGTGTCATTCGCAAACAGTTCACCAACCAGCTGCCAAGCACTCTGGGAGTCGACTTCCACGTCAAGACTGTCAATGTCGACGGGCGCAACGTGGCTCTCCAACTGTGGGATACTGCAGGACAAGAACGCTTCCGTTCCCTCTGCAAGTCTTACTTCCGCCGCGCCGACGGAGCTATCTTGGTCTACGATGTCTGTGCCGAGCACTCGTTCCTCCGGGTCCGTGACTGGATCGAGACCATCAAGGAGTCTACCGAAAGAAGCATCCCTATCATTCTAGTCGGAAACAAAGTCGACATGCGTTACCAGACACCTGGAGCAGTTGCCACCACGGACGGAGCAAGCATGGCTGCGGTATGACCTATCTAATCATTGTGCTTTTGTATTTTCACACCTTTTCAGGCGATGGGTGTGCTATTTATGGAAACAAGTGCTCTGGATGGGAGCAACATTGATAACGCTATGCTGGCCTTGACCAGGTACGTCAATGATGTGATTGAGACTACAAACAATTGACTGTTGTTCAGAGAACTCATGGCTGTGGAAGATACAGAGATCCGTTCAACTGGAGTAGTGCTGAACCCGAATGGAGCAAAGAAGGGAGGATGCTTCTCCAAGTGCCGTGGAAACTAATTGATTCGTGCCATTGTCCTTCTGTACATGCTCTGAAATCGCTCTTTACAAACCAAAATATGAAAACTTCTGTGGGGAAATTAATAACCATTATTCTCATCTTTCATTGTACCTGTTTCGTTTACAGTCTCCTAGTTTTATTGACCCGTTGATATGATTTACTTGATTGGAATACTGTTGCATTGTGATAACTGAATCAAACGATTTCTTAATTCAATCTATTCATTTTAGTTTTACCTCGGTCCCCTATAGGTTTACTTTTTATTCCCCTTCTTCCCAATCATCAATCAAAGTTCTTATTTATTGAAATTTTCTTGTTTTTTCCCTTACTGTCTCTTATTAACTTATGACTTCCAAAACCTCTCCACTCATTGTCCGACTTGTATAAATTTGTTTGGGAAAGTTCCGGGTGTCAGTTCCTATCATAACACTCTACTCGGCGCTATAATTAGACCAACAATTGGTCTATCGAACCATATCGGCACATCACACGTGCAAAATATTCCAGTTAATGCGATGAAAATGTCAGCTTAAAAGTTATCGGGTGCACAGTGGCCGTTAACGACTTGATAACAGTCCTGTTTTATGACCGACTCCGTCGTTGGGTGGAAATGGAGAGCAAAAAATCATTTTTATGTCGCTTCTGGTATGCCACGTGGTTTTTCAGATGTGTGATCCACTCGTTGAGTGAATATTGGTTTCTATTGAACTTTCCGATAAATTATCACTTGCCACTGCGGTGCGGAAGTTTCACGGAAAGGAAACCAGAGAAAGTATGTGCGAAGATTACGAAATGCAACGTTTTACGACCTTTAAAGCACGCGCTCTTGCATCATCCGTCGTGATGGAAGCAGCAGTGAGAAACTCACCTAACAGTAGTAAATCAGGAGGAGAAACAAATTGTGTGGACTGTTTGATAAGAGCTCTTTTCTCGTTGGAGTACCTGTTGCGAGAGGCAGAGAGCCATAAATGATGGCAGTAAAACAATGTGATGCCGGCCTATCATTCTCTCACTCTGACTGCGTTCAAGTCGGGTTCGGAGACAAAAGATTGTCATTTCTCCGATTAGTTGCACCACTCGTCAAAAAGTTTCTCGTTTTTCAAAGGTGGCAGGATGGATGTCAACATCAGTGAGTCATACTCAGCAGCTACTGTACACGTGTCAACTTTTCAGAAGAATCTGAGCTTCAAGCTCGCAGTAGAATAGTCAAAAATCATCTGACGGTAAGTTCAGCACATCCCACAACTATCCTGGAATCAGTGAATCAATCATTCAGGATCGAAGTAATTGTATCGTTCTCAAAATTGATACTCATATGAGCAAAGTGGAAGACATGTCACCATTTGGTTTCCATTTTGAGTTTGATCCCAGGAAATATAAAGAAAGAAAAAAACAGATACGAAAACAAAGTTCGTAACCAATCTATCAGCTGAGTACCATGATTGTTTTAGAAATAACTCGTTTCTTCGCCTGGCTTGCCTATTATCATCACAAGTTTGGAATCCGTCATATCACCCTAGTTTCATTATTAGTGGCTTATGTTTTTTTAGGAGGATTGATGTTCGAGAAGTTGGAATCTCCAAGAGAGCTCGAGGTATCAATTTCCGATGTTTCTTTGATGTTTCTATTCTATTTTAGGATCTCAAAGAAACGATAGTTTTAATGCAAGGTATTATCGACGAGGAAACAACTGATATCATAAACATCACTTTAAGTACAAACGGAACAGAAAGGGTCAACAAACTTACAAAACTGATAAAAGTAAACACGGTGATGACAGAATCGACCGAAAACTGCGTGTTCAGAGATACTACAAGACAATGTTGGAAGCGGAAGGAAGATTTCACGGAAGTGTGTGGCACAAAGCGGAAAACTTGGACATGCATCTCATGTGGTACTTCTCTTCTGCTACATTCTACTCCATGACACTATTCTCAACAATTGGATACGGTTCGAATTCAATTATTATCAAAGTGTTGAGTCCTTTTTAGGTACGATTTCCTGCCAGACATTTTGGGGAAGAACCCTGTCTATGATCTACGCTTCCATTGGTCTTCCGATCATGCTTGTCGTGCTCGGAGACATTGGTGAATGGTTTCAGAAAATCCTGACTGGAGCGTACACCTTTTTACTATTCAAATACAAGTGAGCCATTTTCCTCCCGTTTGAACCCTCGTTTCTCGTTCAGAAAATTGAGGAAACAAAACATTAAACAGAAGAAGAGTGAAATTCTCCTTCCGATGTGGCTAGCCCTGTTTCTTGTGCTTGCCTACATTCTAATTTGCACCCTGACTATCAAAATGTTCGACCACAACGAAGGAAATAAGCCAGGTCCGTAAAATTAGATGAATCATTCAAGAATTGTATCTTTCTCTCTAGGAATTGGGTTCTTTGATGCTTTCTACTTCACATTCATCAGTCTGACTACAATAGGTCTCGGTGATGTCATGCCATATAACATTCAAGTAAGCTGTCGGCTCCTGGAGATTCTAATTTCCGGACCACATCCATTTTTCAGTACTCTCCATTCTTGGCAGCCGCTTTCCTGTTGGGTCTTGCGCTCATTTCCATCGTGAACACGTCGATCTATGCTCAGCTATACCAGATGTTCTTCAACATGATAAGAAACGTAGAGGATCAACTGGATAACATTCACAACTCAAACCATCGTGGTGCTGGGTTTAGGACATTCCAAGTAGCTAAAACATTCTCAAACAGGCAACTGGAACACAAGTACTTTCAGGACTTGGAGCCGGTGATTCGGATGTTGGTGTGTACCTTCCCTCCGTCACATCCTCGTCAACGAATTCAATTTGCAACTCAAGTTCACGATTCGTTCCGAAAGAAACGCGCGAGCAACACCAGTGACGTAAGTTTCTTCTCTTCATTTCATTTCCTTCTAGCCATCTTTCAATTTGTTTCTTCTCCCTTTCAAAGTGGTTCATTGCAGCAAATCAAATTGCGAACAAGAACCGAATCCGATATCCCAGTGCATGATGGACTCCACCTTTGGATGACAAAAAGGGCCAGAAAACGGCAGTTGGAAGAGGAACAAGCCGAGCAAATGGCTGCGAGACGAAGAGCGCCAACGCTTGGGGCTTTTGGTGGCTTTGATCTCAGCCTTTTCACGTAGGTTTTCTATGGGAGTCAAGAGGGAACCACCCAAACAACCGAATGTGTACATACAGACAGAAATGTGGGAGAATATCAACAAAATCAACACTTCCCGGTTGTTTACTGAATCGTATGTTCACGCAGAATGATATTTCATAACATACACGCAAACGAACACTAACTAAGGTCGATTTGGATATCGGAATAGTTAATGACGGGGGTTCATTGTTTTATTGCAGCCCACGAGGACGCGCCAACACATCACCGTTCCGACGAAATGACTCAGAAGAAACGGAGGAAAGCGACGTTGATTGAAGAAAAAAGGACGGTGGGAAGGAAACGGCCAGATGTCGGTTTTATTGTGCATTTTCATTTTCTTCCTTTTACATGTCCCTTCTCCGTTTCCTTTTTTCACTTTCCATCCATATTTTCATGCCATCTTTGTCATATTTTTATCTCCCACGACCACGATAAAATTTTCAACACAAAATTGAATATATTCAGATGGAACCCATACATATGTTCAAATGAACTGGCAATGGTCAATAAGCCCCTTGACGAAAAATCGTGCATCGTTGTCAGTGTGCCATGCGTTTTCTCTGTGTCAGGCAGCTCCCGCTGCGTCCGTCCACTGAGCTCTCACTCTTCATGCGCCTGCGGTTCTCGGAGCCTCAAACTCTCTCTCTCCCACCCTAAAGCTTCTCAATTTTGAATTCGTTTGCTCTGCCGCTCGCCTGCAGTACAGCAAGGACACTCTCTTGCTCGGCCGCCTCGCTTCTCTAACCCCACATCTCGTCTTTTACTTGTTCTCTGCCGCTGGCTACTTGAGCTCTTCTAAAGCTTGGGAAAGACGGAATTTTGAAAGAGTTTAGGTGGGCATGGGTAAACGGACATCAGACGTTTTCCTCCGTCTCTTTCTTCAATTGGTTTGGTAGCGTGGATGAGCGACTGAAGAATTGAATTGGGAATGTGATGTCATTTCATAACTGCAAATTCTCAAGTACCCGTAGATTATTTGTTCATCAAAGAGCGGAGATACTAGGAAACCGAGAACCTGAGAATTTGTCGCTCACATCAAGAACATCCCAATCAGATCCACTAGACAAAGATCCATTTCATCATAATGCACAAGTTTTGCACCGAGTCGATCTTCTAGTACCCGCACCCACCCACATCTCGAGCATATCAGCTGGCGTTTGGGTCCGATTTTTCCGCAGACCACCACTGTCTGTCTTGACAGCTATTTATCTCTATGACATCAATTCCGCACACATTTCAATGTTTCCTTTGCTCATCCGTTTGACCCTGCCGGTTATATTTGCTCACTTTGTCTTCTTTTTTCGAAAGTTTTAGTGTCCGTACAAAATTTGTTCAAAATGTGCACTTTATCGATATCAAAGGAGCTTTTTCTCCATGTTTTATCTAAAATTAAACTCCGATAGTTTTTTTTATTAAATAATGAAAACTCAAAAAACTTCAACAAAGGATACATTGAGTTTTTCAGTAGACACCAATCAATTTTATGAATATGCTGATTAACATAATCAGTGATAAGCAACACATATTTGTGTTATTCCTTGTCTGCCAAAAGCCTAATGGACGTATTCCACAGGTCAGTCGCCCATTCCTCCTTTTCTTTTCCTCCCGAATCCATTATCTCTATTCTCGTCTCTCGGCACTTTTCTTCTAAAACAATGCAAATTTTTGTGTGAGATCTTGCGACGGAAGTAATGAATAGGTTCCCACCGCTGAAGAAAATACGTCAGTTCCGGAGAAAAAGAAAAACCGCACACACTTTTGCATATGCGGAGCAGTGTGTCCATTTTGAATGCTCTTTGCACTCACACTTTTCTGAATAATTTTCTCCCCGAATTGGTCTTCTTTTTCTTGAGTTCTGTTTGAGCAATGTATCTTTGCATTTTATTCTAGGTTTTTCTACTTTTTCGAGTACTTCAGTGTCCTTATAGCACAATTAGCAGTCAAATGCAGTCGAGGAACGTGACAAAAATTATCATTCGCCGCTATGCAGTTTGATTGATTATCAGTCGGTCACTGGTCGTTCATTTTGCTTTCTCACGAGAAATGAGTGCAACTTTCTCATAGTACACTTACTTTAAACAATTGGCTCTGTGTTTTCTCTGTGTGTAATCCGAGATTTGAAAAAAAAGACGAAACTAGGAAAAGTTTTATTTCAGATTTCATTTCAAGGCTTAATGTTCTTTTGAATGGCACCGAGTCAATTTGTTGTAGTTTTAAAGTACATTCATTCACTGATAAAACAAAACAGCCGTGGACTCTTTTCAACTGACTCGAGAAACATGAGCTAGCTAGGATTTTTCTTCGTTTCCGACCCGAAAATTTCTGAAACACGATGACTAACAGTATTTTTTTGTTGTTATTTTTAGCACAGTTTCTCGATTTCCATGACTCATTTCCAATTCTCAAAAAAATCAATTTTCGTCTTCAACTTTGAGAAGTGTCCAACGCTTTACATTGTTCCATGGCCCTTCTCCTCCGTTTCGAAAGATTTCTGAGATTTTTTATTCCGATTTTCGAATGTAATGAGGACCGTTCCATACATTTTCAATTCACTACTGTGAAGACGTTCAGAATTTTACCTGTGTTTTGTCTCGTTGACGTTGACTACGCTCCAGCTTCACAAATCTCTCTCATCTGTTTCGTAACAGTTTTAGAATTTTTTAAAATATCTCCGCCCCTATTGTCAAAAAACATTTTGCTTGAAATTCCCACCCCCTTTTTCACAAATTCTGTTCACCGATCGTTTCAGAATCATTCTATTCAATACGTCAGCTTTGCTATCCAAGGGTAACTGGCCTTCTCGGGAGGCCTTTTTCCGTGAATTGTTTCTTTTTTAGACCCATTTTCTTTATTCCCGCTCTCCGTCTCTCTTCCCCTCTCTTTTCTTTTCTTCCTGCCTCAATTCGGAAACCATAGGAGATGGCCACTTGTCGTCTGTTGCTAAGAGACAAAATACTGAAGGACATCTACATCTGCCCGCCCGACTGGCTCTTTTTGTTTCTTCTCCTTTCACCAGACCTTTTTTCCGAGTAATTCAATTTGTTCGTTTTCTGTGGTCTTCACCACTCAACCTCCCATATCAACACTCGAAAGTTTCAAGTGCATGAACCTCTCCTGGCTGACTTGAAACTTGTTTCTGCGTTCTCCATCCTTCCTGCCCTCTGTTCGTTCATCATTTCATTCAATTTCTTCTTTTCCTTTTTATCTTTTTTTTCCCATGTCTATGAGTTGAAGAATACCACTCTCCTTGATTGAATGAAATACTTTTTTGAGTTCTCCTCCTATTCCATTCCGGAATGAGCTTCCTAATTCGGACCCTAGTACATAAATTCGTCGCGCACTGATAGTCTTCTGCGACGAGTTCATTGTTTGTCGTGCCGATTTGTATTCTTTTCCGTGTTTTACAAAACGAGACGGAGACAGTCTTGCAACATCAAACTTTAGAAGCAATTGTTATCAGAAAAAACTATCGAAACCGGGGAAACCTGACTAAATTTGATAATTAGTTTTATGATTGGTCTGCTCTCTTTCTCGTTTTATCAAATTTTCAAACGAAAAAAAAGAAAAGAACATAGAGAAAAAAGTTCCTCAACTTTTTTGAAAGTTTTCTATTCTGTCCTGATGTGAGTCATAGAACATTATAACTATTCGTTGCACTTTTTTCTTTTTTCAGTTCTCCGTTTCAATCACCCCGAAATGTTCCTTTTTTATCTGTAATCATTCATTTCAGAAACAACTTTCAATTTCCATGTCCAAAGCACAATGGGCTCTCGTCGGGCTCGTCCTCCTTCTTGGAATCGAAATGCGTGATGCGGTGCCGGTAAGCAATTTTCTTTTTTATCAATTGACTTGCCGCAAAAGACGTCATCACGTTGCACCTTATAATCTTTCGCAACTTTCTAAAACTCGTGAAGCAAGATGAGAAAAAAGTGTCTTTCAGGTCCGCTCTTCGAATTCGTCTGATGATGCCGTCGCCTTGCCTACACCATCGAAAGAACGAGAAACCGTCCATCTGCAGAAAGTGAAAGTAGCGGGTGTTCGTCTGGAAGGAACTGCGTACACTGAAGAAGCAGTTGTGCTCGGATTCAACCAGTAGGGTGCCTTTATTTCAATGATTCTGTATTTTTACGTTCAAGGAAACATGCTACCGTCATCAAGGCTGGCTCCACCGTGCGCGCGATTCTCTTCGGAACAAGCTTTCAAGACATCGGAGCAGTGACATTCACCTCGGACGGAACATGCACCGATCTCGCTCAATTCCTCGAATCGGACTTCTCATCTCTCACCTCCACTCGTCTCGTCTTTGAATTGCCATTCCCCGAGTAAGAATTTAACTCCGAAAGTACTAAAGATCTCTATTTTGTACAGAACAAGCTCTGATACTGCCACCTACAAGCTCTGTGTCTCCGAGAAGTTCTTCAACGAACCCCGTTTTGCCATTCTGGAAGATCCCTTTACAATGGTCACAACTGAAATACCACCAATCGTGAACTTCCTGCCGTACTACATGAGCGTTAGTTTCAAGTTTTCATTTGAACGCCATGGTACTTTTTCAGGTTCCCTTAGTCATCTTCCTGCTCCTTCTCTCCGGACTCTTCTCCGGCCTCAACCTGGGACTCATGGCCCTCTCGGTGCAAGAACTGCAACTGTACATTGCCAGTGGAACTGAAATGGAGAGATGGTGTGCGAGAGAGATTCTGCCGTTGCGAAAGAAAGGAAACCAGCTCCTTTGTACGCTCCTGCTCGGAAATGTCATCGTCAACGTGGGGATCTCCATGTTGCTCGACAGTATCCTTGGTAGTGGAGTCATCGTCATGCTCGTGGCGTCACTGGGAATTGTGATTTTTGGAGAGATCGTTCCACAGGCTTTGTGTGTGAAGTGAGTCATCGTCTCAAATTAGTGTAATCATGATGTTATTTTTTTAGGTGGGGACTCCTGATTGGAGCAAAAACAGCCAAGGTCACAACTGTACTGTTCTACTTGACCTACTTCATCACCTACCCCATCGCAAGAGTATGCATTTGAAAGTTATTGTATCAGTTATCATTCAAACAATTTCAGGTCCTCGACTTGTTCCTCAAGGAGGAACTGACCAGCTCTCTTGAGAGGAAGAAACTCATGGAGATGGTTCGAATGAGTGACAAGAGTCAGATCGGTGGTCAGTCGGACGAGTTCAAGATGGTTCTCGGAGCCCTCGAGCTGTACGACAAGACAGTCGAACATGCAATGACGAAATTCGATGACATCTTCTCGATCCCGACAACCCTGGCGCTTAGTCCGTCTATGGTTACTCAGATTCTTGAAATGGGTTACACCCGAATCCCAGTCTTCGAAAGTAAGCGAAACCGGCTAAAACAAACGCAATATGCATGCGCATACTTTCAGTCGATCCACATATGGTCGTGGCTCTTCTTTTCGTGAAAGACCTCGCACTGCTGGACCCGGAGGATGAGCACAATGTCATGCAGATTGCGAACATCTACAAACACGAAGTTCGTCGCGTTCTCATTGACATGCCACTCCGGAACATGCTCGAGGAGTTCAAGAAGGTGATTTTTGAAATTAAAATGATATATTACGGTTAGGATTAAGGGAGAGTACCACATGGCGTTGGTCGAGAAACTCGTGGAGCAGGAAGACAAGGATCCAGTCTACGAACTGTGTGGTCTGATCACACTGGAGGATATCATAGAAGAGATCATCCAGTGCGAGATCCTTGACGAAACGGATGCCGTCAGCGACAACGTCCACAAGAAGAAAAGACTGCGCAAGAAGGTCAGTTCTTTTGGTAGTTTCCACATTACACAAGTGTACTCTGTGGTCATCTAAATGAGTTGGGTGGGGAGTTGCTCAATTGATCAAGGTCCTCGCGGACTTGCGCTTTGTCCTGGCTTTTAGAGAATAAGAACATAGAACAATTTGTGAGCGAGTCCAATCGAAAGCAAATTTTCCAAGCAGCCGAACTTGCTCCCTCTAAGAGGATTTCCCATCTTTATTCTAACTTCAAAACAACATCGTCGCTCTTGAATTTTCTCTCAAAACGTTGAGTACTTTTCCGAAGCACGAAACGTCTCTGTCTATTTCCTCTGTCAATTTCTCCCAAAAACTCACCGCCCACACCAACACTATTTTAACCCAAAAGTCGACAATTTGTTCATATATCTCGAGGGCATATCTGCTGTCCAAAGTCCCCGAAAGACGTTGTCTCCCTCAACGCTGGCTGCTCTCTCGTGCGCTCCTCCTTGGCCCTCGGCCCTCCCCCTGGAGCCACGCGGTCGTACATCATTGTCTTGTGTGATTCTTCTTCTCCTTCGTCTCATGAGAAGAAGGTAGTCACAGAATGCTACAGTTGCCAGAACGGTCGGCCCAGCCAGGCCGGATGCTCCGGGAACCATCTTGTTACTCTATCAGGGAGGCTTCCATGGCTGGGTCTTTCACGAGACCTCCTACTCGGCAGATGGACAGCACTTACTGTCGTTATCTTGCGGCATTCATTTTTGTTATATTCCTCACTTCGACTGCTATGTACATATCTATATTCGTCAAGTCGCTGGGAACAGAATGAGGTATCAAATCTCGTATAGTACCAAAAATTCGGAACTTTTGATGCTTTGTCTAGTTAGATCATAACTACTCAATTGTAGTCTGATCCTTTCATTCTCTTAGGAACATTTCCCTACACCTCGATGTCTGTATGTTTGGGCATTGAAAAATAGTGAACCAATCCAGTTGATGGAATCAAGTTTTCTGGAAAACTCGATTTCCTCCATTCCTCACAGCGGCATCTGCCTTTAGCCGGCCCCATCTGTTTTTGTCATGAAAGCTGTCAAAAGTTCGATGCTCAAGTTTTATAGTTGTGCGAGCAGGAGAAATGTATTGCAACACACATTATTATGTAGCGAAGATAGAATATGGAATTCTGACTCTCCTCCCAGTAGCTTCAGCGGGAACAAAATGATGACTCAAGCAGAAAAGGAGAAAATAAAATTAGGAATCTACGATTTGGATTTCGGAGTATAAAGTCTGTGCGGAACACGTAGAAGCAATGAGGCCTTGAGCTGACAACAACCGAAATCAAATCAAAATGTCATTTCCAGAACCACGACATGTCGCAGTTCGTGAACCACAAAAACGCCAAGTGCGTGATCAACATCCAGTTGCTCGTCGTAGCCATCCAGTTCATGTCCACTTGCCACAAAATCTTTTCTCCCCAGTTCATCTTGCCAACGGTTCTCGAAAAGCTTATAATGCAAAACTGCAAAAAGGTCAGTTGACACTCCAATGGTGCATGCAAATAGTCAGAAAGTAGTCACAAAATTGTCATTCAAGTCGTTATTTTAGGTGGAAAAGAGCCAGTTCTCGTGCCTGAAGGCTGTGGGCCTCGTCCAGCCAAAGCCTGCAGTCCTCTACAAAAAAGGAGAATTCAGCGACAAGTTCATTCTGATCTTCTCCGGTCGCGCTGTCATCACCATCGGAAAAGAGGACATGAAGCTGGAGGCCAAGGCCTGGCATAAGTTCGGAACAGAGGTGCTCGACGCCATGGTAGATGCCATCGCAGCTTCGCAGAGTCTTCCAGATCAATCAACAGTCTCGTTGAATACAGACATCGCCAACAAAGTGGGTTGTTTCTTTCTGGTAAATTGTGATTTTTCTCTTACAGAAGATTGGTTTCATCCCGGACTTCGACGCAGAGATTGCCTACGACTGCATCTTCTGTGAGATCTCCGCTTCCGAGCTTCTCGCCGCCTACAACTCTAGCCAGATCCAGTAAGCTCAGCCGCAACTCGTCAAACAGTGTGATTTTGTTTCAGACAACTTCCCGACCCACCTGCCAGATCTAATTCAACTACCTCCGTATTCGAAGTGATTGACAACGAGAAGGTCAGTATTTGATCATCTTCTGAAACAATCAATCTTCTCGAATCAACAATTGATTCAAATTTTTGTAAAACTCACTTTAGAAACGTTTACTCGGTCGCTGGAAACGTAGAGGCACTTACGTGTAGCCTGGTAAGGTAAACGTGTGTTCTTCTCGGAACTCTCGGACAATTTGAATGTGTGTAAATTGAGATCAAGCGCTGATCATTGATTTGCAGAGATAAATCTGTTCAAGTGTTGTAATGCTATGCTACTTCCCTTTGTAGATATGTGAAATGCTTCAGAACTTAAAAGAACTGTTTTACATCAACTTGATTTCAGAGCACTCCGGTTCACAACGGTCGTCTCCGGACGCAAAGTGAAAACGAGTACACCGTTCTCCTCCCAAACAACAAAGCCTACATCGACAAGTATCTGAAGAAGTAATCAACTGGCTTCTTTTCGTTTCTTCATCTTCTCTCAATTGGTAAAATGGTTGTCCTGCGTGTGGAAGAGCAACTGTATTTGTTAAAAAAAAAGGTAAATGCACAGAGCAAAAAGCGAAAAAAAAACCGTGCAAAATACAGTAACTCTTTTACGTGCGAGAAAGCCATTTTTCCAATAGTAACAACCAATTTACCTACCGTAATTCCGCAATTAGAAAATCACCCTAAACATAAGAGTACCCAAGAAAGCTCAGAAGTTCACAAATCTCTCTCTCATTTTCAGTTTTCCGTTCAAAATTTTGAAAAATCATAAGATTTTTTATAAAATTCGCCCGTTTTTAGCTGAATCTTTGTCAGATTTTGTGACAGAAAACTAGAAGGGCATGACCTAATCGCGGAAATACGGTAAATTCATCTGAAACATCATTAGGCACCATATGACCTGTGTTCTGTCTGTGATAACTCCTACTTTTTATAAGGTTCAATTATAGACGGGCTGATTTCTCTTTTTCCTTTGCTAGTCTCATTCTCGTAGTTGTGCGTTTAACCTGAAGATATTGTATTGTCATTTTCAAGATACCATTTTCATTTCTTACGGGCACTTTCTCTGGGTTTTTTGAATTTTGTGAAATTTAGAGTTTCTCCGGTTCTTGACTTCTTAGATTACCCGTTTCCTCTCTTTTTTAAACTACATATGTGGTTGCTCATGTATATGAATTGGCTTCTATTGTATAAACTTGTACTATTCGATAATTTTTGTTACTGGATTCAGTGAGGATAGCAGTAAAGATCTGACAATGAACACAACGAAAACGACTGATGTTGCGTAAACCATTTCGAGAGTAATCCTGTTTGTGTTCAAACCGGTCCATTAATAGGAAACGGTATTCCGGAGCATCGTCTGGAACTACTGTCGAAGCTCCAAAATCTCTGAGATAGACTATGCAATTGTTAGAGGCATCTTTACTTATGAAGAGTTTTTCGAGGAAGAGAAAATGAATCCGACTGCTGTGAAAGATCTCGACGCTCTGCAAGTTGTTGTGCCGCAAGCAGCTTGACAAGTCGTTGTCATAAAAAAAGTGAAGACATCGCCATTTAAGAAATATTTCCATAATATAAACAAATACTAGACCATTCATTATGGTCAGAATGTTCCACTGTTCTTTCATTTATCTTCAAATCAATCAATCCAATTCAGTGAACGGTTAAAAAGTGAATTCATTGTCAGTTTCAGTATACATAACGTTTGCATGCAGCGTAACGACATGTTTGGTATGCACAGTTTCCCATTCGCATGTATGTGGCATAACCCATTGGATTGCTTAGGATGATTTGTCCTTGAGCAGTGTAATCAGACGGTTCAGCAGGGGCAAATCCTTGGCTGTAGTCAAAAACTGTTGAGTCATCCCATTGGAAGTAGCCTCGATCGGAGTTGTAAGTGAGACCAACAATGATGTTATCTCGAGAAGAAGCTGTCGACACCCAGTATGTGTTTGCTTGTACTCCAAGGCCTGAATAATAAGATGTTTGACTACTATCAGATCTCAAATTTACGATTAATGAAAGCGGCTTCTCCAGCATTGTGAACTGATGCCAGAGTGCCCCCGAGACTTCTGCAGGTATTCATTGCGTTATAGTATGTTGTGTTGGAAATTATCTGAACAACAACAACTTGTATGAACATTTGTAAAACAATCAAGATACCTTGAAGCAAGAACATGTTGGTGGATAGTATTCCCAACCAGCTTGGCATGGCACAAAGTCTGAAAGGCACCACTCTCTAGTAAGTGAATTTCAAAGATCACTAACTCAAATACTTCTGAACGCAGGATGGGTATCCACTTGGCTGTGGAGTTGGAGCAAGTGTTGGTTTTGGAGTTGTCACTGGGTAAAGATCGAATTCACACAGAGCACTGTGAGAATCGGCGCATGGTTGAGCATACCAGAAACCGTTCATTCCAATTGTAATGCAATATCCGAGAGATGTACTGAACGGTTCACCTGAACGATTTTTGTTAAGGAAGCGTTGCATGATGTCAACTTACCAACAGCGAAGTTAGTGTACGCCGGTGGCTTTCCATCGTCACCGACGATGTAAGTTCCATCAGCAACAAACTCAAGCCAAGTATGCCAGCTAGCGTGAACTGAAAACATCTCGTTGAAGCTGTTGATGTTACTTCACACTTACTTTGAACTTGTTGAGTGACGAAATTGTTCTCAGCAACAGTAAGTGGAGTGGTCAGCCTTGCGTAATCTCCATAAGTTTTCCGGCAATATGACAATGCATTGTCACGAGTCATATCCATTCCAAGGGCAGCGTAACATCTGAAATTAAGCCCGAAACATAATTCGGTGGTACTCTCCTACTCACTTTGTACCATAAATCTTTGAACCAGTTGGGCAAGAAGCGGAGTATGCGGACTCGAAGACAGCAGCAACCAGCAAAATAACGGCAGTTGACATAGTCGGTGACATTTCGTTTTTCACGGTATCAGCTCGCCGGTGACGAGTTTTATACAATTATTCGTTATCATTCCGTCCAGTCCGTGCATGATGAATTCAATCAACGCGTCATCGAGAAGTTTGATTTCCTCGTGCGGAGTTTAGTCGTGCACAGGTTTCCGTAAAAGATTACAATTGGGAAAAAAGTCAAATGAGTAATAAAGAAAGGTCAGGTGTGTCGTAGGTGTAGGAAGGTGGGGTTTCTAGAAATAATTACTACTTTTGAAAGACTTGCGACTGAATAGTCGTTTGTTTCTCTGAAATTTTTTTATACTACTGTTCAACTGTTTTTTTAACTTTATTATGTCCAAATGACAATGAAAGCAAAGCGGTAATGAGATAATGAAGAATAACTACTTCGAAAGTTTCAGACGGAGCTTCGAAAATTTGGACTAGGCTCTTTATTATTATGCAGAATGGTTTTGTTCAGGGAGCAGCTAACAGTAGGTATGGAGTCTTTGCATTGAGTTGTGATCGATTCACGCGTCAGCGCTGAAAATGTTTGTTTCAACAGACTCAACTTTATCACAAAACGGTTACCTAAGCTTGAGTGGTTGAGCGGCCTCATCGACAAGAACGTAGTGAGTCTCGCGTTGTTCTGGGATATGGGCTCCGACGAAAAGAGTGTACGACCAGGCTCCGGCAATAGCTCCGAAAAGTGGGGCGATGACTGGAATCCAGAAGTAGTACGAGTGGTAGGAGAAGACGCCCGATCCGTAGATGAAGTAACTGAAAAGTCTTGGTCCGAGGTCACGAGCTGGGTTGATTGGGTATCCGAGGTTCATTCCGTAGGCAGTTCCGATCATCATGACAACAAGTCCGAAGAGAAGTGGGTGAGCAGAGGCTGGGATTCCGTTTCTCTTGTCGATAACAACACAGACGAAAAGGACGAGGAGAGCGGTTCCGGCAAACTGAAATTGCAGACTGTGAGTTTTTAATGTACTGTTTTCAGAGTACCTGGTCAAAGAAGGCGGTGGTGTTGGAGACATGGAGAGCTGGGTAGGAGCAGAAGCATCCGGCGGTGGCTTTGCTTCCGATGATAGTGCGGAAAGCTCCGGCAAACTTGTTGAACTGATCTGCAATTACTCTACGTTCCAACGTATCTGAGTACATCGTTTTGTACCGTAGTAGAGCCCGAAAGCAGCGGCAGATCCAAGGGCGGCTCCGAGAGTTTGGACAACGCAGTAGACTAGGAAGTCCTTGAGAGGGAGCTTTCCAAGAGTAAGGAAAGCAATGGAAACAGCTGGGTTGAAGTGACCTCCAGAAGTCTTCGAGCAGGTGTAAACGGTGAAAGCAATAGCCAGTCCCCATCCGAGGTTAATCTGAAAAGCACGTAAGATAGGTGACATGCTGGAAAATGCATACGTTGATCCAGGTGTTGAGCTTCTCGCCGGAGAGAATGAACTGCATCACAATTCCGATTCCGATGAACAGAAGCAAAAAGGTTCCGAAGAACTCGGAGAGCGCATTGCGGAGCAATGGGTTCTTGATTTGGATCTTGGCGCGAACCTGCTCGGTTCTTTCAAGTTCGGTCGTCATCTGAAATCAAAACTTTCTGAAACTGACCGAAACATTAAAAAGGGGAAGAGTTGTTGACAACTGAAATACGGGGAAGGAATGTGAAGGGGAATGGCGAGTCGGGCAGGTGAACTGCGCAGAAGCAGCTATGGGGGCGGGGCGTGGCGGAGTGCGAACTAATTTGAGGGTGTGGGAAACATAATTTCATCATAGGTAGTGGGTGACAGCCGGACAGCCGTGGCTTCAATTATGTCGGCACCAACTTCGTAGAACTACCAAAGAATGTCCAAAAACCAATAAAGTGTCGGTTTTGACACCTTGCGATTGAGACAAGAAGATATTGGCGCCGTCCGACAACCGAATACATACACATAGACATAGACAATCATCTCACTGTACAACATAACACTGTATCATACCCGAACATTGATAGCGACTCCGGACGAGGACATTGTTGTTCAGAAGGAAGGGATAGGAAGAAACACACACAACTATGGACTGCAAAAACGGATGAAAGATGGCAATGGGGATGGGCGTCGTTGTCGTCGTCTTCGGTTTTTCGGTTTCTTGGCCCGGGCATCAGATATGGTGAGCGCTCACAAAATTTGGTATCTTTTTCGTGCTAACGAGAACAAGCCAATGCCGGAAAGGCGTACAATGTTTCAAACAACATGCGATTTGCTCATAAAATTGGTTTGTTCCAGCAATCATGCTTGTTTCACCAAAATTGTTTCACCATGCGGAGCGTGCGCCTTGTGAGGAGAAAGAAAAACCGACTTGCGCTTCTTAGAGTTCAGAGTTCGAAGAAGACAACACGGAGAGAAACGAGTCTCGGGGGAATGTTAGAGGAGAGAGCAAGTGTTTTTGGCACGTATACACAGGCCAGTTAGATAAGTTTGTTCTTAGAATCGGCTTTATGAGGATTGATGAGTAAAGATAGACGTTCTTGGAGGAGAAGTAAATCCCACGGGAGGTGGCAGAAAGCGAACTCCGATTCTAGGTAAAATGGCTGACTGGGGTGACATCGGGGCAAAATTTGATATGTGAGCGTGTGACGGACGATACGAAGAGAAGAAAGAAGTGTAGGCCGCTGACGCATTGGTAAAGGAGAGCAGTTGTGTAGGGACAGCCGATCGGCGCTATCTTCTATTCTTGTCATATCCCGATGGCGGGTGCAAGGTAGCGGAAAGAAATGCAGAGAATGATCACGAGAAAACAATCAACCGGTAAAGTGCTTCGTTTTACGCCTAGCATGTGGTCGGAGTGCCGGATGAAATATGACAGCCGGAACAAACGGCACGGATATTACGTTTGACGACGGACTTGGTACTCTATGCATTTTTTCTCTTGAAGATCACATAGAAGCCATATTGTCAGTGTTTTTCTCCATCACCTCTGCTCTGAAACACGGAAGTGTTTCCATGAGAACAGGACATCAAACAAGCGTTGTTTCCGAGAAGGGATATAGATAAACCTCAACCGGCACTGCAACAAATGATCAAAGAGACATCCCAGCTGTTATTGAACTCCAAAAACAAAAACGATGCCACAGAAGAAGTCTATTTAAGTCTATTTAAGTGTGAGTAATCGAGTTGAAGAGCGCTGTGTACGTGAAATTATGCGACTAACGGGCAGCTGGTGCTCTTTTCGTCGTGCCTCGCACACATTTCCTACTTCGCTTCTCGCACGTCTTCTTCTGCGCGGGAAGACGACTAAATCAGATGTTGAGAAGAGAAAGATTGAAACAAATTTGGTGTTATTGAAAACGCATTTGTGGAATGGAGAGGACTAGGATGGATTGGAGACGGAAATGGAAGGAAAGAGTGGGCAGGTGACTGGATAACACCGGAACACGCATGATATAAAGCGATTATTAGAATCTAAGTCTCAAAACTTATGAAGGGATAACAAAAAAAAGTGTTTAGTTGTTTATCATGTCCACAAAGAAAATGGAAAAGCAACACTGTGCAAGCTCGTATTTCAAGCTGCGTTAGACTGAGCTTCACTTGTTTCTCAAGTACACATTGATGTAAGGTCAAAGCACAGAAGCGCTAAACTATGCATTTAGCTTTTGTTTTTCTAAATAATTTTTTTAAAAGGGCTCTGCGCAGTGATCAAATTTAGACAACACAAATCAAAGCTTCGTTCATAGAAAACTGAAGAAAAAAATACGGCCCCGGATGTGTGGAGCCCTCGATTTTATAGTCTGAATTGCATCATCTGCGAAGGCGACTGCACTATTGCGAAATGCATGAGGAAAACAGCTTCTGAGAGCAGAAGGGACTTGGGCAAATCGGGAAAGAAGGAAAGCTTTATATCTGAAAACTGGCGGCAAGATGAAAAAAGGGAGCAACATTCCTCCCATTTTTTAGAATAGTATTGTGTTTCCAACGGAAAAAAGCTCTTAAGTTAATTGAAAACGTGAATTTTTCACTTTTCTTCATGTATTCCGAACAAAATTGAATTGCATCAGGTCAACCTTATCAACAAGCTTCTTGGATTTGTCCGTTGTTAAAAGAAAATCGCTACGAATTACCAAGCAAAACATCACAGATCTGATTTGTCAGGGAACGGAAAAACGGGCCGACCTGACCCTGCGTGCTCTGTTGTTACAATGCATTTGGATTTTGCATCATCTAGCGTGGGTATCTTTGCAAATCGGAGAACATCATTTGTTGTCTTGTCTCTTTGAATAAGTCGAAGTACCAGTGATGATTATGTTTCAAGGCCATTCAGATCAAAAGGACTGGGACAGACCGATAGAAACTCTTTTTTTGAGAAGAGACCGATCAAATATCAGTTAGAAACAGCCTTCGTTTTGTCGAAATTTGATATCACCTCACTGAAAAAGTCAAGTAATCCCTCTTCTTTCAATTTGAAGAGAAAGAAAAGTTCAAATGAAAGATGCAATTCCTCTGGGAGTTTTTCTGTGGTGTCGACAATGATTGAAGACTAAGCAAAGTTCAGAAGCAATGAACACAGACGCCCACGAGAGGTCCCAACACAAAAAATGTTTAGGTTTTAGCGTAGGAGAGGCACCCAGTGCCCTCACATTTATTATATTCTGTTTGTCCGTCACTGACAATCTGTGACAAGTGACGTTTCGTACGTGTGGGACCAGAATCCATTAGAATTTCCAACTTTTCTTGAGTTATTTTCAACTTTTGCACTGAACCCGAACAATAGGATCAGAAATCAGTCGAAGAATGTTTGCAGATTGTAAATCATTCTCGCGCAGTATCAATTTGAGTGAGAAGAGAACACACGACACTTCAAGGTCTTCTCTGCGTTCACGTGGTCTCATATCACCAAACTGTCGAGAAATGACTGATGGGATTGTGTTGAAACGAAACGACTCGAAGACAACGAAACGGAAGAAACAAATAAGTATTTGTCATGCAGGGACACATTTTACCTTTACACAAAAAAGCATTTTTCATAAATTGTTGTGTTCCTGTCCGAAGAACGTAAATACGTAAACAAGCGCACAAAAGCAAGACCACTTCTTTGTTTTATTCAAGGATACACCTGGATTCAATCGGTTCTGCTGAACACTTCTGTCACTTATTTGCTGTCGGACAGCTTTAAGTTCATAGAAAAACTGTTGTGCTAGCCAAGATACATAGCTTTGCAGCTTGAACACTTGACCTTTCTCCGGAAAAACCCAAAGTTGTAGAAAATTTAGCAAGTTTGCATGTTTTCATTAGCGACGTCGGTAAAGTGACTCCTAAGTTGTTTCTCCATCATGGTCTGGTCCATAAGCAGCTGATGTCAACTGCCCTCAAAGTATTTTTGTCTCCTTTCCCAGAAGCTCTATTCGCGTACAAATTGTTCTTCAGTGAGTCTTACAAAGACCAATATGAGTTGGTTTTTATTATGATTCGAGGTAAATTGACTTTCTCGGTGAATAAAATGGTTCGGGTTATTAGTTGTTTTCATATTGCCTTTTACGATCTCTCAGAACAATTTACCTTTTCCTGAAATATCATTGTGTAGGTTCGACCAAAACCTAACTTTTTCCACCTCCGTGTTTTTTGATAGACTCTTTTTCATTTTGCTCAAGATCCTTGAAATACTCCAACTCAGGAAGCGGAAGTCGACTCCAGAAGTTTCAGTTGGAGAAAATTTCTGGTTCAATCCACTTGAAATTAGGACGTAATATCCGTTTACTCTCAATGCACATGTTTCTCTTCTGAAGCGACAAAGGTCGTTTCGGGTCACGTCGTGACCGGGAAATCTGAAAGACCGGAAGAAATGAGCCCACCAACCAAAGAATATCCAATTTCAACTCACCGCAAAGGGTATATCTCTTCAGAAATCTCTACCAGAATCTCTCAATTCTCAACAAATTAGTCCCCAACTGCCACTTCAACTTTTTTTCAACTTTTCTATCGCCCAGATTTTCCCGGCTTGCGCAAAGTGCTAACCACCAATGGAATAACCAGCAGTGTTTTTGGTGAAGCATGAAACACATTTTTCTTTTAGGACATTCGTCCTTATCTAATCTTTGGTTCACTACCAGTTTTCATAGTTCTTCAGATACCTATCCCAACGGTTCCGTCATTTTTTTTGCTAAAGGGACTTTCACAATAAGAAAAACCTCGTCAGTCTTCACGAGTAGAATCAATCTGTCATTTGACCTTCTACCTCCGTTTACTTGAACACGGAACCAAAAAGCCAGGGTTTGAGTAATTTCAATATTTGAGTGTTCAAGTCAACTGAACCCACTCAGTTCATTCGCTAGGGACATGAAAAGCAATTCAAAGTTTTCGAGTTCTTCATTCCCTCAAGAGTTCCATCAATTCGAGTTAGCTCAAACAAAAGCGAGCCATTTTTGAACTCAAAAAGAACCAAACTGCATCCGAACTACCATAATCGGCATTTGGAAGACAAGAAGTACCAGATCCTGTTCAAAATTTATGACGTATACATTTAGTTCCTTCTGCCCGCTCTGTCCTCCAATTTTCGGCTTCCCCTTGAGCCCCATTGCCATCTTCATTCAGATCTCTTCACAAACCCAATTTAGAAGTTGAGATGTAGGTAGACGAACCTTTACGTAGGCAATCGTACTCCAACCATTGCCTAATACAATTTGTCAGACATCGAAAGCGTTTCAAGACGTGTTGACAGGTTTCGGGAAATGGGATGGGTGCCCCAGATCCCTTCTATTTTTACACGTTCTCCACGTCATTCAACTGGCGGGTTTCGAATACTTTACTTCACGTGGACTTGTTCCGGTTACAGCTTTGATCAGTAGGAAAGTGGAAAATGTCCAGGACGGAAAAAGAAACAGAATCATGATGCTCTTCCTTCCTGACTAACAAGATTGTGATGTTTGAGAGGAAAAGGAAAGCGAGCAACATATGATTCGGTTTGATTTGAATGTAAGGTTGTCTGGCGTGGGTGGCATGTCAAGATACTTCAACCTTCAAGTGACGCTGAGTATTCAGAATCTGAACGCTCTCGAGCTAAAC
Organism: Caenorhabditis panamensis; assembly: GCA_900883565.2. Lineage (NCBI taxonomy): Eukaryota > Metazoa > Nematoda > Chromadorea > Rhabditida > Rhabditidae > Caenorhabditis > Caenorhabditis panamensis. The sequence continues at coordinate 1,161,244 of LR537692.1, read as the reverse complement.
TTAAAATAGTTGAGTTTGCAACTGATCAAGAACGACTTCTCCGTTTTGAGACCCCAAGAACTCTGAAAAATTTGAGAAAGAACTGAGATTCAGAGAAACGTCATGAAAACTGAAAACAGAGATTATTTTCGTTACGCCTTCAAATACAACTCTGTCACATCTGATGGTTCTGCATCAATCTATCACATTTCTAGAAAATAGTACTCTACTGAAGAAAAATCTAACTTCATGATGTTTTTTTCTATGAAATTATGATGAAAAAACTTCAGTTCAAAATGCAGGTTGAACCAAATCAAGTCAGAAACTAATTTCCAACAGACTTCTTGAGAGTCTTCCAGTCACTTTTGCATGTGATTTCGAGTGGGTGGATTTGTTTTAATTTGCTGGAGAGTTATTTCCGGCGGACATGGCGGAAATAGGGGACATTCATATGCCAGGAACAGCAATTTCTGCAATGGCAGTGATTCAGGAAGAGAAAACGCTTGCGTTTCATTTCTTATCTTGCAGTCATTATCATTCCAAACATTCTACCCAGCTAAGTGGGTAAGTGCATTGGCACGTTCCTGTTTAGAGTTTTCTTTTATCTAGTTGTATTGTTTTGAAATGTTGCTTGAAAGATTCAAAGATTGAAATAGGATTCGAGCCTTTCAAATTTTCCATTTCCCATTTTCCGTCGACCACGGGGCTCTTCTCTATGATCTCTAGGATTTCAACTTGTTGTATTTTGGTTTGAGGTAGCTTCTCGACCCAGCTCAAGTAGGTGTAGTCTGCCCTACGCGTGGGCCTAACCCTACTCATCTTCAAATTGAGTGGGGGGTAACTAGCCCTATTTGAAAACTGCGGAGCGAAATAAGATGACCGTGTAAAACGTGCAACTCGAAATACTTTAGCCCGATTGAGTCAACCTGTGTCCCAATTGAACCCGAAACTCTTTCCAATTGCTCCCAATTGTATTGTCTTCCCTCCTCCTCGTCAGCCTCCTTGGCTCCCTTTCTTGGCTCCCGGATGACGTCGGTTTCTTGGACCGACCCGATGGGGCGGAGTCACTACCCAATGGTCCGTTCGGCAAACCCCTCCCCTTATATAAATGTGACGATGCGGACCTCAAAAGCATTCAGTTCTAGTTGAAGTCTTCCAAGGTTCTTTTCCAACTACTGCTTCTGCCCTGCCCTGACTTCCCCTTTCAAATCCTGCTATAAGGAACACAAGTTGGTAAATAATTGAATAATACCTCTGGGAACGCTTCTTCGGATCTTTTCCATTCTTGACCCCCACCCTATTCTCCCATTTTTATTTTTCATAGTGGTCCTCCTCACCTATACAAAAATTGTGTTCCTCATTTCATCTCCTATCTGTTTTTAAATTTGCCGCCCAAGTTAGTGATGCCAACGAATTTGATGGAGCAAATCTCATTAGATAAATGTGCCACTCACCGATGACACTATTTTCGAATAAGAGCCACCCCGAGTCATCGAATCCACGTACACAAGTTTCCAAGGCTGAGTTCGCGGGAGAGCGAGCTGTGTCAAGATGTCAGCACGTCACTCTTGATTGCTTCTACGGTAACACGAATAGGCGGAGTATCCGAAACGCATTTCACTTTCTCGAAATGTTCCGCATTCAGTTGTGGCACAGGCTGGAAAATGAAATCGCCACTTAGGGCGAAGATGTATGTTTTTGCTGGAAAGAGAAGATCCGTTCGAGATATGAGTTTCCTTTCAAATGTATGTGGACCACTCCCACTGGGACTCTATTTCCAGACGTCAAGTTCTCCTCTCCTCTCTGTTATTTCCAATTCTTGCCATCTTTCCGTTATCCCGTTCTATTGTACTTTCTTCATTGTTTATTGTCACTCATTTCTATCCCAGATTCCTATTTTGCAGGGTTAGACATGCAACGGTGGTCGAGCGTTCTTCTCATTGCACTATGTTGTTTACTTCGTGGAGCGCTCGCATATACCGAACCAAGTAAGTTGGTGGAAGAATGGGAGGGGAGCGGCAAGGATTCACAGATTGACCCCGTGTTAAGGATGTCCATTCTTCCCATTTCTCACTCCTGATTCCAATCTCTTAATTGAGTTTGGCTCGCGTGCTGCGGCGTTAGGCTAGGAGGTCCGTGGGAGAATCTAACATCTCAGATACATGTGCAAAATGACGCAAGAGCACACAAAACTATCCAATTATCAATTTCACTGTCTTGGTCAAAAGCCCCACACATTTTGATCTCATTGTGTTTTGGTTTGAGATACGGAGAATGGTAGGCTGATTACGAATTTGGTTCCAAATCAGGTTCAGTTTTGAAGAAATTATGTTTCTTGTGACTGGAAGGCTACCAGAATGATATGCGTTCCTGAGAAAACGAAAGACACACGTGTCAAGTCGCGTTTTGTTCCATTGCGTCTGAATTCATGATCAGACGCCCAACTTAGACGGAAGGGAATCTCCCGATGAGTCGGCGACGGAGTCCAAACATCGTTATGTCACATCCGCATTGATATAAGATGGTAGAGTCATGAATAAGTAGAATAAATAGACAATCTCCGTCAATTAATCCATGCGACTTCCCACGCTCTTGAAGACTTTGGTTGGCAGTGTTTGATTTCCCCACTGACCTTCAAACTTTGTGTGTGAGAATAGAAACTGGCACCTCCCAAAAAGAGAGTATTCTTGGAAGAATGGGTTTTGGTGCGTTGTGTCAATGAAAACAAAGCAAGTTTAAAAAGTCTTGGATATATTTGTAGAAGATTGTGTTGAGTGGAAAGGATGCCGGGTTTTTTATTCTTTTTCTTGGCGGTCCACTGGGACATGTTTCGTTCAATGGTGCTCTGTACCCAGGCTCATCGCCGCCGCTGCTTAGAAAAATGACGCTATCGTTCTTCCAAAGTGATGTATTTGGGGCCGATTTCAATCAACAGAAAAACTTTTTTCTCTTTTTCTACTTTGCTCCTTTTTTCCATTTTCCCATTGAGCCAATAACCAAAGAATAGGATACCGAAAATTGAATTTACAACAAAAAAAACGAAGAAAGCACACGTAATAGAGGGTATGTATCTTTTGCAGTCTATGAGATCGTCGAGGAGGACGCACCGGCAGAGGAGTTCGAAGCCACTCGAAACAACGAGAAACAGGACGGGCGGGTGTTCTCAAAACGAGGTACTTTCACGAAGAGTTACAGACAGACGAAAGTGTTTTCAGACTTCGATGGGGCAATGCCAGGTGTGTTGCGTTTTGGAAAACGTGGTGGTGTCTGGGAGAAGAGGGAGAGCAGTGTTCAGAAGAAGGAGATGCCGGGTGTTCTCCGCTTCGGAAAGCGAGCTTTCATGGATGAGAAGAAAAGTGTTCCAGGTATAAATTGAGTTCTGTTCAATTTGGGTCTTTCTGAACGTTTCCGTGTTTTCACACTTTTTTCTTATCTTCTTATTTCAGGCGTTCTCCGTTTCGGAAAACGTGATGTGCCAATGGATAAACGGGAGATCCCCGGAGTGTTGAGATTCGGAAAGAGAGATTACATGGCAGAATTGTTCGACAAACGCAGCGAAGTTCCCGGAGTTCTCCGATTTGGCAAGCGTGATGTTCCCGGGGTTTTGAGGTCAGGGTGTCAGGCAAATAACAGATAGCAGCATCACTTTTGTTTTCAGATTCGGCAAGCGATCAGACTTTGGAGAACACTACGCGGGAGTTCTGCTCAAGAAGAGTGTGCCAGGTGTCCTCCGTTTCGGACGCAAGTGAATGGAGATGGACTATTCGAAGCGCGGCAACGACTATTGGATGATCTCGTTTTTCTCAACTCAGAGCGTTTTATTCTACTTTTCAATCATTCATTTATTCCCCTCCTGTCTCTTTTCAACAATGATACTGTACGTTGTCAACTCTAGAGCTCCATACGATTAAATGAATCATTTCCTGTTAATACTTCCCGTCTGCAATAACGTTTTTGAACAACGAATGTTTGATTTTTTGGAACAATTGTTTCTGCTTAACGAACAATGTAATAAGCAATAATTGGCCTAATGCCATTTGTGTTTGTTCAACTAACCATGCTTCTTCCGGTGACTCTTTCAGCTTCAGAAGATTCAATCATGAAAATTTCCTGACGTGACCTGCCGAAAAAATGGAAATGAACAAAGATCGAAGCCAGCATCTTTTCAAACTGAAAACCCTACCATAGTTCCTGCTAGGCACGTCAAACAGCCACCAAAACACACCAGAAGTTTTTAAATTGCACCACGTTTGAATTGTGGGCGCAGTCAGGGGCTTACAAAACTTCTTCAAAGAGTACAAGTTTCATTCGAAATTAGAAAAATTTGTTCAGTAGAATAGACCAGATTGCACTTTTTAGGACCAGCATTCATGAAGGATATCACAAAACCCATTGCATGTGGTTGAGGAAGCATAAACCACAACTTGCTTTCTACACAGCAAGCAGGCTTCTTGACAAACATCACCTGATCATGAATATTATACGTTCAGCTGCTCAAGCAAGCGATCTAACAATCTAAAAATGTAGGTTATAACAGTGATTACTTGTTTTGAAGTGTTCCTCATTCTCTGCGTCATTAATCAATGCGCGAAGATTAATCCAAGCTTCAAATACGTCAAATATTATCCACAGATTCGTATAAAAAATAACTTTGACAACGTTGAATATTAACCAAACATGCAGCGTTATCATTATTAATCACAACTTGTGTAGCCATGCATGTGCGTGCACGTAGTTCTTATCAGTCGGCTCACTCACTCATTTCCATTCTAACATTCACTACTCGCTGTTTTGCAACCTTCTTCCGAGTAGCGACGCTTGAAAGTTTTCTGTGCGACAAATCCATAGTTTGTCACAGGACTTTTGAGCGTTTCTAGTCGATGAGAAGGTTTGTTCGTGAAAAGGTAATTCTCAAAATGAGTTTTAAGCTAAATTTTACGTCAACTAGTTACATTTTACAAAAATAATATATCGATTCCTTTTTTCTGTTTGAGTTCCTATCAAAATTATCATCAATCACTTTATTCATCAAAGAAAAACCAGTGACACGTGATATTTGCAGTGTAACTGAACAATTCTTTGATGGATGAAGTGAAAGAAAGAGAATATTAGAATAAAATTTTAGTGTGTCGCAGTTGAAATGTCAATGTAAGAAAGCACAATTGGGACAGAGTGAGCTCTCAGAGTGGATGGCGCACGCTACGAATGTTTTATGCTGGCAGGAATAAACTGGTGAAGCCAGCAAATTACCAGTTACTCAACTCAGCTCAGAAGACGAGAAGCAGGATATATGACCCTCTGAGCAAAAGTGAGAAGGAGAGTGCCCATCTGGCGCGTACATTATAATTATCTATAAAACTTTTTGCCGAAAGATCTTTTCTTTCTGTTTACTACATAATCAGATTCAAGCACAAATAGAAAGACGGTGTTAGTATACATTGTTATGTTTCACGTTCTACTCTCTATCTTTATTTGTAAAACAAATATTTCCTGAAAAGACGGGTCGATTTGAAGTTATCGAGTCGCTATAAGTAACCGGAGCACTCGTGAAGAAACAGTGACAAGGAAAAATGAATGTGCTTCTTAGCCCGTTTTCCCAATTAAGGAGAAAACGGTTGATCGTGAGTTCTGCCCAAGGAAACGCAGAGCCTCGAAATCCAGTTTTGAGTCCTGCCAAATGCTTTCTACCGAACGGAAAACTGGTGCAGAAAGTCAACCAGTTTTCCGTCATGTCCTTGATGCTTGTTACCCAATGGAGAATTGGTTGTTTCGAGGCTCTGCGTTCCCTTCAGCAGGACTCAAAACTGAATTTTCGGAACAATTGTTTCTGCTTCACGACCAATGTAATAAGCAATAATTTTCTTGATGGCATTTGTGTTTGTTCAACTAGCCATACTTCTTCCGGTGACTCTTTCAGGGAACGCAGAGCCTCAAAATTCAGTTTTGAGTCCTGCCAAAGTGAACGCTGAGCCTCGAATTTTAGGTCAGCATCTACCAGTTTGACAGACAACTGACAATGAATGATCGATCCCACAGTTCCCTGCACCAGGGCTGGGATAATCATCAGGCCGGCCGGGCCGGCCGCGCCTAGCTGCTGGCCCGGCCGGCCCGACCCACCGCTGCAAAAAGCGCGGCCGGCCGGCCTGCGCACTTGTTGGCTGTGGAAGAGTGGGATTTTTGAAAAGCCATATCTCGGTAACCAAAAGAGATATCACAAAAATTCCAACTGAAGAAATGATGTAAATGAGACGATATATCGTTTTCTATTAATAACTTATCAAGAAAACAACTGCGAATTATATTTTTTTGAAGAGAAACATTAATTTCAGTAGGAGCACCATCTTGTGAAAGCAGACAAAGTGAAATAACTTCAAAAACCATTTTCTCATAAAAATCTTGTGCAAGAATATGTTTTCTCAAGTTCAGCAGAGCATAAAATCAAAACCCATGTTTATAATTGTCACCGGAATTCAAAAATGGTTGTTATAGTCTTATTCAGCAGAAAAATTGACTCTACACACTTTTTTAAACAACAAAAAACCGATTCTAACACATTTTCTACGCTTCGTTAAGAAGAGCTCTCAGGAGTCGGGCCGGCCCGGCCGGCGGGGCCGCGCGCCTGTTTTGAGCAGGCGCGGCCGACCGGATTCCCAGCCCTGCCCTGCACTATTATGACGGAGTCGAGCCTGCGCTGCGTTCATGTTTTTTACAACCTGATTGAACCAATTAGCACCAATTAAAGACAGTATCTACAACACCTTCCGATCTTTTGTATCTTGTGGGAAAAACTATTTTACAATGGAATGGAAGTGCATCTGACAGACATAATAGTAAATTGACCGACTGAATCGGTTTCAAAGACATTTCTTCAAAGTTTGAGTATATAAAGTTGAATAGTAAAAGTTTGAACAATTCAAAGTTAATCACTAAGTTAAATGGATGAAAGGAACTCAAAAAACAACAATAACACTGTCTATTTCTTATACGATTTGCCCTCTCAACAATTCACGTTTACAAAAAGCACTGGAAAATGTTCTAAACAACATAGTTATGTCGAATTTATCCATGTAAGTGAACTTTCGTTGCTTCGCTTTTTTATTTTTTAGGAAATCAGCTAGAACTTACCTTGAAAGAGCAAACCATTGTGCAGAAAACACTACATTTTCCGGGGATTCATACTTCAGTGACACCCAACGATAAAACATGCCGTTTGCAATTAAGGTAGTCGGACGGGGAGAATACCGCCGTCCGGATAGCTCATATTGGGTCTTGCCAGGTGAGACCAAAGATCAAAAATAGTTGACAAATTGTGGCGTTATGAATTAAGTTTAGCGCAGGGTCAAAAATAAATTTCTTTCGAGTTTTCTATTTGAAAACTATATCTTCATTTAAAAGTGCATTTTTTGGGCTTGAAAGAAAGTTTAACCTCAGGCACGAACAAACGTCTTTGCGCCTAAGTGAAAGATAAAATAATTTTTGATCGGGAAATTTCCAGTTTCGATCAACGTCGGTGGTTTCCTGATAGATTCCATTTGAAACTTACTTACCAAGAACACTCAACAAGAACATCTCGAGTGATGAATGATAATTTCAAAAGGTTTTATTCTGTTTTACGAGCCGATCATTTGATAACCATCATTGGAATGCGCCCACAATGGGGGGACGAGAGAACAAGGTTGATCTACTGAACGCGCTGCGTTTTCTGTATGTTAATTCTTTGCCAAGGAAAGAGAGAGAGAGGAAGAGAGTGGGGAAAGAAAAACAATGAGTCAATGCAATCTGGTACCTGATCAAAGTATTTCGACTCATTCACGCTTGTCGTCAATGAGTCAATGCAATCTGGTACCTGATCAAAGTATTACGACTCACTCACGCCTACTGTGAATGAGTCAATGCATCCTGGTATCTGATCAAAGTATTACGACTCAATCACGCCTACTGTGAATGAGTCAATGCAATCTGGTACCTGATCAAAGTATTACGACTCATTCACGCTTGTCGTCAATGAGTCAATGCATTCTGGTACCTGATCAAAGCTTGAATGAGTCGTAATACTTTGATTATGAAAGAATGCCCCTTGGCACTCTGGGCTTTTCCCCTGTATCGGCGATCCTTGGCGATCGCCTCAAAAGTATTACGACTCATTCACGCTTTGATCAGGTATCAGATTGCATTGACTCATTGACGACAAGCGTGAATGAGTCGTAATACTTTGATCAGGTACCAGATTGCATTGACTTATTGATGACAAGCGTGAGTGAGTCGTAATACTTTGATCAGATACCAGGATGCATTGACTCATTCACAGTAGGCGTGAGTGAGTCGTAATACTTTGATCAGGTACCAGATTGCATTGACTCATTGACGACAAGCGTGAATGAGTCGTAATACCAAGCAAAACCGGCAGTACTTCTGACAACCTGCGTATCAAACCAGCGGCACAACGCCAGCATTTGTCAAAATTGTCATTCGTTTGAGCTGCCAAGCGATAATTCCTGTTCTACTGTTATTTGCTGGTATTGTAAAGTTGGAAAAAAAACACACGAAATTTAGTTCTTCAAATTTTTCATTCAACAAAAATCAGATGCAAAAGGAATCGATAAAAAAAACCCGTTAATATTTCAGTGAACTAGTATCGAAAAACCTACTAGAACACATTCGTTCTGGGAAAAACACCTTGATACGTCTAAAAGACAAGAATTGGAAAACACGTGTGCAAAAACGAAAAAGGCACTAGGATAGTCGGGAGAGAAATGAGGCAAAGTCAATGCCGTCTAGTGAAAATATGGTAAATTTGATTTAACATGATACTGGTGGGGGTGGGGTCAAGAGTAAACGCTTGATGATGATATCCGTAAAGTTATTACCCTATCGGAAAATGATAAATTTTGTTAGTCGATGGCAGTTTTTTGTAAAGATTAGTTGATGTCGACCAGAGCTGCTGGTTCCTCGTTTCTTTCGATACGTCGGCAGCGACGATTGGGTTGGCTTGATGGCTTATGGACCGTCTCATTCTCGTCGCTGGCATCTGAAAACAAAACTGAAGAAATGTCCCGGGAGTTTTTGAGATACCGAGGGTTTCATCTTCCTCTTCATCGACAAAAACGTCTTCAGGTAGGTCTTCGAGTGAGTTGTATCCAGAAACTGGCTTATCCACTGAAATAATTTTATTTCTTATCCATCTCAACTCTAAAAGATACTCACAATCCAATCGGACAGCAACATCCTCATTCTTCACAACTTCGGAAACCGAGGTGTATCTCGAAAGTCGGTTGGCATATCTTTCCTGTTGTTTGGCAACAAGTTTCGGAGGAACTTTAGCTCTCTTCAGTCCGCCGTCCCATTCCAAATCAACAAGTCCTCCCTTGTTGGCAATCTCCTTCTTTACTCGATTTGCAAAATCGACGGCGTCCTCTCCGACTCGCTTTTTCATCGGTGGCAGGTACCAGACATTGCAAATGATTGCCCAGGAAGTCATCATTCTCATGATGTACCCGAACCACGACTGCTCTGAGCTGTTCCAGAAAGCGTCTCCAAATCGAGAATCGTACTTCATTGCAATTGGGTAGATAGTCGTTTCGATCTGAAACAAATGAAATTTCATATTCTGGTTCTATATGCAAATTGTGTTCTGATTGGAAACATATTTTCGTCATTTTCCCATTGTCTGATAAGCAACCGAGACACGGAGTCAAATGAGTCAAAAAAACTCGTATTATTTGCTCTAAAACTACAGTCTAGTTATGGTTCAGATTATCGTAATGAGATGCTTGTCACAATCTTCTAAATGTGTCTTCTGAATTTGTTTCTGTGTCCGTACCTCAAAGGAGCCTTTCTTGAACATCATCACAGACGTGTTGTTAATGCATGTTCCTTCTGGGAAGATCAGAATTGGAAGTTTGTCTGGATTGTTGCAGTGTTCCTTGAGTCTTTCGGCAACCACCAGTCGATCCTTGGCCTCACTTCTCTCAAACCAAATGTGACTCGATGCACGTGACAGGGCTCGTTGAATGACACCGAGAAGACCTGCAAACGACCCGATTGTTGCTTCCTGTTTCCGTCTGTTCTTGTCATACCGGCATGCTTTTGTCCGATAAGGGCGTAGACATTGTCGATGGACAGAATGAGTGCGTCAATTGGAGATGTGTGGTTGGCCACGCATATTCCTTGTCGCTCAGCTTTGTAGTGTTCGTCATGGAAGTAGACAACAGCTGTGATACTTCTTGACAGGATCCGGTAGCATATCAGCATACACTTGTGGTTCAGCTTTCTGAAAACAACCCGGGCTTTACTTTTACACTGAAAATGTCACTCACTTCTTCCAGTTTCCGACAGGCACCAATCCGATTAGTGCCGTCGAACTGACCAAAAAGACTAGTCCGATGCAGAAAATGGTGAACCGGAGTGGCAGCATGACGCAGTAACGGAACAGGAAACCGAGGATCCAGAGTGCACTCAATTTCCAGCTGAAAGCAACTGCTTGATTGACAAACACACGGAAAACACTCACTTGACAAACTGATAAAACTTGATGCTAGTTCTGGTCAACATGTTCCAGCTCATCAGTTGTTCTGCTTCGAACCGACTTGTCACCTCATCTTCAATGATTGCTTCCATGCCAGCCTTGACAAAATCAACTGAATCCCGGATCGCAGCCCATCCTCGACTTCTGACAAACACCTCATCAGGAATGTCGTCAGCAAAGTTATCGTCGAGATAGATTTGTGTTTCACGCTTGATGATTCCCACTGAAAACAAAGAAATGCATGCCATAAACATTCCAATCTTTAATCGAATTACTAACTGGTTCGAAGACTGACCAATATCTAGAAATGATTCTGCCAGGGAAGGCTTGTCCCAAATTAGATTGAATTCAAAAAGAGGAATGAACTGATAAATACCTTTGAATCATAACAGAAAAGCTTGAAAAATGCAGCCAAAACGAGTACCGACCACTGTTACCCCTAGTCTACCCGCGAGATGAACCACAACATACATGTGCTGCTTTCCGACATCTTTCGATTCCGCAGACTGCACACCGATCCGACCGAAGCGAGACCTGAAAACAAAGACCCGGCCATACAACACAAAGAGATTAGCATGCGATGTAAGAAGCGACATGCAAAAGCTGAAATTGTTCACTCACTTGTAGTTGACCCGAACTTGCGCTTCAAGCAGCCTTCCTCTCCGAAATCCGAGTCGACTGACGGAATGTCCTCTCCTGAGTCGTGGCTGTCTGTTTCCGATCCAATCACACTCCGACCGTCCACTTCGTCTCCAGCGACTTCCGTCGCTTCCAACCGTGCAGTTTCAATTTCGGCATCCTCTTCATCCGCAAATTTCCCGAGAAAGAACGTGTTGTTCACAGTGCTCTCTTTTCTCTTGATCTTCTCAGTTGTTTTGATTTGTCGGGCTCCCCACTGCAAAGAAAACGTGAAACTACGATAATCGCACTTGCGAAAACCAAAGTTCGCTCGTTATCACCAAAAATCTGACCATCAGACCATTTTTCTGTCCGCGATAATAAGAAAAAGGAATGAACGCCGGACCAAACATAGTTGCGCCAAGAGATATGATACTTTGTGATAAGACACGATACACTCCCGCAACAAGTGTCAGGGTTCATCAGAAATGTTGCATAATTGGTGTTCTCTGCACTTTTGTTCGGCGTTCTTCATGTGAACCGGACCAGATAAGAGAGTCCCACTTCATGTATTTTTCAAAGGTTGTTGACAAAAGAACTCACTTCAAATATGTTGATGAGGGTGTCCACGTACATCTGTCGAAGACCAAGGGACTTTCCGAATGTGGCGAGAATGATGCATAGCAGAACGGTGAGTGCCACTGGTGGGAAGGCAAATGTGCTGAGCACGAAGAGCAAATGCTCAAGTCCAAGCATACCGCCAGTGTTTCCTGTGGTATTCCGGCACTCGAACTGACTCTGAAAAAGGATTTGATTGACAAAAATGATAACAAAAGAAAAACGTAGTTGTGTTGATACGATTTTAAGCACAGTCTAGTGACACAACTCAGACTTGTTACAGGGAATGTGAAAAGTGCGAAAAGAAAAAAGCAAATGACTGACAGACATTCAAAGAACACTGCGAGATGCAATTGATAAGAGAGGAAAGACACTCGAACTTGACGAGAGCTGCAGAAAAGTGCAAAAGAAAAAAAAGAGAAGAGATGAGAATGGTTCCCATTTCTTTTTGACCTAAAGATTAGTAGATGAACAGGTTCAACTACGAACACCGCCACGGAAAGACTATTTACTAACTTATCTCCTAAATGTCAATATGAATAAGATAAGATGATAGATATTCCGTGAGAAAAGAAAATAGCTTTGAGAGGAGTGAATAGAAAAGATGCTGTCAAGCAGGGGTCCTCCCTGCACCCGGAATGATCACTGCAGTAGCCCCCGAAATTACGTCATGCTGATGTGATAAGTCGCTTGGTCTACCAGCGGAACGAGTAGGTTGGAAGCAACAGTTGTTCTTGATGGCCCAGTGTAACAGATGAAACATGCACTTGGTCTTTGACACGAAACGGGACCGAAATGTGTCGAGAGAAGCGGAAAAGAACGGCGATTGGCAACATCGAGAAGAGAAGAGAAGCGAAAAAGGAAACGGCGGGGAGGCGCTGTCACAAAGAAGAACAAACGCATGAAGAGATGCAAAAACAAGCGGACGGTGGAACGGAAGGAAGCGATATGAACTCATTACTGCGAACGGGCGAACGAATCATAATTGTGTTGCATCGCATATGCACTGGGGCGCGATTACTACAATCTCGCAACAATGAAGACAATGAGCCGAGTTAAACGGAATTCAATTCATTTTTTTTAGCATTTTTTGCAGTACATGAGACTATTTTGCATATTCTTTGTTTCGCAATTCAAAACTCGCACTAGCCTACGTCACCTTACATTCACGCAGATTTCTCGCATTTAACTGCGTCGCAAAGTGTTTTCTATCAAGTAAAAGTCGGTAAGGCGGTGGTTAACGATAAAATGATAAAAAGTGGTCTTGAAAACGGATGGAAAACATATTTCCCGATTCCGCAAACGGCAGAACGCCTCCCACCACAAAGGAAATGACTCAAGGCCGGGTGGGAGGTTGCCGGCGGCCAATTTGAAACGAAACGACAGTCTACACGTGACCTGTCGACTCGTTTACTCATGCGAGGGACGAGGGCGAGCAGTCCGCAATGTGGCGTACTATGTGGTGTATCCCCAACTGGTAATGGCGGGCGGCGGGCAGGGCATTTTTCGTTTGTCGCGCACCAAATGGCGAGGAAACGAGGAACTGGAAAGAACACTGCCCGCAATTATCACTTGGAGAATCATTCGCTGATAACAATGTTGACAAAACTTGTCAGTTATCAGTCCCATCAATTTCGCGGATTTCGATCGCTGCAATTTGCATACACAGCCAAATTCGTGATGACCTCAGCAATTGGTTTGGGTATTTTCCGTTTTCTCCGCCGGTTTTCGTTTGTTTCCCGACGGCAATTTACTATTTTTGTCATTGACAAACGGAAAGGTCCAAAGGTCCAAATCATGGTGTGGATTTCATTCTGGGGGATGAGATCACTGATCGTAAGTAAGATGCATTGCAAGCAGAGTAAATCTAACCCATCTTCCCATATCATCTTTTTGTGGCTGGATCCCGGGAGGAAAATCGCTTGACATATCACACGGGAGCTGCAGAAAGAGCACTTAGCGTCAAAAATCGCGCCTCCTCAAGCTTCCGAAGGGAGAAAACCAATTGTGTTTTTGTTCGCAGTTCCCACTTTCAATGTGAGTAGTGTGGTCTCAAGTCAGTTAGTCGGCCAAGTTGTTATTATTGCTGTTGTTTCTCAATCGCCCCCGCTCCCCGCACCAAACATTGCATACATATATCCGTGCGCTCGAAACTGAATTTCTTCTATCCTTCCCGCGTTGTCGACTTGTCCCAGTTTAGTCTGCGAGTGTTTTCAATGCAAAAAAGACAGAAGATTGATGGAAGAAATGTTATCGGTTTTGCTGAGAGAACGAAACTGAAACTGAAGCAAACAACATCGGGGAATGAATCGGAAAGATTCTTTCGGGCCAAAGGTGGAACGGATAGTGGACGGTTGTTTACCCAAATGGTTCTCGACTTCGATTGACTGTGCAGTGCTGGCTGTGCACACGAAACACTCGGAGAACACATCACACGGGAAAGACCACATCGCGGTCATTTTATTACTATCTATTTTACACTGTTCACGGTTCCTGATAAGTCCTTCTTCACATGAACAGTGCATGCTTTTTGTTTACTACTTGATTTTGACGGCAGTTTTGCAACACATCAAGAACCATTGCATTGCAAACAAAAACGAAGAATGGGAAAGTGGAAAATGTTACAATGGGACTCGATTGAAAAATATCGAAATCTCGTAGGTCGAAAATGCTCGAACTCACTCGTCCATATGGTTTCCATCCATGCGGTTAAAAACTCTCACGTTTTTTTCTGCCACATTTGTAACAAAACACTCAGTTCGTATCATGCAAATTTCCAACAAAAAACCACGTTCCATATCTCTTTCCCTCTTTCTCATTTTCTCTCACTTTCTCTACTCTCGAACCGATATCGTTCCAATTATTGGAGAACAGTCCGTCGATCCCTCCACGCTGGAGGAAAAGAGGTGGAGGGGAGTGACCTTCGCTGGTTCGTCGCCTACCCGACCCACTTCCACACTCTCCGCGAAAACTTCCTTCTTCTATTCACTCCCATCCGATCTATACATTGTTATGTTACGTTTCCATCTTCTTTTCATTTCTCTTCTGTCTTCAATCCATTTGATTTCTTGGAAACTGTTCAACTGTTTTCTTTCAGATGATGAAGATCCTCCTCATCTCATTGCTTGCAGTTGCAGTTCTCGCAAAGAAGGAGAAAGAGGAGATCAAGGATTTGTCTCATGGTGAAGAATACATATGAAATTTGCTAACTTTACATGTTTCTGTTTAGGATACCCAAGTGCTATCGAATGGGTTGAGTTTGACAAGGCTGTCGGAATTGCCAAGGATCTCAACAAACCGATTTTCTTCTTGATTCACAAGACGTGGTGCGGTGCTTGCAAGTGTAAGATAAAGAAAATAGTAGAGATAAAGTGATAAATGATCGTTATCTGTTTAGCTTTGAAGCGTGAGCTCAAGAATTCTCCAAAAACCGATGACCTCATCCTTCTCTCTCGCAAATTTGTCATGGTCAACGTGGAGGACGATGATGAGCCAGAAGACCCGAAATACGCCCCAGATGGTGGATACATCCCAAGAATTCTCTTCCTTGGTAAGTGAAGTATTGAATGAAAAGAAAACACAACAAGTTGCATTGCAGACACTGATGGAAACCCATTGAAGACCAACAACGAGCAGAAGTACAAGAACAACAAGTACTTCTACCCACTGCCAGCTCAGATCATCGATGGAATGGAGAGAGCTCTGCTCGAGTTCGGAGATGAGGTATGAACAAGAAGAAATAAGACAAATGAGATATTTATTGTGTTTAGGAGCCAACGAAGGGAGAATCAAAGACTGAGAAAGTGAAGGAGAAGAAGGAAAAGAAGGAGGAGAAGAAGGTTGAGAAGAAGGTGAGTAGGGGTCAAAACACTACTGCTTTGTAGCCAATAGTTGTAACTCATCGACAAATCAGGAAAGCTAATAGGGAAAAAGAAGATTCTCGACTTGTAGAAAAGACCAAGCGAGATGAAAAAGTTGTCATGTTTAGTCATGTCACGTGTGAATGACATAACAATCTGTTTTTTATTCTCTACATTTCAGACAGAAATAGGTTTTCTGAAACAGACTAAATCAAAAATACCTTATCGTAAACAAAATCATGCAACAGTTGAGATGATTAAATTAGTTTGAGTGACTTTGAACAAGTTCTGAGCAGGTGTTTCTTGACATGACGTCATTACAACTTGAAATATGACATCGGTTCAAACAACAATCGCATCACACATTACGGTGTATTTTCAGAAGGAAGAGAAGGAAGACAAGAAGGAGAAGAAGGAGAAGTCCGAGAAGAAGGAAAAGACTGAAAAGAAGGAGAAGACTGAAAAGAAGGAGAAGAAGGTCAGTTGAACAGTTCCAATGAGAATTTGAATAACTTTTGACATCCAGGAGGACAAGAAGAAGGACGAGAAGAAAAAGGATAAGAAGGAAAAGAAGGAGGACAAGAAGGATAAGAAGGATAAGAAGGAGAAAAAGGAGAAGAAGGAGGACAAGAAGTCCAAAAAGTCGACCAAAAAGGAGGAATTGTAAACGGTTGACTGAAATGCAGCTACTCATTTTTCCTTTTGCCCAATACACTGGTTTTGTATAGTGATTCAATTTCCAACTTTCAACAAGTTTCTGGTACATATGCAATGTTTTCTCTTACATGTTGAGCATAATTCGTAATAAACTCATGTTTTTACCTTACTAATTCTCCGTTTCTCATCTCATTCTCTGTTCTCCGTAACAGCTAGCTGACTAAGTGAGCCAGACAATCGGAATCTGTTTATGGAGCAGGAGATGCAGGCGGCGGAAGCAGAAGAACTCCTTCAACGGCGATGAGCAAGACTTGTCTTTTTTCTTCTTTCGATGAGTGGACTTATCTGTCTACGTGCATAATTATTCAACGATTAGTCGTTTTTCGCTTTCGAGCCGGGCTCCGACTGGAAATCACCAGTTTCTCTCCTGTGATTATATATACTTATCCTTTTTCAAACTTCTGGCAATTTTGTTTTCGGTTTAATCAAAAATTTGTTGTTAGAATCGGAGAAACACTTCTTTCCTTCTTTCTTCAAACATTTGCATCAACGAGTGAACTTGCTATCTAAAATTTTACCTGGAGTATGAATACACTCTGACTTGAAAAGAAAGTGATGGTGCCTTAGGAGTCTGGAGATTACGAAGCGTCGCTTTCCTTGCACTTCACGGACTAACATTTTTACCTAGCCATGAACTTTCGGGACAATACATCCATTAGCCTCCTCCATCACATAATCCGTCATGTGATTAGACGGATACTGAGTCTTACAGAATCTCTCTCCACATTTCCTGTTTTTTCTTACTTCACCCTCCTCTCACTGCCCATCCTTCGAGTGCCTGGGTGCTTTTCAGACATTCGCCGCACACCGTCACTAAATTTCCGGACTCTTCCTTTCTAGACTCATTATTTTCCTACTTTCTTACTCATTCTCTTGTCCATTTGAGGCCCTAGAAGTATCTTTCTCGTTTCATAGACTCAAAAGAAAGAGCATACTTTTCCGCCGGAACCCCCAAGTTAGTCATTTGTTATGTTTGTTTCCCGTCAGATTGTTGATCATGTCTGTCTGGGCATATCTTGGTTGAGAAAAAGTGAAGAAAGGGAGGAGAGCGAAGAAAGTGCATAGTCCCTAGGGGTACGATACGAAGAAAAGCGAGACGTTTTTGCCCCATTCGGCTTTGGTTATTATTGCGAGAACACTTGCCTTTTGCTCTTATTTTTCTTTTTTTAGTCTTCTGTTGTGCTTCAAAAGCCGAGGTTAAAGCCAGTGCGAGAACAAGAGTTTTTGATCCAAAACTCAGTCTGTAATCAACTTTCCCTCTCTCTCTCTCTCGAATAGAAAAAAGCAACTGACCTCAGTCCAAAGTCTCCTCTGCAAAATATGCGGAACTTGCTTTTCAAACTCTTTTTTTCTCAAGGGTCGGCCGAAGAAATTGAGTTAAGGAGTCTGTCATGCAAAAGACAATCAAAAGTTCTGCTGAACACATGTTTTATAAATTACTTTCCGTCTCCCTTCGACCCGACCCGAGTCGTGCAGTTGTTCCATCGATTCTCGGCTGGCAAAATGCATTGCATTGTAAACCAGCTCGACGGATATTTTGAAAAATTGAAAATTGGACCAGCCGTTTGAGTGCAAGTTCAACAATTTGTCCTCTGTCCTCATGTGCTTCAGTACTCTATTTCTCGTTCAGCTTCTGGAAACGAGCAGCTCATTTTTCGCTTTGAAAAACTCATTAAGCAAAATGAAAAAAGTGTTTTATTTCTTCAAACCGAACCGATGGACATCATATTTCTTCCAATGTAAACACTGCTTAGTCCCTCTTGATTCAAGTTCGTTCACGTTTCCCTTTTTTTCCCTGAATCAGTAGGTTCTTTTCAATTCGTCATTTTTTATGGTTGATAGGATGGTGAATACTAAAAACTGGGAACCATTGGTTGTGATTTCGACCGGAAATTTGAAGAGCGTCACTAAGCAAATGATCTGTCCCAACTTCCGATGCACATCCTATTCGTTTTCGAATTTTATATTTTTCTGACCCTTTCAAGCATCGTTTTCAGGAAGATGAGCTGCAAAGGGTCCAACAGAAAGCGAGGGAGCTTGTGCTCATTATTCAAAATTAAAATGTAATTAGTTTTGTGCGCATGTTCCCGAAAATATTGAGCTTGAGCTTGAGCTATTTTTTTGAGCCGTCGTTTTCTCTATACTCCTCATATTTCTAGTTCCTTCAATCTAGTTCCTGCCAAACAAGTTGAAAACTGACAAATTTCGAATGTGAATCTGCTAAGCGCGCGAGATCCCTCTTAGTGAATCTTGTGGGCTCTTGGCGATTTATGTTTCCAGCTCGCATTGCTCATTGTCCAAATCTTGAGATATCAAAAATCAGTGAATGTCATCATCGTCTCGATAATGACTTGGCTTTTTCCACCTGCCTTTTGGTTTTTTCGTCTAAGAAATCCATGTAATGCACGGCACATCCAGCTGCCGCTAATCTCTTTTCCTGCCATTTTCTTATATCTCTACTTTCGCATTCATTCTTCTCCCTGATTCTCCACTGACACTTTCGTCACCATTGATCCTAATTTCTATTCCTTCTTCTCTTCCCATTTCTATTATTCTTTGTGTTCCTGCCAATGAACAGATGAGACCGAAATAATGCACAGATTCCACATGAAGCTCACAAAGACTTCAATGACTTCCTCAACCACACCGAGTTCTGTGGAAGATCTCGTCGACAACAACTTCACTTCTACAACAGTGTGGCCGAAAAAGAAGGTTGGAGGTCTGAACCCATTTCTC
This sequence comes from Caenorhabditis panamensis, assembly GCA_900883565.2. Classification (NCBI taxonomy): domain Eukaryota; kingdom Metazoa; phylum Nematoda; class Chromadorea; order Rhabditida; family Rhabditidae; genus Caenorhabditis; species Caenorhabditis panamensis. The sequence continues at coordinate 1,142,191 of LR537692.1, read as the reverse complement.
GGTGAGTGAATGAGCCAGACATGCACAGCTTGCGGCGCTGCGCATCAACCAAATCGCTTAACATAGTCGAAAGTTTGTTTCTCTGTTCTTGCAAATGTAATGGAATGATGTCAATCCACTTGCCTAGTTTCCCAGTTCCAGTCTGAACCAAGTATGTAAATGCAGAAAAGGATGAGCATGAAACGAATGCAAAAGAACACCGTTGTCTTCTCAGACTTTCATGTGACTAGGGACCGATAACGTCAACTTCAGCCGTTTCCATTTGCATATCTGAGAGAAACCTGACAGAAATGCAATAAATCATTCTACTAATAAACGACAGCTCGCGTGAAAAACGGGCATTTCCTTCTTTCCTGAACTAGAACTACAACTGGACCTGGTGCCAGAACTTGCACGCCCCCGAACTTGACACCCACGTCTTCCTCAGTCCCAAATCATTCAATGTCGCTTTCATCTTCAATGGCTGTTCCAGACGAGTCTTCGGATGTATTCTTCCTGGTTTCCGTTGTCGCACCTCTACTATTCTGCTGCTTTGCCATCTTTGTCTGTGCCCTGAACAGCATTTGGAAGACACGAAGCAAACTTGAGTAAGTCTCATCCGTTACTCATCGCATTCATTTTTTCCGCTTCACAGAGCTTTGACGCAAGTCGCGAAACAACGCGAGCCCACCGAGTACACCGAGTTCACCATTGACCTCACCACCAAAATGGACTCATGTGTTGAGCTTTCTTCGCCTCAAATAAGTTCTAAAGAGGTGAGATCTAACAGATATTAATCCTTTGAGTTGAGAAGAACATCCTAATCTTTTCAGGAATCGGTCCTTCTGTAAGTAACACCACGTTGTAACGCCAACGCCACCGTCTCCATACCGGATGATATGCACCAATTCCTACCGGTTCGCTGTTCCAAGCAAGTGCAAACAACAAAACAGCTGTTCATACTGACAACATCAAATCCCGTTGAAAAATCTCATGTATTTTTTCTTTTTTTCTTTTTTTCTTGTTTCCAGATGTCTTATTCCGGACCGGTTCCTTCACCTTGTAATAGCAGAAACTGATTAGCTAATGAGGATGTAAATAAAAATGACAAGATGAAATGATGTAATTATCATTATTATCAGAGATCAATGACGTTCTATATTTTCAAGATTAACTGAAGGAATACTTATTTAGCAGACTGGTCGAAGGGAACAATGCACACCGTTTTCATTGTTATGCACACATTTCTGGACGTCTTTTTCCTATGCCATTTTTGACAATAGGGAATAAGCGAAAGAGGATTGTGGAGTGGACGAGTGCGTATTTCACACTAATAAAGCTTTTGGGAGGGGAAATAGGACGGGAATGAATGGAAATAATAGAGAGGGGTAGGGATGGAAAGGACAAACTGGTCAGGTGTAATTTGGGCATGAATTGGACGTGCGCGCTTGCCAGCTGTCCTGATTCACGGCAGTTCGTGTGGCAAAACATAAATGTACATTGAATTCATTTCTCTTCTCCCAGACACCGAGGCGTGTGTCTCTTTTCTTTGCTTGTATCAAATTTCAATGCTCGAGAGACGAGCAGCTTTTCGTTTCCTTTTCCAACACCACTTTCTCTCCTGATTTGGACAGAAGATTGCAAGGGACCCGAGACCCCATCGCAATACGTAATGTTCTTTCTTCCGCCTTTCTCCTTGTCTCCATTACTTTTTCCTTCCCAACGCAGTTCGTTGTTCGTTTCCCATAACGTTGTGGCGTCGGGTTTTCCCAAAGTTCATGAAAACCCGCAGGGCTGCCCGTAATCCTCCTTTCCTTTCCCTCATCCGCTGGTTTGTAGCTGACGACCTCAGTGACGCTGTATTCTATTTTTCCATGTTAGAAAAGAAATTTGTAATTCCGAACCATTGCTTCACGCCTTGTTTCTTGGAACAGACGGTCAGAGTCTTTGAAACTTTTTTTCCTTTTTCATAAATGTCAAATGAGCGTTGTCATCACGTCAGACCACCTGCCACAATGAGCTTTCTCGTTTGTTTTGGTGGCATCGTTTTGTTTCGCAATCTTCTATTTCTCTAGGCCATGTATGTTTTATCCTTTTCTCATACTGACCATATAATCTCACATCCAGAAACTTGCTCACTTTGCCAAAATTATACTTTTCTGAACACGTTTGAGACGGAGACTTTTGACAGACGAATGAATGCTCCGAGAGCCCATACATATGCATGCACACACCACCTTTGCGCGTTCTCCTCTACCAACATTTTCTCTTTTCCTAGTCCTTGCCACGCGTTTCCTTATGAATCTGAAATGTGGAGTGGAGGCGAAGAGGAGAGGGCCACGCCATCCGATCAATTCGAATAAGTGGTGCTGCTCTGCCCTTTGAGAGATGTCCAGACACATTCATGCTTAACATTTTTATTTTATTTCGTAAGAAAGTCTTCCTCCCCAACTGAGCTTCTCCTCTTTTTTGTTTTATCGCATTGTTGGTTGGTTCTTCTTCTAACTATCAGTTTTCAGAATGTCGGAAACTTTGATCATTCGTTTCAACGTGGGAGGTTCACAACAAGCAACTCTGAAGACAACATTCCCAGTTGACTCGATCTTCCACAAGTGGTTTGTCTCCCGAACAAAGCCGTCTCCATTCACCATTGACCGTGATGGCGCTTATTTCGTTGACCGAGACCCTTTCTCGTAAGTATTATTCTTGAAAAAAGAACACTCATAACGTTTTTTTAAGGTTCGCCATCATTCTGAACTACTTCCGTCTGCGGAAAGCAGGGCAACTTTGGGAGGCTTGTCTGCCAAAAGACCCTGACAGGTTGGCCATGCTCACTCAGGAAGCCGACTTCTTCTTGTTGCCACAACTCCGTGATCAGGCAATCTGCATGCTCCAGTTGTGTAGCAACAAGAACGACTCCAACTACATCAACGAAGTGAGTCCACTATACAATTACTCGCTTTTTTCTGACAGGAATAGAAACGTTGCTTGGTTTCCAGTTGTTTCATTTCAGATGCTGGCGAAAAGTACCAGTTGTCCCCAAGGTTTCGACAAGAAAGAGGAGGAAGAAGAAGATTTCTAATTGTCTGATTCAACATTCCACATCATAACATAAGTACTTTGCCGAATAAAGAATTGGATTGAGAACAATTGGGAAAATGAAAAAAAAACGACTGGAGAGAAAACAAAATAGATGACGTTGAATTTGAAAGGAATTTGGAAATGGGGAATGAGCACGGACCTCTCATTCCTCTTTTTCTGGTATTCCAGGAGCGTTCGCTGACAAATTAAATTCAGAGCTCATTCTAGCTCAGAGCCATGTGTCCACTCCACTCAATTTCCTTTAGATTGTTAGATGATAATGGCCTGAAAAACCCCCAACAATGCGAGAAAAGCCCTTCTCATTAGTTATCGAGTCTATTTCTCTTGGCATAGTCATCTGTCTTTTTCACTTTGATTCATCACAGAAAAAATGAATAGTCCAGAACAGAAAAGGGCGCGAAACTCATTGCAAGCAAAGTAATGAGTTGAATGAGATGAACAAAACGGTTTACGCGTTGTAGTCATTAGCCGAAAACTTGGCGCGTCAACAAGAAGTCAAATCGGGTCGAGAAGCTCCATTTCTCTCTTGTTTTTACCTCCCCAATTTGTACGATTTTTATTTGTTCTTCAAATTTCTAACAACATAAATTGAAATATATCCTTTAAGTTTTCGAACGCAATCAAATTCCATATTCAAGTTTGTTGAATAATCATCAAAAGTTTCCCAGTGGTCTTGAGTTCAAATGCGTTACATTTCAACCAACGCATCTCATTAAGAATTCATATTTCTTGGTGCATCTAGTTCTTCTAATATTCCATTTTAGAAATCCTCAGTTTCTTTTCCCAATCTCTTTTTTTTTCAAAAGTTCATCCTAAAAGTTGAACCGTCTCAGCGTCGCTTGTAGAAAAACAACCTGGTTATAATCCCCGTTTGGTCTTTGAAATCAAGTTTTGAACACTTTTGTAACATACAATGCGACTCGTGCTTCATAATGAAATGTTTCTCATAATGATAAATACAAGAGCATTCTCCTGTTTTCAATAGTCCAATTACTTCAACTCTCCAATGCTCAAAACACCCCTCACTTACGTCGGTGTCTATGTGCTCATTTACAGAAAACAAATGCGTCTTATTGTCTTGTTTGCACTTTTGTCGGTTGTTTTGATGATGGTCACATGTTCCCTTGTACCAGAACTCAGTACATGGGCTGAAAACCGTTACATACAGTAAGTTTGCTGTCATTTCGTGTTTGTTGCTTTTCGACCTTGTGTGCCGTTTCCCAGATGTGTTCATTGTATGGATTATGACAGAAGTCACATTTCACTGTTTGGATGCAAACCACGACGTCCGATCCTTTGCAATGGAAATGCATGTTTCATGAGTGAGAATTTCTAGTAGAATTAACACAATGTTTGAACAATCAGGATTCCACAAAGAATATTCAAGACCATCAATTATGTACACCAGTGGTTGTCTCAATTTAACAAGACAGGAAATGGAGACAATTTCTATTGCACAGAGAGAGTAAGTTGTTTCATTTTGTTTTGGATTAGTTTCTTATTTTTAGCTCACAAGAACGAGGGAACCCGGATGGTACACTGCTTTGTGAGGTTTGCCAAAACATACTCTAATAAAACTAAAGAATCAAGTTTGCAGCTCGCTGAACGAACGGATACATGTGTTTGTTCCAATATGGATAAATGCAACTTCATCAACCTTTCACCAGACTTCAGGTTACGATCCTTTCACTGAACTCTCTGGTCAACCTTCCATATTTTCAGTGAATACAACAGAACTCCTCTTTTGAGAAATGTGCTGATTAATGAAATCAACCACATGAAAATGTTTCTCCCTCATGAATACCGTCGTCTCACTTATCGAATCACTCGTGAACAAGGAAGCTCTGACCGGATTCGTGTTTTCTGGATGTTGTGTATTCTGTTTTCTCTTCTACATCGAATCGTCCGACTGTCATAGTCAAAAATCACTATTTATGCTCCACCACCTCGGGTTTTTTTTATCAACATTCCGATTCCAATACTTCTTTTTATGTTTTCATGTTTCATCCCCGCCAATTCACAGGTGCATCCACCCACTTCCCTGCTTCTACTCCTTGTCCCTCGAAATAAATCACTTTTGAAACGACTGTTGCTTCGTATTTAACCATTCTGTGCAAACAAAAGAAGGCCTTGACAACACGTCTCCAGATTTTCGAACCTCCACATTTCAATCCTCCCTATTTCTATCTCTCCAATGCAAGGAGGCTCGTTTCAAAGATATGTATGGGTTCAAGGAGAGCGAAAGCGGCAGAGGAATCGGACGAAATATGAGGAAACGAGAATGCGGTACTTAGAAAGTGGTTAGTTTCTGTTTCCGGTTATGACCTCTCATTTATTGGCTTCAACTACAAAACAACATTCGTTTCCAGAAACCGATGAAATTGAGTCTCCGAAAAAGGCAAAAGTCGTTTGGCCAGGTGAATTCGAGGACCAATTGAGAAAACGAGCACGGAAATTGGAGAAAAAAGGTGACCTATCGGAGGAAATCTGGCCCGTCGTCGTTGCATCTTTTTCTTTGTTTTCAGAGCAATTGGATGGTCTAGACACGCCTGCAGTGTGCACTCCATCCGACACGCAAAGCTTGATTTCTGAGTACTCTTTTTTCGTGAGCTCTCTCTAAGCCCAACGTTGAAAACGTTTCAGGGTGTCCGAACTCGAGCCGGAACCAGAGCCAATTGAGAAAAACGAAAAAGACGAACCTAATAGACCCGAAAAAGTTAAAGAACGGATTGAAGAAGGTCGTGGAGCCATTTGGGAAGACCACACTCATTACTCTGATGAGTTCCTTGATCCGCCAAGAAAGTTAGAACCTTCTGTCACCGGCGGCTCTTTTTTTCTTGTTTCAAGCAATTTGGTTGGCGAGTGAGATGTGAATCGAAATGTCTAGTGAAATTGAAATAAAATATGAGTCCGACCAAGGAATACGTCTCTTTTCTTCTTTCTCATCGTGCAAGCTAAATGACGATGTTATTCACAAATTCCATAGTTCCTTTCTCCATCTTTCAATCTGTTCAATTTCAGCTAGATTTTTTTCTGAATTGAGTTTTTCAAAATTAGAAAGCATGCCAAAGCAGCAAACTACTTGTTGCCATTTCTGCTCTATCAATCATTGTTTACATATTTACGGTTGCCTTATCAATTCTACGATTCTTCTATTTCTCCTTCCCTAATTTCTGCAGTTATTTCACTTTATGCAAGGTGTGGTCATCATTTCTGCTCAACGGCTCCGCCCTAGACAGACGGATATCTAAGAAGTCAAGGTGAGTTGAGCAGTGCACTTTCGAAGGACGCACTAGGTTAATCCGCAAATCTTGCATTTTGTCTTGCCTCGAATGGATATTACATTCATTCATGACGTCCATTTCTGCCCAAACACATTTCAAACTGAAGAATTCTTCGTTCAGCTATACTTTTTTCTTCGAAACTAATTTTGGCGATCTAATTGGTTGTCATTATGTTAAAGAAAAACTATTGTAGAAACTCTTGATCATGAAGTTATTGTTTTTTCAAAGTATTTTTTATATGAAATCAAAATTCCATTTTTCGTAAGTTTATAGAGTTATTGTTTGTGTATACCACAAAAAAAAGAAAACAAAATTCAACTCTCCAATCACTACAACTAAAATAAACTTGTGCTCGTTTCTCTCACTCTTAATCTTATTTCATTTTTCTCCAGACGACTTTTTTGATTGTACTTCTCTTTTCCTTTCTTGCTCTTCTTTTCTCATCTCATCTCTTCCCATTTTTCCGAACACTTTGCACCACAACTAACATCGCTCAGTTTCCTCCACTTACAACTCAATTATGTTCAGGGTGACCAGGGTAATGAATGAATTCCACTCCTACTATCCACCCGGCCCCTCTCCTCATCTGCCTATGCTGCCCCATTGCGGACCAACAACAACGGGCAGCAATGAGCGCGTCGGCTGGGACTACACGGTGAGCAGGGGTGAGCAGAGGCAGTGGAGGCAACGAACGCTCACATCTGTTCGTTTGCCTTCAGCTGCATTGACTTCGTTGCAAAGCTGCTTTGATCCGACTTGGGTCCAGCTATAAATGTATTTGGTTTGTAGTTCATTTCATCTATTTTCCACTATGCTTTGCTCATTTCAATTTCAACCGTTTCAAAAGTAATTTGTCATTCAGTCAAAAACCACACGTTGCTTTTCACACGACCCATTAATTTTTCACATCATCCATTTCACGAAGCCAATATTTTGCTGTCGTGAAATTTTTTTGAATTTTATTTCTTTTTCTTTGTTTCATCGCAAAAAAACCAATTATTTCCATAGAAGATCTCGATTTGTCACATTTCCTCTGTTTATGTTAACCCATCATTTTCCCAGCTAAGAAAAATGTGTCGATAATCCCTAGTGTGTCAATTCCCATCCTGACTGACAGCTCTTAGTCTGGTCTGGTGCTAATTGTTTTTTTTTGGGTAGCATTTAGGACAGGTGTTCAAGGATTACGTTGCTCGTCTCTCTCCGGCATAGATTAGATTTGTTTTCGTTGAGCTAATTATGTTTTCATAACATAGTTGCCTAATGTTTTGTCTCAAAACATTTTGTCTGAACTTTAATTTTGTTTTCTTTTCGTCATTTTTTTTTCAAAAAAGTTGCAATTTTCCCACCGGAAACGTATTAGCTCCCATAAGGTCGCGAGTCTACTAGGGTATAATTTTGTGTGGGAAAACATACGGGTATTAGATTTTCCGAAGTGATTTCGCCAGTTTCTCAGTAACAATCGATGGTGAATGTAATGGCACAGCTGCGTAGAGAGAAGAGTGCCTCTCGTCCCCCGTATACTATTTCGGCCACCCTTCTCTTTGCTTTCCTCCGCGACGCGTCTCGCGAAGCGGTCATTCGTAGTCGCTTGCAGTTGTTACCGTAAGCTACCATAACCCAAACACATTTCGGCGGCAAACCCAAACTTTTGAATTTGGGGCCCAACTGCTAAAATTGCTTATTTGCTTCAATTCTTGAGTGGAATTGGGACAGACCCAGGAAAATGCAGACTCGACGCAGCGAAGGGAAACAGGTACCGTAGTACAACAGCCAACACAGTCCTAACTCGTCAGAATTGACCGTTTTCTTCCAACTTTTTTGCTAAACACATTCTTTAGCAGTGATATTCTTCATCCTAGTGTTCAAAAACTTTCAAATTGTCCATTTATTTCTGTTTTCTCAACGTTTTCTTTCAGGTTCCACATATAAGTCAGTCTCACGCGGATTACTCGGATTCTAGCATGACACATGGGTCTAACCAACACACTCCACAAATGTATCACCACAATCAACACATGGACGACGCTGACATGATGATGGGAGAAGGGGATTATGAACAAGTGAGTTTTCATCAACGTAGATCTGAAGTTCCTAATCTTACAGTATCAGTATCCTGAGGAAGATGAAATGGTAGATGGCATGTTAACACCAAGAGCAGTACATCAGTGTAACGTTTGTAACAAAATATTTGTATCCTATAAAGGTACGGTATCTATAAGAGTCTTGCTCACAGCTACAATAGCCGTTTAAGGTTTACAACAGCATGCAGTGATACACACAGATCAAAAACCTTTTCGTTGTGATATATGTTCCAAATCCTTTAGATTCAAATCTAATTTATTCGAACATCGCTCAGTTCATACAGGCTTCACACCTCATGCTTGCCCATATTGTGGCAAAACCTGCAGGTCAGTTTACTTCCAGTTCGCTTCCTGTTTTCAATATTCCCATCTTCCTTCGTCATGCGTTAGAGCAGCGTATGATGAAACTGTCTTTTTTTCCCTTCCCTCGTCACAGCCATACAGTAATAAAACACGAGGTGTGCCGAGGCCTCGGTCTTCGGCCGCTCTCCCGTGCACAGCGAGATACGGTGTACAATACATTAAAGTAGACGGTAGAGAAGTTAGAGACAGCGAGAGAGACTGTAGCGGGTTGATGGTAAGGGTCACACTGTAGGAGACGGACTGTAGTCGGTAGGGCTGCATTGTGTATATGGTGACTTGCAAATGTGTAGATAAGATGAATCACCTCGATTAGATAGGTGTCTTCCAGTGGCATGTGCGACAGTTGAGCTTTGCAGAAGAAAGTTTTGAAATAACATACAGATTTTCAGATTGAAAGGAAACTTGAAAAAACATTTGCGTACGCATGTTACTACTAAAGAGGAGTTGGAGGCGGCATGGAGACCGTTCGCAAGGTTAGATAGGCAGGTTGCTACGCCAGTACTCAACACTGAGTTCAGCAATCGCCGGCCGCCTGCTGACATTCCAGACGACGCTATTATTGTCCGTGGGGCTGGAGGGCCGTACTACACGCCACCACCACGTCCAAAGAAAAAGTAAACAATTGAAGAGAATAACAGAATATAATGTTTTGATTTACAGGAAACTTGGTTTGGGAGACCCCGTGGAGTGGCTTGATCGAGTACGAAGAGGAGAGATCCTTCATCAAGTCGATCTTGAGGACAAGATTCGCCGTCTCGAAGATACTATTTTCAACAATTTGACGCTCGAAAGATGGAACAACCTCTTCGATATGGCGAAGTCGATCGCTTTTGAAACGTGAGACATTACATAACATGCTTTCCCATACGCTTCTATTTCAGACATGACTGCCCAACGTGCAAAGTAGTTTTCATGACTCGTATGGACTGCGCGACACATCACAGCATTGAACACGAGAGCCAAGGAAGTGAATTCTTCTGCGAAGTTAGTGAAGAAAGACTTGACAAAAACAATAATGTACTTCCAGAAATGTTTCCGTCCATTTGCTGATGAGGCAAGTTTCCAACAACACATGAGCTACCATCTTCGAGTGAATGAGATGTTTGATACTGGAGCCCTCAACGTAAGTTATCAAATCGCCATTGACTTCAATGAAAATGATTTTTCAGCGTTCGGAGCCGGATATTCTGATCCCAACAAATGAAGAATTCCACATGATGTTCGATGGAAATATGAGTCACGCATTGGACCAGGGTATGGACCAGTCAATGGATCAAAACAGTGGCCTAGCATGCTGAACACCATCTTCTTTTTCCACATCAAATTAGCCTTTTCTTAGGTATTAGTTGCCATTCCCCATCTCTGTTTAACGCCTTGAAACGCATCTTTCAAATTTTCGAGACTGACTCAACTCAAACGTGGTACTTCACTGATTTCATTATGATTTCTCAAAATGCCCTTAAGTAACCCTTATGAGCCATACACTGAGCTACTGACAACTCTGTTGGCCTTGATCTGTCCAACGATGATCTCTGTTGCTCAATGTTTTTTCTTAGTTTTTCTTTGCACCTGTGGGATTCTATTCAAAGTTTATGAGGTTGAGTCTTTTTTGAACTATGCCTTCTTTATGGAAAACATGGTATCAGAAAATGTGACAGTACCTGGTTTGTGTCATAAAATTGCTTGAATAAAAATACCAGCAACCGCATCTTTTGTCTTGAAAACTAAATAATGGAAACACGCATTCAAAACTGATGACAGTACCGATAACTATCGGATATGAAAAAAAGGAAAGTGGTAGGAACGGCTATTCAAACATGTCCCGGAACATACCGATCAAGCTTAGAGATAGCAGTTCACTATAAAAAGTGGATGCTTGAGATGTAAACCATCATCGAACGCATTCTCATTCCAATGAGCTACAAAAGCATGGAATCGTCTTCTTCGACTCTTTCGTTTGCTGTCATCCTTTCTGGATGTGCATTCCTTATTATGGTCACCGCCACTCCTGTTCTCTTCTATACCATGGGGGACATGACCGCTCAACTGGAAGCTGCTAAGACTGGATTCGAGGAAACATCGAACGTTTTGTGGAAGGAACTTGTCACTAACGAGAGCCACCGCAGAGTTGCCAGACAGACATGTAAGTTGTCTTTTAACAAACGTTCCAAACACTTTCGTTGCAGACAAGGAAACCGGAACTGCAGGAGAAGGTGCCCCAGCTGACACCGCACCAGAAGGAGCCGGGGGAGTGACTGTTGATGCTTCTTGCCCAGCTGGACCAAAAGGAGAAGCTGGAAGTGCTGGAGAGCCGGGAACTGACGGAACTGACGGAACACCAGGAAAGGACGGAGCTGATGGAACCAACGAGCAGAGCGGATATGCCACTGGAGATGTCTGCACACCATGCCCAGCTGGTCCACCAGGAGTTGCTGGATACAAAGGAAAGAGAGGGCCACGTGGAGAGAAGGGAGACAAAGGAGCTCCAGGAAATGCCGGACGTGATGGAGCCCCAGGAGACGATGGACCAGAAGGAGATCACGGACACCCAGGACCAATGGGACCACCAGGAGAGAAAGGATCTGCTGGAGAAGACGGAAAAGGATTCGCTAAGGGAGCTCCAGGACCAAAGGGACCAACTGGAATGGACGGACTTCCAGGAGATGAGGGACTTCCAGGAGAGCGTGGAGAGGATGGAGCTGCAGGAGCACAGGGAGAGCCAGGACCACAAGGACCACAGGGAGAGAAGGGAGCTGATGGATTCCCAGGACTGCCAGGAGCTGCTGGAGCTGCCGGTGAGGATGCTGCTTATTGTCCATGCCCATCAAGAAAGGGAGGAGAAGGAGCCGGAGGTGGTAATGACTACGCTTCTCCAACAGCCACTGAGTTTGAAGGATCCCCATCGGTAAGACACCAGTCACATTAATGAAGTATAAAAAAATATTTCAGAGCGCTGAAGCTGCGCCAGCTGCAGCTGCCGCTGCCCCTGAACCAGCTGCTGCTGCTCCTGAATCAGCTCCAGCTTCCCCAGAATCCCCACCAGCCGGAGAGGGTGCTCCAGCCGACGGCGCTGCTGCCCCTGCTGTGGAGACGCCTGCTGAAGGAGCCGCGGGAGCTGCTACTCCATCCGATGCTGCTCCATCCGAAGGAGCTACTGGTGAAGGCGCTCCAGCTGGTGGAGCTTCTGCTGGAACTTCATACGCTGGAAAAGAAGCTCCAGCTGGAGGTGCTGCGGGTGAAGGAGCTCCAACTGGAGAAGGAGCTGGAGAAAAGAACTATCCAACCAAGAACAGAGCTAGATTCAGTGCTCGTCAGCGTGCTGCTTCTCGTCTTCGCAGAACTTTCTAAGCCTAACTTTGCACTCTTTCATTGATGATCCTACTTTAATAAACTGTTTTCTATTCACAAAAACGTGTTTTTTGTACGAATTTTGGTTGGTCCTCTTCTCAAAAGCGGCTACCAATGGCTATATAAGTGCCCAGCACACAATAATACAACGACGCTTACTGCAATATACAACCAGGTTCATAACCTTCTGCTGCTGGGATTGGTTTAGTCTGTTATAAACCTGAATGGGCACACAAAGAAGACAATTAGCATTGTCAGATTCCACAAATTGATTGTGATGAACAAAGGGTTGTTTGTCCTGATTGAGTATAAATGGGTCCATCTTTCCGACATTTCTACGAGATAGTCTTTTTTGCAAGCAAACAGTTCAATTCACCAAATGTCTTGTATCGGGTAACGTATTTATCCATTCTCTCCGATAACCTGACCTGTTGCGTCATGGTAACAGGGGTCGGTCGTGCAAATGAGAAGGGTTAGCATCTTACGCGTACCATTCTCTTTGTGAGGTCAGCCGGTGCTTGGCCGGTCTTACACATTATTACAATTGACCCCGTATTGAAAACGAAAGGATTGCACACACATTCATTACTGCTGCTTTGTTCTATATTGCCGGGACAAAAGAAAAGGAATGAATCAATAGACAGAATTTTTGAGAGAAGGCTGTACATCCATAAAACTCTGTCACCTTAACTAGCGTTGCAAAACTAATATTTCTGAGTTTGATAGTTCTTCCGTTCTTCTTCTTGACTGGGTGTTTTCATTATAGGAGCACAATCAGAGTCGGATGAGTTTGCAGATCGATGACACTTTGGAACGATCATCCTCACAAGGCAGAGGAAAAACAGGATTCCGGTTCTGAAAAACAGAGATGAGAAACTTAAGACAGTCTGAGACATCAAACTGACGTTGATAAACAAATCATAAATAGCACACGAAGTGATCCATCTTGTTTCCTGATCACCGGTTCTTCTTTTTTAAACTTTATCATGAATTGTTCCAGTTCCTCATTTCTGATCCTTTCAAACTCGTCAATCGGAATAACATCAAGTTCAGCTGCCAGTCTGTTGTCGAGATCAGCTAGCTTAGAGAACGAAAGCTCGGGGATACTGTGGATTTCTTTGAATAACAATGACTCTGTTTTGACAGGATTGTTCTGGAATGAAATAATATGAACTGATAAATTTGAATGATATCACCTTCAACATCCAACAGTAAACTAGGAATACAAGAACAATTATGATTGTGCAGACAAAACGTGTGCACCAATTCATTGCAACTTTTTCCTCGGACCGAAGTCACATTGGTCAAATCAATAGCATAGCAAATGGCGCCAAAAGACTGACGAGTTGATGAAGACGCGTGAGAAGAGTTTCAAAGTGAATCGAGTGAGTTCGTTCCAATAGCACCGTGCTGTCGCCTCTTGCCAAAAAAAGCACGAGACGCAGAAATTGGGTAGTGTCGGAACAGCGGGCGGAGGCAAACTTCCGTACTACTGCGATCAGAAACTGCTACGAGCTGCCGAGGAATTGAGTATACTCCGTATCATCATCATATTGGGGAACGACGAAAAAACTGGGGAATTCGCAGTGTGAAAAACGCGGAAAACATTCAAGTTTCTCTAGACAGCATAAAAATTTAGCCAATTAAAACCTGCTCTCGTGAGATGTTTTCTGTTGTTTTCGTTCCGTCCCCTCCTCTTTTCCGGATCTCGTTCCACGTTTCTCCTCGATTGTCGCCCATCTATGCACAAATAAAAGAGGAGGGGACTGAAAACTAACATTTCGGAACAAGATTAAGCTGGGATGCCACGAATGAAAATGTGAGAATGTGTCCGCTAATCGGGCAGCGCTTCCCTAAACTTCTCCCAAGATTTTGTCACCACCAATGTTATTGCTGTCTTGTATAGCCCAAAAGTTACAAACCGGGTCCCGGACCCCAGGGCTATTCGATGGCATTGCGTCAAAACGACATGAGGGATTAGCTGGAAACGAATATATGCGCATCATAGACATGTTATGTGTTTTTTTCGTCGCCGCTGGTTTGGTTCTTCTTCATCCTTCAAAAAGCAAGCATTCTGGAGGAAGGATATGAAGAAGCTCGAAACGAGGAGGACCCCGAGAGTCTCCATCTGAAGCCGAGGCCAGCCACATCCACCAACGACTTTCTGTGTGCCCTTTGGGACATTGGTGTTTTTCTTCAAGGCACTCTTCTTCACACTCTATCATTTCTGCATTATCTAGTGTGTGCGGGTGCAGTAACATGTTGCAATTCATCCTCTGCCACTTTGCAACTCACATCGGTTTCCTCTTTGTTAATCCGTTTCTTCTTCTTTCTTCGAAACGTCTTCTTGTGTGGTCAAACGTTTTCTAAAGAAACTCGACGGCCACCAAACTTTATATATTTCAACAACTGATACAAAGACATTCTCCACAGACATGACCTTCTGAGCCCTTAGCTCATCCTTGTCTCCTCCTGTCAAGACGCTTCAAATCTCTTTTCTCATCCCTAAAATGTTGCAAAATAAGGGGGTCTGCGTGATATATGCATGAAATCATCCATCATTCCATGGAGTACCGCAACAACACACTCGCAACACACTAAAATGTGTCTTCCACTAATTTCCGAGCTCCATGACACATGAGATTTCCACCCTTACCCTTTCTCCCCTTCTCAACGCTTGACCTCTTGGTTTTACGACCATAACATATAAATCGGACACAATTATTCCGAGAAGAGTAGACTCGGTTCTTCTCCACTTTTTCTGTGCTTTCTTTTCCTCCGATCCACCAATTTCTGCCCCAACTACTCAAAAAAGAAGAAGCAATTTGAAGTGAGAGGCTGTCGACGGCGGTGTCCCGTCTTCAAATTGAGGGTGTACGGGGAGCCGAGCGGAGCTCACCGGTGCTCAGCATGTATATAAAAATAACGACATTCAAATTGAGTAGAGGTCCGCATGAAAATAATTATGGTATCGGGCCACTCAACCATTCCACAATGTGTCTCGGCAATCCAAAACGACATTGTTCCAAATGCTTTGTTCCACTAAAAGTTTCAAAAAAGACAGTGTCCTTCCGAAAGAACATTCCCATTAGTCTCTGAGATCCATCCCATACATTTCCTATTAGCTTCCGAGTAAGTAGCAAAGTCCGAACTCTTGCTCTATCATTAAGGGATCCAGAAAAAAGAGTTGAACTTCCGGCGCCTCGCATCCCAACTCGCGACTCCTCATCTCTGCCACGAACCCTTTCGGCGACATCAAAACGGCCCGCGTGGCAATTTTGTTCCATTCTTTCTGGCAATTTTCAAGCAGCTTTTGTTTTTCGTCACACTCTTTTTTGTTTCCCGGCGAGTTTCTCACTTTGAGGATAAACTTTCCAAGTTTTCAATTACTCGAAATCCGTTTGCAATCACCGTTCGCAAATCGGCTCAAGCAGAAACGAAAAGTTTTCCAAAACGTTTTTTTGAATGAAACGAGTTCATTGAAAATTCATTCAATCTTCTCTAGCCCAATCTCCTTTTTCCAATTTGGCTGAGCAGACTTTTTGCACTTCCACATCAAAACGGTTACAGTCATTGAAACAAAATAAAGTTTTGTGCACAAGCATGAACCAAACAAAATCAGTACAGTTTATCAATTTCAAAGCTAGTACCGAGAGAACACTTCTGCAAATTTCAAGATTGCTCGTCGTCCCTGCTCTAAAGGGACTCAACAACAGCGTCCGTCGTCCGGGAAAAATGAGTAGAGGCATTAGTAAATCTAATTCTGATGACTGGAGTTCTTCTGCGTTTCATTCCCCTTCTCCATCTTCTCTCCTTTTTTACACCACTTGATTCGCTTGCCTTCCGGACAGGCACTAAACAACACTCTCCTAATGGTCCTCCTCCGTTTACTACAGCCGTTCCTTCCCCATTTCTTATTTCCTCCCGCAGGCCGTATTTATACTCTGTTTCACTCTTAATTTCATGTTGTGAGAATGAAAAGTGAGGGGTTTTCTTGTGCTTAGCAGGAAGAAAGGGAGCGACACGATGGGCGCCGCCTTCTTCTTCCCTCCAGGAGTCTCAGTCAATTGTTTTGTGCACTGCTTCTGGTAGGGGCCTCTCCGATTTTCACGCCACCGCTACCTCTATTGTTTCCCTCTCCACTTGTCGTCGTGGAGCACACAACTTGTTCGAACTTTTTGTTTTACCTATTCACATTCGTTTCCAATAGCTTCTACATGCCTTCTCTGTTCCTACTGGGTCAGTACCTAGCATCAGAACTAGTTTCCAGTAGCTTCCAGGTCATTTCATCAACCTGAGTTTCCAATCCCCGTTAGACATTGAAGGTGGATAATAAACGGGGGATCTTGTATCTAGGTAACGGCGAGGACCTGATGCTCCCTTGAGATGGGTCAATGGTGTTTTCGCTCTAAACCTGAACAACTGTTATTCTTATATTTTTGTGTCGGTTACTCCTGCCCACACTGTTCTTCACTTTATTCTGTTTTCTACCTCATCCCACTTTTTCTTGTTCTTATCCTGAACATATTCTGAAGGCGCGGCAAAAATGTAATTTTACGGTGAACTGACTTTGAGGAACGCATTGAATGCCCGAGACACTAGGAAGAGGGAACCTAAGAAAAGCAAAAAAGGAAAAGTAAGAAAGTAAGAAACGAAACGAAACGAACAAAAAACTTGTTGTTGTGTCAAATTTAGCGCTTTCATTCATTCATTGCTTTCTGAAGCCATAAAAACGTTATGCTTCTCAGCGTAGCTCCTGTTCCGAGTCATCGTATCCTATGTTCAGAGTTCTCCCTTGGAAGGGCCTACCAAAGGATGTGTTGATCAATGCGCTAATCCGCTGTGATAATCTCTCAGTGGAAATGGAATGGGCTAACAGGACCGGAAGAGGTAGAGGAAATCGATTAGGGATTTGGATTTGCCACTGATGCTCCTCCTCTCCGCAACGCTTTTCCTCTGCTTATCCGCCGTTTTGAAGTTGTCATCAGTGCCTTGAGCCCTAGGTTTAGTGGAGAAAGATGATGATGATGAGAAGGGGTAGGAAAAAAGAGTCTCCCGCTGCTTTCTTTCTTCCTTCGGCAAAACAATAGAACGTTTCAAATGTAATGAAATTGTGCCAATCTCGGTTGGTTTCCACCACTTTTTTTTCTGAACGTCCTCGGACTACCCGTCTACCCACTGACTTTCTCTAGTTCTTTTTTCTTTTTTTTTCTTGTCACATTTCCTCAGTGAAACACTGAAACATTTAGAACACTAGGGTAAGAAGTACACTTGCGAAACTTAACCTGTCTGAGGGGGTGTTATAAGATATAAGACACAACACAAAACAGTCGGAGATTTGAAACGTTATTTGATCCGTGGAGCATTGAGTCCTGAGTCGTGGGGCGACCGACGCGAAGATGCTCTCTGGCGGGGGAAATAGTGCGTGAGTGGCCGGAAAACAGGCAGATTCCATTTCACCTTCTTCCTCTTCCCACGAGCTCATCTTACCAAAAATTATCGACTATTACGTGGATGTCCCTCCCATGACCACCACACATATACATCTCTATTCCTAACTAAATCCACTGGATTACAAGTTCATGTCTGTAGAAACATCGGAGCAGTGGGAGATGAGTTCGGCTAACGAATTTTCATTTTCTTGTTTCTCCGAGTCCTTCCGTCCTTTTGTCCCTTTGTCTGTTTCGTCCGTCTGGGTTGGACGGACCCCATGAAAAGTAGACAAGTAGAAAATAAAAATGGCCTCTGGAGAAGCATAAACGAATGAATATTCAATTAGAAAGCAAATAGTTCAGTGGGGGAAGGAAAAGCTTACATTAGCTCCCCTGGTCTCTTTCTTCTTCGACAACACTCCGGATACTCTGGTAATTAATTTTGGCATCAGAAATTACATTGAACGCGTTTATGACTAACATGTTTCATTTTTAAAGTTTGAGGATAAAGTCAGGATCCAGTTTCCAACTTATTTTATAACCATTGATAATCGTCAGGAAATGACGTTCTTGGTGGCTATTTCGGTCTGAATATGATTTCCATCATATACCGGATGAGAGCGAGAGAGAGCTAGAAGCACGGAGCAAAAAACCGTCGGTGATATGTGCAAATTTGATGAATTGCCTCATATCCATCCCGAATACTCATTCAGCCTTTCTCTTACTTGTCTCGCTTCACCGATTTTCAACTAAAGCGACTCGCTTCTCAAAAGCAACTTTCTTCCCCATCCTCTACCCCATTCCCCTTCCCATTCCTGTTATAGTCTGTTCTGTTCTGTTCCGTTCAGAGGGACCTTTCAATTCACAACTTCATTCTTCCAACCGCCCCATAAAATTTGTCATATTCCTCTTGGATCCTCTTTGGCTCCTTCCTCCTTCTCTTCCATATCCCAAACGGCTTCCACCCAATTTTTAGTGCTCCTGTGCCGTATTCTCTGATTATTTATTGCGCTCCTACACATGTTCGACGCAAATTCTGCCCGACATCAATCTTTTGAGAATGAAGAAGTTTTTTGTGATACGGGTCTCCCAGTTCACGCACCAAACATACCGGTCAAAATATCAATTTGAAAACCGCCTGTATAATTGGTTCATTAGATTTTTGAAAGTTGTTCCTACTCATTCAATTTCTTTCTACTCATTCATCACAAACCTGTTCAGTTCTCGTCAAAAATAAAGCTTGTCCGTCTCGTTCCGTAATTCCTAATTACGTATTTCTAATTTTTGAATCAAACCAGTCGTGTTGTTTTCAGGCTTTTACATTCAGTCCACCATGGAATTCGTTTACCTGCTCACATTCCTCGTCGTTTTGGCATGGAACACAGAAGTGGTTACAACGAGAAATGCTGTGCACACTGTTCGTCATGACACAGCTTTCATCCACACGTTTGACACACGGGAAAGTTGCATGTCACGGTCAGATTATAAAAATCAAATAAATTTTATTGAAATTTTTGA
The DNA here is from genome assembly GCA_900883565.2 of Caenorhabditis panamensis. NCBI lineage: Eukaryota > Metazoa > Nematoda > Chromadorea > Rhabditida > Rhabditidae > Caenorhabditis > Caenorhabditis panamensis. The sequence goes on along the minus strand of LR537692.1, from coordinate 1,123,084 downwards.
ACTAATGAATTCCAGATGCCGCACAAGCTGCACACAACAACACTCTGAAGACCTTATGATGCCCCGCTGGCATTGCCCTCTACAGGTTAGAACTCATTTTCATTTTCAGTTCAAACCTACTTTTGTCTCAGGAAGAAGACGAGAATGACATTGAAGAAGAAGAGAAAACGTCGCTCGGAGGCAAAATGCTCATCATCGTGCCCTGTGTCATCTTCGGCTCTCTTCTCTTCCTGTTCTTCTGTGTGTCTGCGATGCAACGGTTCTGCAGGAACGACTACTAACAAAACTGGAAAAGTTGTAGTCTGAACTGATTTCCGTTGCACTTTTCCAAATCCTGCACTTTCCTTCTCATAATCATCTCAAGGGAAATGAGCAATCCCTCACACTCGTCTAATTAGACACTCCTATCCACTCCCCTGCTCGTTTTTCCTCCCTAAATCAATTTTCGTCCGTCTCTCACTTGTCTTGAAAGACCTCGAGATATACAATTTATTCCCCAATTTATTGTCCATTAATTCAAAGTCCATTTTCGCAATTTACAAACCCCATAATTTCCCTCCAAGCGTCTCTTTTCTTCTCTAGAGCCACAATCGTTCACCTACCTCGTGTGCATGTGTGCTTCACCTGCCCTCCATATATTCTCCTTTTTCCACCGAACATTTTCACGTTTCATCAGTAGACCTCTAATTGAATCTAAAAACCTGTCATTTGATTCAGTCAGCAATTAGAAAGTGCATGTCTAATGTTGTAATGTAACACTATCTCCATCCTACTATTCAATTTCTTTTGTTGTATCAACAAGTTCTCCTCAGTGTCTTCTCTCTCCGTTTTTGAACTACTAGCTAGTGTTCAGTTTTTCCTTTTTTGTAAATTCACAGTTGTGATTATGTTATGGGTTGGTTCCGTTGGTTTTCTTTTTCCTCACCACGTATGCGTACTTCGAATAAATGAATGAACCTTATACGTAACAGACATTCTTATCAGTAATTCACAATCGAAAGTTCAACAGGCAGAAGAGATCAAGGGCACTTGAAATAAAGTAATCTGCCCGCTTACGCTTGCTGATTATTTCCGCTTTTCTTTGACGCGTTACTTTCTTCCTATTCCAACTTTCTAGAAAAAAGACGTTTCTGTCATTTCAAAGTTCAAAACTTCGAAACTCTTGGTTTGCAAGCCAAGTGTGCCACCTCGATATGTTGACACAAACTTTGCCGCATGTGCCAGTACAACTCAAATTTGCTCGTTTCGTCTTCAAGCTGCGCTTAGACACTCTTGGTTACAAGCAACACTCTTCTTCTTCTTCGCTGCCTTGATCACGCTAATTTCTTATTCATTCGCTTGCTAAGTCCATATTCATAAAATCGCACGAGCGCTCTCCTTCTCTCACCTTTCTCACACAAACTTCCTTATTTCTTAGCTCAATTTCTGAATTATTCAACGCTGTTTTGATTCGTCGTTGTGTTTTGATAATGCTATTTGCAGAAAACTTGCTTTTTAGAAAATCACAAGTATTTTTTATGCAGGTGATTGTACTTACAGTGGAATAATGCGTGGTTTCGCAACATTCGCTTGCGCAGACCCGCCATCGACCCGGCAACAAGGCCACGTCGCACTGCGCGCGATGGCCGCGGCCTAGGAAACCGCGCAGACAACCACTCAAGCAGTCGCCTTGGTTTCCCGTTACTCTGTCTATTTATGGTCCTTTTTCTTCTTTTCGCTTCATTTTCGGCCGAATTTCCTACTTTTTGTTCATTTTTCTCGCGCTGGAGTAGTTTTGATACACTTTTCTGCGAATACTGCGGTGTTGCAGTGATATTTCGGGAGTTTCTCTCTCGTTTCCCCTCTCCGTTCTCGATAACAGCTGTCTCTGGACTCTGGAACCAGGAATCGGACGGGAAAATCAAACGGCAACTTGGATAGAACACGCTGCCAGCAAAGCAAAACAAAAACAGACGCCGAGACGAGAGACACAAGTGCATCAAATACTGCAATTTCCTCCCCAAAACTCGCATCATATAGCGCCCGGCCCCTCGCATTATTCAAATTCAGAGCGATTTTTCTGCTGGTTTCTCTTATTTGTGCGCTGCTTCGGTCGGACAAGGGTTTTCTCCTTGCTATGCTCTTCCTACTCTCTTCTCCTGGTTTTCTCTTTCCTTTTCTGCTACTAATCTTCTTTTGCTCTTCTTGCGCAGCGCACCGCACACGCTCTTCATTTCCGAAGGCACTGACACTATAAACATGCTGTCTTCATCATCATGATTCGTCTTTTTCCAGATGCACGAAGTCAAGCCGTTGCCGGCGGACCCGAACGAATGGCGGTGTGAGGATGTGTCCAACTGGTTGAGAAAGATTGGAATGGCAAAGTACGCAGATTTGATTGCTGTCAAACACAAAGTGAGTCAAATAAACTGTTGTTATCCTGTAACGTATTGCTCTTTCAGGTCGACGGTAAATGCCTTCTGGGTCTCACGGACACTGATTTGAAAGATCCACCAGTCTCGATAAACTGTCTCGGAGATATCAAGAAAATTCTGTTTGCCATTGAAAAACTGAACAAACAGGTGAGGTTTTACTGATGGCTTCCCGTTTCAAATGTGTCTAAACGTTCGCTTTCAGATCATCGATTGTGCGGGAGTGGCGCCGTCAAAACACCAAAATGGGAAGACGTTCCAAAACGAGAGTCTTCTTGTGGAATACAACGAGTCAAACCATGTGTCGATTTCCGGAGAAGACGTCGTCACCACAATCCGCAAAGCAGAAATCGTCCAGGACGAGGAGACTCTTCTGGATACATTGGCAAAGTCGACGGATGGCACATCAACAGTTCAACTGATATCTCGAGAAGAGATTATCCGACAAGTGGAGAGACCGGACACGTATTTCAAGTCGCTTGCCAAGCTGTTTATCGCTTTTGCATACTCGTCCTTGTCATTCCTGATGACCTCATTCGTCATGGTTCTGGTTCACGACAGAGTTCCTGGTGCGTCGTTGTTTTTCAGTTTCCTCCAGAATAACATGAATGAATATTTCAGACACCAAAACCTACCCGCCACTTCCTGACATTGTCCTCGACAACGTGCCACACATCCCATGGGCATTTGATATGTGCGAGACAATTGGGCTTGTGCTGGCAATCGTTTGGTTCACTGTGCTTTTCTTCCACAAAGAGAGGTCAGTGAGCATGATGAATCATGAGAAAAGTGTCTAATTGCAGAGTGATCATTGCTCGCCGGATGTTCTCACTCCTCGGCACCGTCTTTCTTCTCCGCTGTTTTACGATGCTCATCACTTCCTTGTCGGTTCCCGGAATCCATTTGCAATGCGAAGCGAGGGTGAGTTATAGCGTTTTTTGGTCCATATTTGGAAAACGATTTTTGATGACATCGATCTATTCTTGTATTTTCTCTTGCAGCCTAACACCACAATGCAAGAAAAGTTGTCGCAAGCATTTCACATCTGGACCAATCTCGGAATGTCATTGCACGGAGTCCGAAGCTGCGGCGACTACATGTTCAGTGGTCACACCACTGTTATCACAATGATCTCCCACTTCATCACGGAATGTGAGTAGACTTTTGTTTCCGGATTAACAGGAAAAACGTAATAATTTACAGACACACCAGCCGAATGGACGGGTCTCCACACATTTACATGGGTCCTCAACTGCTTCGCCATTTTTCTCATCCTTGCCGCTCATGAGCATTACAGCATTGACGTGTTCATTGGTACGAAATTTGGATCAGGAATAATAAGACCAGTTTTGTTTTCAGCCTTCTACATCAGCTCTAGAATGTTCTTGTACTACCATGCTTACGCTTACAACCACGCTGGTATCACTGCCACCGACTATCGTATGCGTACTTGGTTCCCACTCGGATGGTTCTTCGAGTATGGCTCGCAAGGCAAAGTGAGTTGTTTTTGAATTGGAATGTATAAATTAAACTTCCTTTTAGGTCGAGAACGAGTTTAGTCTGCCAGTCTCCATCAGAATTCCTCGACGAGTGTTCTTTGCTAAATCGGAAGAACCAAAGTTGTCTCCAAAACTCGAAAATGGGCGAAAGAAGTCGGCGACGGCGCTGAAGCTCAACGGCAACACAAAACCCCATTCAAAAAAGCACAATTAGACACGTTTCCTCGTTTTACTCCAGAGTTCTATGGTTCAAACTTTCTCTTCTCATAATTCCCTTAGGAACGCACGGGTTTTGTGTCGTTTGCTCTCTCTCTCCATCTCTTTAATTGGTCTATGGGTATCTGAATTCTCCATCCCCGTATTCGTCTTGCTCTGTCCGATGATCTTGTCACATAGTCGTACTCCCGTGATTATTTAGGTTATTCTATTTCCACCGCTCACTTTGCAGCGTTCCATCGTTTGTAAGACGCATGTTGTTTAATGTTTTATGCACGCTTTATTTAACTTAGACAATAAATTATGGATTGCACTGATGTGAAATTGAAACATACACACACTTATAAGAGTTGTAGAAACTGTAGAAACTGTGGAGACTGAATGGAAGAAGTTGGGGGGACAGGTAGAAGAAGTATCTGCTTTCAGACTTTCGGACAAATATATCAATTCAATTATGAGTATGAAATGTTAGGAAAAAACAAAAGAAAGACGAAATGCGAATTAAGATCACGGAAAGCAATTACAACAGTTAGAAGGAAAAAGTTGTCAGGCGAGTTACGGTTACAGAATATCTTTTCGGATAATGTCAGAATTTGAACGTTTGCTACCAAAATAAGTGTACGACTTGTTCCAATTTGCCCAATGCACAATATCAGTTATTAGAGGTGCCGGAGTGAGATCGGAACACATTGAACGATCCGATCAACCCTGGAGACGAGCAGTCGACACGTGCAACTTGACGTAATACTCGATGGTTTTCATGAGTCCTTCGCTGAATGGAGTAGTGCACTGCCATCCCATTGCGTTGCGAATCTTGGAGAAATCGATGTAGTAACGACGGTCGTGATATGGTCTATCAGGAATTGGAGCAAACGTTGGCGGTGTTTGTTCTCTGAAACAAGAAATGCGAGATGATCAATGAAACAGTAACCGGTACCTGTTCAAGAGTTTGCTGACAGTGCTGTGGATCATTCTAGTCAACTCAATGTTAGTCATCTCGAAATCAGTTCCAATGTTGTAAACTTCTCCTAGTTTTCCTTCGAGAGCAACTCTGGAGATTGCCTCAGAGCAGTCCTCAACGTACATCCAACTTCTGAAAGAACTTCGACGTTCTTACTTTTCAAACCCATGGGAAAACCTGGTGTGGAGTCCATCTCCCATGAGTGGGTAGGGTTGTCCATCCAAAGCAAGTTTAGTGAACTTTGGAATGAGCTTGGTGTGAATTTGACGTGGGCCGTAGACGTTGTTCATGCGGACCATGACATATGGCAGTTTGTAAGAGTGCTGGAAATCAACCGTTCTTATTTTCATTCTTCTCGGAAGTTTTTTACCCAGTACGATCTAATGATCATCTCGCAAGCGGCTTTACTGGCAGCATATGGGTTGGTTGGGTTTGGCAGAGAGGCAGACTCCGACTTTGGTGTCACGTCGGCGAACGAGTCTCCGTAGACCTCATCTAAAATTCCCAGAATGTGAAACCACAAACTCCCGTTGGTTCTACCTGTACTAATATGAACCAATCGCTTCACTCCCTTATATGGGCTGTTGACGATGCTCTCAAGCAGAGTGGTTGTCGAAATGATGTTGTCCTGGATGGTACCGATTCTGTCGCTGTAGGACTCGTCGACGTGGGTAATAGCGGCGAAGTGGATGACCATATCGCACTGAAAGGGTTAAATTGAACAACTGAAAAAATGAATCAAAGTCTTACCTCATTTTCTTGAAGAGTCTTGATTAAAACTGGCTGATCCTCGAGTTTTGCCTCAACGAACTTGTATCTTGGCGATTCTCTAATCTCCTTTTCTACGTGAAGTGGGGATGCTCCAAAAGCAAGTTTATCATAGTTCACAATTCTGAAAAAGACGGGTTACGCTGAGTTCAAAAGTTCGTTTATTACTTTGCGTTTTTCCATTTTTTGAAGACAAAGTTGATGTAGTTGGACCCAATGAATCCACAGCCACCAGTTATCAGAACGCACTTCGGTTCCTCCCACGCTGAACCCATCTCTTGGCGGCGGATCTGAAGAGACGGTCAGAGTGTGTGGCGTGGCGAAAAGTCGACGGGAACACGGGGACGAGAAAACGGCCGAAGCGAATGATGTTGTTATATAATTGAAAGATGACGACTGCAGGCAGCAGCAGAGCGATTTCGGATGTTGAGACGAGAGACAGGGAAACTTGTTCCAGATTACTAGATGAGAGGTTTATTTTGGAGATAGCGAAAACTATCTAGTTCCAAAACAATGCAACGTTATGTAATTCACTTCAAGGGATCTTCAGCGTAAAAGTGCCGGGGATCGAGACGTCTAGACTTCACTTCAGAGCGAGATAATTGAAGTGAAGTAAACTTACCAAAACAATGGACCACTCGAGTGTTTGTGAAAAATAAAGCAGGAACAGAAACAAATCGACTAAAAATTTAACAAAACATAGCAATTGATGGCAGATGAAAAGTGATTTTAAGTTGGGAAGGGATAACGACAAACTGGATCTCGTACGTCTGCCTAGCGGGTTCACGACTGATTGGCGCGGTGATGGTCGTCGCATCCACAAAAGTGGATATCACTTATCAGTTGCCGAAACATTCCCTCATGGATCGGAAGGCGCAGACAATCAAGTTTTTGCCACATCGCGCCGAGTTGAATGGAAACATCGAAAGAGATCGTCGTAATCGACTGGGGAGATCGGAGAAGCTTTTGGATGATATTTGGCAAACACATCAATGCTCTTACTAAAAAACTAAATGTGTATATAACGCGTTCTCCCAAAGACTCGAGCAACGCGTGCCTTAGGGAAAGTTATGATTATGGGCATGTAGTATGGGTCTTTGGTAACCCCTATGCACAGTTTTGGGTCAGGAGGTATCACCCCCGGGTTACTGTAGGTGACCAAAGGGGTCAAAATCGACTTTTTCAAATTTTGTCCAAAAATTCTGAAAATTTTGTGGCATGATTGTGGTTGTAAAAGAAGGTTTCTCACCAATTTTCAATTTTTTAAAAAATGTATTCAGAAAGTTATGGGCGGAAATGTGTAAAAATACGGAAAAAACATGCTTTTTTCGACTTCATGATTTTTTTTCTAACCTTAATGGTCAATACTCGCAAAAATGTTTATGTTCAAAATGTGCTTCAGATCTTCAGCTTTCGTTTAAAAAAAGATTCGAGCAAAAATCATCTCCTTTGCCTGTTCAAAGACATCAATTTGTGAGATCCATTATTTTTCACTATTTTATAAACTTCAAGATAACAAAATTGGAAAATTTTATAAATCTTTGTAAATTAAACCATTCGATAGACAATTTTATGCTGATTATTTTTGCAGTTGACCATTTATTTTTAGCTTGCACCATTCGCGAGTTATGAATTTTTTCCCGAAACGCCTCCAAATTCCAATTTTGTCGGCCGGTCGGCGGCCGGCGGCATTGCGAGACCGACCGCCGAGGAGGGCGCGCTGATTGCGTCTCGGGAAAACGGCTGTATCTCGAGAACCAGAAGAGGAATCGAAAAGTGTTCAACTGCAAAAATTATCAGAAAGAATGTGTCTTTCCAATGGTGCTACGTTTGTATTTTTAAAAATTGATACTGCAATTTTTCCATTTTGAAATTCTCATAGTGGATCTCACAAATTGATGCCTTTGAACAGGCAAAGGAGATGATTTTTGCTCGAATCTTTTTTTAAACGAAAGCTGAAGGTCTGGAGCACATTTTGAACATAAACATTTTTGCGAGTATTGACCACTAAGGTTAGAAAAAAAATCATGAAGTCGAAAAAAGCATGTTTTTCTCAAATTTTCACACGTTTCTGCCCATAACTCTCTGAATACATTTTTTAAAAATTTGAAAATTGGTGAGAAACTTTATTTTACAACCACAATTATGCCAGAATTTTTTCAGAATTTTTCAGTGAAAATTGAAAAAGTCGATTTTGGCACTTTTGGTCCCCTACAGTAATCCAGGGGTTATACCTCCTGACCCCAAACTGTGCATAGGGGTTACCAAAGACCCATACTACACACCTATAAAATATCTAAGCTCTAGCTTTCTTTTGAACCCCTAAGGCACGCACCACTATGACCATACTCCATCCTTACAGAGAAGGGGTTATATGCGGACTAGATCATTTAAATGAAACATAGTTTGAGAGTACTGTGAAATGAGAATGCGGGTTCGTGAGAGTGAGTGAAGTTAGGTGATAGGAGAGTGCCGGCGTCGAAAGGATTTACGAGAGGTAATGAAAACGAAATGCAGGTCAGGACTTTCACCATCTTTCGAGTGTTAATCGTCTTCACAAAACATTGATTGCTTTCTTCTCTTACTCTCAAGGTAATCCCCGGCATTGTTCTCATTTTTTCCCAGCAACAAAAAACGGAGTGACAACACGAAGGAATCTAGGGAGGTATCAAAATTTGGAAATGCCTACAAAATGATGGGAAATCTAACTCATTCAGGCTTTTATAGGCAGGGTTTGGCCTCCGATTGGCATTATCTCTGGCGTACCCTCTATTGTTTCTTCTTCTCATTTCTCGTATCAGGAGTCAAGTGGCAGACAATCCAGATTTCTGCGTACACGACAGAATAAGGGCATTACGGCAGAAGATGTACGAACTAGAATCAATTTGGATTCAGCGCACTTAATGTCCATTATCGATTTCCTATTCAAAAGCGATCTTGATCAGTCATTGGAGACAGCGTAGAAACAAAGTGAAAGTGCGTGGCAACACAGAAACTGATCCAGACTAAGGTTTTTTGAGTTGTTATCTCTTAGTGCAGACAGGATGGAAAAAGAATGACGTGAGCGGACAGAAATCAAAGATCAGATTCTTACGAACTACATAAAAAAGTTTCATTCTAACATTTCAAAGATCTCTTGGTATTACTTGTGACTTGGAACATGCTGCCGTGGCCGGGAACGATCCAATCCACAATGCAGCCATAACGCCTTCTCGAATCTCTTTGCGCAATAACATCGGCTGACAGTGGTTGCCACATCATTGGGTGGTCGATGTCCTCCTCCCGCATGAATAAGTCTCCTAAAGCACAGTAATCTTTTGCGGACAGTAACCAACACAACAACCTGATACAAGTACGTCGCCACGCCCCTTCACATCCCGAACCACTACTGCAATGTCGTCGGATGTATGGCCACGGCACTTCACGAGCATCACATTTTCAGAGAGGTTTAGAGAATCGTTCTAAATTTTTGAACTAGTAAAAGTGGTTAGTGAGAAAAACCACCTCAAATAGAGCAGTCAAGTTAAATTTCGTTCCTTGATGAGAGTACCAACTATGATAATGGATGGCATCTGGGAAGTCATGGACACCTCCGACATGGTCTGGATGTCCGTGTGTACTGACAACGATGTCTACCGAAGCTGGATTGAGGCCGTGTTTTTCTAACGCTGAAAAATCAAGAAGTCAGATCAAAAGAACAGAACGACGGGAGAGGAAGTATTACATTGGATAAGTTCTGTTCTCGCATTGATATTCGTGCCTAGTCCGGTGTCAACAAGAATACTTTTATCTCCATCCTTGACCAGTGTGATCGTTGCGATGAATACATACTGGCCGTCCGCGGTTTGTTCAGCAGAACCCTAAAAGTTCAAGTGGATCTACGTTACTTTCGTTAAGCCCTACATTCCGCAGTACGTGTACTGTTGGTTGTTGCTCTGTTTTGGAGTCTTCCAATTGTTTTAAGATTTTCGTCAGTTTTGCACTCAATTCTTTCATTCCATTTTCGTAGACTTCTCTGGATTCTGGATTGGCCGCTAAAGAATTTTTACGTAATTGATGGGATACAGATTACGATTTTCTTGTCAATTATTGCATCTTTCTATTTCGGCCTTTGACGTGAATACAAAACACCTCTTCCCAAGAGAATCTTATGATATTTGGCATCACCGTCAGAACAAGTCCACCCTGTCTCGGTTTTACGTTATCCCCTCCTTCGGCTTTCAAACGTCAACGTACACCCACGAGATGCGCGGTCGTCTTGAGGAGGGAGCAAGTTTTTGTGGATGGCGACGTCGGCGGCCGATGTCCGAATAATTTCTGGTTTCCCTGACTGCGCGACGACAAAGAAATGCGGATGCGTTATGGAGAACCGGCGGGGAACAGTTTCTCTCTGAGTCTCTTGTCTCTGCATATCCCGCCAAGAAGAATACGCGCAACAACCTCGCCTCGCAATGCCGTGGGTCTTTGTTTCTGATTTGCCAAAGAAAAGTGAAATGGTGGGGTTGCTGCGTATACGGACAGCATAACACGCTTAGATTGGATGTTTGAGGGAATAGAGCCTCCAACCCAGATAAAAAATGCGAACCGAATCGATGAAATATACCTTTCGCAGGTTTATGCTTTTTCTGAATAGTCTTGTCGTCGTTAGCAAATCTCTGCATAGGTTTCCATTTGTTTGAGTTTTTCTGAGAAATAAAAACAATGAGCGATCTTGATAGTGTTTGCTCACCGAATCCGTGTCAAATGTTACTTCTTGACTGTCATTAGATGCTGTGATTATTTGATCTGGGAGAGAACTCAACGTTGATAAATTGATGTGTTCCATTTTCTTTGATGGGATATCCGCAGAAGTTCTAGGTTTTGGTGGAGTTTTGACAACATCTTGAGTTTTAACTCCGCTTTGCTTGTGTGAACGTCGGTCAACGAACATCTGTCAACTATCAATAGTTATCAGGAAGTATACATTGAAAAGTACCTGTAGAACTTTTGCTAACTGGGCATAATCTTCTTTTGATGGTTTGTCTTCGTTGGAAAAACTCTGTTGAGGAGGAGTTGCTGGTATGGGTTTCGGTTTAAGTTTTCTTTTAGAAGCAGGAGTGATTATCTGGGTTATTGGTTGAGGTGGAACTAGGGGAACAGGCATAGAAACAGCTGGTTTCTTCTCATCAAGCTAAAAAATAAGAATAATTGTTTCCTTCATAAACATCACTACTCACAGCAAACATTCCACCTTGGCTCATGAGTTGTGGATTTGTTAAATCAATCAGTTTTCCATCTGAAGACAGGTCGAAGTCTGAGCCACCTTCTAAATCCAATGGAATTCTCTCCACAATTGGTCGCCCTCTTCCTCGGACAAAATCTCGGAGCACGTTTAGCTCCCATTCATCTAACTGCTTCAAAGTTTTCTTGGAAATAACTGAAACTAATCACAAATTCATTTCACAAAATGGTTCAACCTACTGTAATCAGTTGCTTTGTTTGGAACAAAAAAGAATAATAAAAACAGAAAACACACGGATCCGCATTTCATCTCATAATCGAAGTAGGGTTAGCGTGTCAAGTTTTTCGCAAACTCATCAAGAGGTGAGAGAACGTATGGATTCCGTTTTCCCTCACAGAATGACCTCGTTTGATCGGTCGACACACTTTTGTCAAGAACGTTTACACATTTGCTGCCCGGTTTATTCAAACTAAATCTTCAAGTATTTTCACAAGTTCCAACACTTATCGAAATGAATTTACAAATTGTTTTGATCAAAACCCTTATTCACCTTTGAAACCTTTGAAAAACTAGATTTGTCTGATTTTGTCTGATTTCTTATTGTATCTGACTTTTTTTGTCAACAAGTTTATTCTGACCGCAAAAAAGCGGTAGTATCAGCGAGATTTTCAGGTGGAAAAATTGCGGATTGTACGTGAGAAGTGAGAAAAATAAAAAGAGATTAGAGAGTGTCGGAACGAAAAAAACTACAATTTACAGGACAGAAACTGGAAAGAGAAGGGGACTTGTAGCTACAGTGATGAAGATATTGAGAAACAATGGGGGAATGGAAACTGGAGAGAACTGAAATGAAAAGAAAAAAGTGTAGACGAAGAGAGTTATTCAGGGGTTGAAAATAATTTGTTAGCAATGGACGTTCATTGGTGATGCGAGTTACTCAAGGCTCACTTCCTCGAAGTTCTTATCGAAGATGACATCACAGCACATGGAGAAGGTGTAGTCGATGTTGGCGGATTCGGTAGCACAAGTCAGATGGGAGTAGATACGATGTTCAGAGTGCAAGCCCTGGAACAAAAAACTTCTGGCTTCTAGTGCAAAAAATTTGTGTGCAAAGCTTCAATTTCTGTCTGCACTTTTTCACAAGATAAACGATTTACAAAATGTATCACTATTCAGTCATCGTTCTGTTCTATTTTCATTGTCACCTCACGGAACATGCTCTCGATGTACTCAGCCACCGAAGACGGCGTGTTGTCGCTGGTGAACCAGTCATTGTATCCCGGGAAGAAATTGGCGAACTTTGTTTTCTCAAGCTTCTTCTCGAGGACATCCTTCTTGTTGAGGAACAGCATGAAGTTGGACATGCGGAGGAATCCGTTCTCGCGGATTGACTTGAAGAGCTCGACGCTCTCATCAAGGCGGTTGACCATCTGAAATGTGCAGCATGAGCCAAACGCTCAAAAGATCATATTCTGTTACCCCTGGTTTTTCGACCTTGGCTTTGCCAGAAGACCGCACGAGGATCCTGTTTTGTACTTTGTTTGACGATGACTCCCACTAAAATATAAGAATGCCGTCATCATGTTTACCTGTTCACCCGGATCAGATCAATCTAAAACTACTAGTACATACCGACAACAATACTGCTGGTGTCGACTGTTTCCGTCGACCATCTACAGTCTGCTATACTCAAAGTTCTACTCGAAGAACTAAACCCGAACTATCTTACCACAATTGACTTTGGCTCTTCTTCAGTGGTTTGATTGAAAGAGGCCAACGAACAAACAAACATGACGGCAGTGACACCTTCGAAGAAATGGATCCACTTACGACGTTCCGTCTTCTGACCACCAACGTCAATGAGTCTAAGGGCAAAGTGATGTCAGACAAAATTAGGTGCTGAACCTACCGTATGCTATGACGAAGGAAGTCAAACGAAATCTCATGAACTCCAAGAGTGGTCTGTCTCATGTGAATCAGATCCTCGGTAGTCGGAGTATAATTAGCTACGGCGATTCTCTCCAGGTTGGGAAAGAAGCTAAACGTAAAACATACGTGATAGGCACAAATCAATTTTTCTCACTAGGTAATATTGTCCGGAACCGTTGGATGGCAGGGGAAACGAGCGAAGAACTCCTTGACACACTCGTAAGAACGGACTGTGTTAATCACATTCAGCTCATCAACTTCTTGCATCATCTCAATTTTGCTGGAGTCGTGAGCAAAAAGTTTGATGAGAACCTAAACACGAGAATGAGCTCAACTGGTCTGTTCAACCGACCTTCTCGTCTGAAGAAACAACGATATCTGAGTGGAGAATAACATTGGAGATGCACTTGAATGCGTCAATGATGTTGTTCCTGATTACAAAAATCGCATTCACGATTTCGGTCTCATTGAAACCGTCTTTGTAGTTGACGCTAAAACTCAAACGATTCCTATGACTAATGAAGATAGTCACTATACCGCATTTGCTTTACGATAGTACTCTTTCCGGCGTCCGATATTCCTAAGAGCAGCATCTTGACCTTCCGTTTGTTAGCTTGGTTCTCAATGCGGATCTGACTGTCAATGCGACGTGTCATGAGATCAGCTTCACGCTCAGGTTTACACGTAATGATGCCCATTTTCTGTTACCCTCGAGGGATTCCTACGGTAACTCTGGAAGGAGGACGATTGTGCGGAAGTGAGGATGATGCCCTAGACAGAAGTCAGAAGAGTGAGAGCCAAGAGAGCAGGAAAAGAGAAAAAGGAAGTCAATTGAGAAGAGCAGAAGTGTATAATGAAGAGCGACTGATGTCGAGGACAAGGTGGCTTCTGCTCCGCCCACTGGAGAACTCCAGAATGTCTCTCCGTCTCTTCTTCTGACACTCTATTCCAGATAGATGACAGCCCGCCCAGTGCATATGGGGAGGAGTTTTGTTTCAGCATATGCAGAAAAATGGACATAAAAACCCAAAATCTCAGGTTTAGAAAACAGTTCCCATTCCGGACACCTCGTGGACTGAAAGTTTGTGAAAAGTAATGAAAGAGTTAGATAAGTAATACTACTAAATTTTGTATAAAAGGTGAGCTGAGAATGTGCAAAGTTCAGCAGTCTGTGTTCCTTGGGGCGAACACTGATACCGATTTTGCGCTCGTTCTTAGTGTTAGACTAGTTGCAAGTTGCTGATGTGGAAAAATGTTCGACTCTTCTCTCGAGAACTTCTGCTGAACATTCGCGCGAAGCCTGGCACAGGGTGTCAGCTCAACGAGCTCAACATCAGTCTGCTCATGATTATGGATGGAAGGAGAAATATGCAGACAGACAGCTAGACGCAGAATGAATAATTGTACCATTAGTTCTTCTGTCTTTGGTTTTTTGTATCTTCGAGGCTCTGGAAGTACAATCAAAGACGGGCTGCTTTACGAAAACAATCTTCTTCCTGACTGACTACGGTACTTTGGACAGAACGCGCTCATCTTCGGAAGAATTATACTCTTCAAGTGTGTGTCGTCTTGGATGGTACGTTTTTGGCAATGGTGATCTTTATTTGACAGATATTGTGTGAAGAATATATGATGTCGTCCGTTGACTTTACAGCTCCAATCGTAGTCGTCGCTTGACGAGCCCAAGTTTGCAAGAGTTCTCTGATTCAATTCAAACACAAATTGAACAAGTTTCCAATGGCTTTATTAATCGACAAAGATGAAAAAGACAGTAGTTCGATATGAGAAATACTTCGATAGGAAACATAAAGCGTCGAATTGCTCTTGAGCACCGAAGCGCTAAAGCTATCGAAAACAAATCTTAACTAAGCAAAAGTAGAAGATCGTGTTACCGGAAGAAAAGGAATCAAAAACGAGAGGAGAGGGGGAAACAAAACGACAGGAATCTACTCTAAGACCGGACAGAAGAACGTGAAGAAACAAGTCAGAAAGTACCAGTCATTGAGAATGGATTTTCGGGAAATACTAATTATGAAAAAGGGACAGAAACACGATTTGAGAGACAAGATAGTTAGGAAAATCAAAACAACGCTTCAGTTTTGGCATAAGGAACTGGAGCCGACAGGACTAGAGAATGTCGCTCGGATGACGGCATGGTGGGATGCCCGTATGTTGAAAGGGTAAGGGAAGGGAAAACGATAGGAATAGGTAAGAGAAGTTGGATAGGCAAGAACGAATGTCGCCTAAAAAGTGATTGAGACTCGGGAAGGTTGGGTATCGGAGAATGGGGGAAAAGCACAATACAAAAAAGCTTAAATTATGATGAGAAACAAAAACTATTGAGTAAGGTTGATCTTTTCTTCGGGTTCAAGCTCCTTGCGCTCGACCAAACTTGCTTCAAGTTGCAGCTCCGTCTGAAATATTATTTTGCATAGACCATTCTCTTCAAATTGAACGAACCGGAGGCGCATCCTGATAAGCGTCATCATTGAGAGTTCCTCCATACATCATCAGAACTACCAGGAGAATCGCAAGAGTGATTACTTGTCCACTGATCGTGAAAGTCATGAAGAGGTTGGCCAGGAGTTGGTTGGAGTACATTAAGCATTGGCCGTTCTGAATTCGACTTTGAAAACAATTAGTGAGAACAATTTAGTTACCGAACTGCCACAAGAGTCAGACTGATACTTGATACAAGAGACATCGAACATCCATCCGAACAAAACTGGTGCAGGAATGGTTCCGATTGCCCGGATCATAATCCACTGAATTCCAAGGGCAAATGAACGCTCATTGTAGTCAACAGTTCTAGAAAAAAAGACAGTTATGAAGAATCAGTAAAAATAATAAGTACCTTAGAATCACAGAAATAACTGGGACTGCCACTGCAAAAGTGCAAAACGAGAGTGGAGCAAAGAGCAACAGGAATCCAAGCAGTCCAGTACATTGAGGTTCACAGACTCCACGTTTCACTATTCTCGGTTTCTGTTTGGTGGTTGTTGGCACACAACTGCATTCCGTGTATTCCTGTAATATCAAATTGGTGGTCTCGATGTCCCAATTGTTATTGTTTACTTTGCGAGAAGGCGAGTAAGACTCCGCGCATCCAGCATAACATGGTGAGTAGTAAGTGAACTGCCTTCCATCCTCAAGTTCTGCACAGACTGGTCTGTATTCCGATGGATCACAAGAGCACTGTTTGTTGCAGGTGTGAAGTAGTTGAGGTTCCGTGGAGAATGTTGTATTGTAGTCGGGGATCAAGCCACTGTAATAATAAACTGTTGCCCACACTGTGGTTTTTATCGCTTACTCAGAGTCTGGGTATTCCGAGTCAACTCCGACCATTGGAGAGTGCGGGCAGTAGATCAAGTACATTGGGGAGAAGAGCAGCGACAAAAAGATGAGCCCGATGGCAAATTTGAGCATTTTGCTGCTATTCAAGCGGAACTGGTTAACAATTCCACCAGTGATCATACATCCCAGACCGGCCATTGGAACCATAACGCATCCGATGAGCAAGTTAGCTTTACTGGGCCGCACACTGAATTGTCTTTCCAAGTACTTGGACATGAAAGACGATGCTCCAGTGACTACTAAACTGTCGATGGCCATTGCACATGTGATGATCATGAAAGGCCAGTTGGTTAAGATGCGGTAAATGGCAATCGGAATGTGTCGAACATCCATCCAAATCTTGTACCAGAATGGTCCCCTTCCTCTAGCAGGAATTGACGAGTAGAGCAACGATGCTTGTTCTGAAACTTTTGATTTACTAATACCGTACTTCGGATTCTCATATGATCTCTGACGTCTGTATCACAGTATGCTGTGCCTTAGAACACTCAACGTTATGTCTACATTTGAAGCGACTAAAAAATACATTTTCAACTCTTCGCGACTACATTCCAATACAATAATTTGTGTTCGCACCGCGTGGTGCGGGGCATCGCTCACCAAACAGCAGAAAAGTACGATTCAAGGAAAGAGGAGCTAACCTGGAATGGGAGCATCACTGTTCAGCGCTGCAGTTTTGTTAGATCCTGGCATTCCGCAACACTCGGGGGTTCGGCGACGATTGGCAACGGCAGCATCTTGAAGACGAGTCCGATGCCATTTCAACGAAGCCGGAAGGACTTTTGGGAGGGAAGCAAGAGGTAGGACGGCAAGGAAACCAACAAATGAAGCGACGATGAAGGAAAGCCACCAAGCACCGACCCATTGAGGATCTGTTTCTCCGGTGGATACCCTAAATGTTACTTTATTAACAGTTCGGAAACAATTTCTCACTTCAGAATCTGTTCTGGTGGCAAATGCCAGAAGTCTGTGTGATATTGCAAAGACACTGAAGCTCCAACGAATCCAATCGCAGGTCCAAAAACAGCGAATGAGTAGAAAATTCCAACGAACAACGATGATTTTGCTGGACCGACATTCTCATCGATGTAGGAAACTCCGATTGTGAACAATGGAGTTGCACCGATTCCATGGAGGAAGTGAGCAAAACAGAACAGATAGAAAAAGAAACTCGTTGATGAGTACTGAAAAGATGGTTCAGTTCTAAAAAGCCCCCGTAACTAGTTGCGTACCTGAATCTGGCTCTCGTTCTTGCAGGCTGTTTGGGCTAGCGCTTCAGGCGAATTGGTGTCGTTAAGGAAAACTGAAACATGTTCGATGATTCACCAGTTTCAAAACGTTCCCCTATTTCCACCTGGAATTTCACAACTATTGTGATCTTTTTGCAAAATCAAACATAAACGACAATTCGATGAATCACGAAAAAACATGAGATTTTATTTGTGTTTGTATTGGTGTACTTGTCAAAACGTCAAGCACTTTGACGATGAGACATATTTGGTAGCGCTGATGTCAACTCACAGTTTTCTATAGAACAGGTACCGAGTGACATGTTGGATTGAGAAGTTGAGTAGGAGTCCGACATGACATGAGGAGCTGAGAAGATCAGAGACCCCAAGGCCATGCAAGCTAGTCCTGCTGCAAGAACTGCTGGTTTGCTGTGACGACCTCCGAAATATGAAACTGGGATGCACAGTAACACATATCCAAAGTCATAAAACTGCACAATCCTGCCCATATGACTGGTACTGAACTTGAAACGCCGTTCTATAGAAGATATTGCAGATGGAACGAGTCCGTTCACAATGAGACCCTGTAATGATACACCATTCATGTGTTGCTTCTGCAAAATTAGCATACCTGTATACTGCAATAAATACACAGCAAAACTATCATTGGTAACTGCTTCCCGAGCCACTGGATCCACGTAGGCCTCCATTTGCCAATTCCACACTGCGACTCCTCAGTGAGAACGGTCATTTCCCGTTCGATCAACTCGTGTTGTTGAGGCTGAAACCAAACAGAATGGAAATGCAGAAAAGAGACGTGGGAATATTTTGAGGATGAATGAATGTTCGACACATATGAAACTGGAAGGGCGGAGGGCGCTGAGACGTGTATTCTCGCCTAACGTCCTTTTTTGAGATGACGCATAAGTGTCCGGAAGGTTGGGATTCGAGGCAATGTTTAGGTAGGAAATCAGAAACATTTTGAACACCGAACCAGTCGAAAGATACTCGTTAGATTTCTAGGGAACCGGCCTTGATTTGCACTTTTGACTAATGAGCTCTAATGAAACTGATGTTTTGTGTTTTTCTGAAAAATCCCGTTCCATAAGCAGTCATATTACTGAGTAAAGTGGTTCAAAACTGTTAGGACAGTAATCTATCACATGCGTGTTTTGATTATTGATGAATTATGGAAATAGAAGCGGTTTTTCCTAATCTCATTATGGTTTTCCCATTCATTTATTATCCAGATATTTTTAGCAATGCCAGATAATGGAGAGCTGAGATGAGAGTTAATAACTCTGATCAAGCAGAACAAAAAAAAACGACAGTGGCTACTCTAGGGCGCTTTCTAGACTTATATAAACAAAAAACGACTTACTGGCAGTCGAAATTCTTTCCTCCTTAGCGCTTTCTCCATATGCCTTGGTGGTACTCCTTGGGACGCTTGTCGCATATGGCTCCTGAAAGTTTATCGTCCAGAGGGCGCCGGAAAAATGAGTTTGCAATGAAATTGAGAAATATAGAAGCCGGAAAACCGAAGTTCTTGCATGACTCACCATTTACTCCTGGTCCTCTGTGCTGAATGATCTGATCGCAAATCACCGGGACACGAACGTGTTTCTGCATCGTCTGAGCAGCCGACGGCTGATTCGTCGATGCTTCGGTCACCCATTTTCAGTAAGAGATGTTCTGTTGAATTTCTATCACCCGATGAAAATTAGTAGCACATCTGAAAAAATATGTTTTTGAACAATTACTGGAAATGGAAGAAGAAGGGAGCTGGAAGACAAATAACAAATGTAAAATATGAAGAGGCATTGAAGAATTAGAGAAAGATGTTTGTGGAATGGAACGTGACTATAACAAGCAAGAAGTAAACAAATTCAGCGTGGCGCCCGACTCCATCGTGCCTTTTCCTCTATGATGCCAATTGCAAGAAACGGAGAATGAAGATAATGAGTTCAATTTTGAAGGGGCGAGTAGAAGAGGCAGAAAATGCGAGAAAACTGGGGACCCGAAGGACAGAAAGAGCCGGAAGTATAGCGAGAGCAGTAGAAGGAGACCCAACTCATTATTTTAGATAGGCAAAAAATAGGAGACGAGCATAGACGTGAGTTCTGTCTTTTTATCCAAGAAGTGAAACTTTGCTAACTCTGGTATTACTCTGATCTTGAGACTCTTAGATTTCGTCGAGACTCCGTTGTTTCCAAGATGGGCAAAACTGATTCTGAAGCTAGCTCTAATGCTCATTACAACCCGAGAAACCTATCTGTTTTCTGTTTTTCACGTTCAGTTTATTTTCAACGTGACGTGCACAATCTGAGAAAGAACAATGGAAAACAGAAAGTGCAAGAGCTCCTCCTTTCTTTTCTTCAAGATTTCCCAATTTAGTGCCATAAACAGCGCCATGCATCTGACCCATCTCGACAACTGGTCAACTCGTTTGGAAAGCAAAGATTCCATTCGAGGGGAACCAACCCACCCTTTCACCAGCTTACTCGTCAAGTCGGTCGCGTTCAGCGGACAAATGGAATGGGGTCGGGTGGCGACGAGAATGTGAAAATGAAATTTTCACAGATGAGCCGCCATTTCGCGTGGCGTCGTCGTGTTTGGATGGCAGTCATCTTCTCGTAAGACAAAAAGGCATGTGCTCTGGTGGCCATGGCCATAGTTCTGAAGACAAGCAGAAAACGGAAGGAGAAGGGGCAAAGAGAGCAAGATGGAAACTAAACTGGCCAGGCCCGAGCATTAAAGAACTTTGGACATGTCCTGTGGGTTCTGGGCGGCATTTGGTCACAAGACTTACCCGCGCCCCTCAACCCCAAACCGACCCGAATGTCACGTTTCCAATGGATTTACTGTGAGAATCTTGAAATTTGCATTTTTTGAGGCGCTCTACCCCGCACTTCTCAGCTTTCATTGTCCCCGGAGGACATCAAACGCGATTAGACGTGGGAACCCCTCAAAAATAAATTTCCGCTTCACTTTTTTCTTTTCGGCACGTCGTTTCAGGTTACTGTCAAAGATCTCCGAGTGGGGACTTCTCAGAAAGTAGGTAGACTTCACGCATGAACGGAGAAGGAGAAAGACACGGAGAATAAGAAAGCTTCGAACTTTGAAAACGCAAAAACTCATGAATTTTCTACGAAGTAGTCTCGATTTCTTTTTTGACGACACCCCCACAAACAAGTAACACAGAAAAAAACCCGAGGGCATAGCAAAAAAAACCGCATCTTCTCTGTGCCATGCAAGCACAAATACTTTCTGGGCGGAAAAATATTGCATTTCTCTGTGCGCTTTGTCTCGGAACACAAAGAGTAAACGCTTTGGAGTCAACGAGAAGCGTGTCCAAGAAAGAAAAACAGAGGGGTCCGCACCTCAGATATTTATGAAAAGAATGGTCAATGAAAGGTAGTGGTGTTGGATAAATTGCGAATCAAATCGAGGCAAGAGCTTTGATGCGACCCGGTTTGGGTAAACAGAACCCCCGTAAACAGGACGCATAACAAAGAATGCATTGATCTATGCAAGGAATGGTAGACGAAGCTGTACCGAACTGGTGAGAGTTCCTTGGAGAAGAAGCGAGGATGCGGAAGAGATGAGGGAGAAGAGGACGGTGTCCACACTATCAATAGCGGAATCTGCGCCTCGTTCGGTCGGCTTATTGCGGAAGTTAGACAACTTTTGCGGGAAAGGAGAAGTGGGTTTGAAGAATTGCGCTGACGGGGGCAGGATGGCGTCTGACAGCGACATTACGCCAATCTGATTCGATAAGGTGCAACAAAATTGAGAACCCAACACAAATGAATGCTCAGCGAGCCGCAAAAAGTGTGGCAAGGAGAAGAGAGGCGGAAAACGGGCCGTGCAGAGACCGCAGCTACTTACGCGCCCCCAATGTACTTATACCGACAGAATCGATCATACTCAATGCTTGTTAGCCGAGTGTCTTCTTCGTCTAGGAGCTACGAGCCAATTGGTTTTTTCTCCTTTTTCCAGACAAAAGGCGAGGAGGTGGGACAAGAGCTCGGCTCATTTCTTCATGATTGAGTAACTCGGCTGAGTAACTTTTTGCCTTGTCTTCTCTTTTTGAGTCCGTGGAATGTTGCAACGGAAGAGAGACAAAATAAAACGACAGGAGCGGAAAAGCGGAAAGGAAAGAAAACCAAGTGAAGTGGAAACATTAGAAACTTTGCTTCTAGGTTAACGTTTCAATGTGAAAAGAGCGCGGAGATATCGGTAGAAGGGTCATTGGCGATAGTAATCCAAGTATGAATCAGCCATTCACTCTTGCACGGTAATCCTCAAGCAGGTTCGGTTTGATGACGAACAAAAAACAATTGTGTTTGTTACTTTTGCTACTGAACTCAACCCCATACCTAGGATGACGTGACTTTTCAAAAAGGACCAATGATCAATAGGTTAATGTAAATTATACCCCACCTGCGCCAGTTTCATGTTGAGCGAATCGGAAGAAAAGAACGAATTCGAATCTGAGACACGAGAAAAATGTGAAGGAACAGACGGAGAGAGACGAAAATGAACGGTGACAGCTAATTGTGAAAAAGGTGACGAGAGGGCAAACACATGGTATCGGCTTTCGGAGAGGAACCGTGAGGGTTGGGTGTTTGGGCGGGGTAGGGTGGGGTGAAAAGAGAAAAAAGAAAACCACTGAAACGGTCAAACAACACAAAAACGGCGCAATCAAACATCAGAATCCGTTGTCGTCGGACATTAGGCTAGTGGGGGACGTGTCAAATTCTGAGACCCGCGACTCTCTGATAGATCAAATAGCAGTTCTCTCATTCAATTCTCATGCTACTAGTTGTATTCTGTTCACATTTTTCAATTTCCGCTTCTATTTTTCGTATTTTCAGACTAAAAATCTCACAGAAAAAGCTTGAAAAAGACAATGGAAGTGAAGAGAAAAACAAGTAGAAAGGAGCCGCAGGCAGATATCGGCATGAATGAATGGAACGGCAAGAAGGGATGAATCACTGACAAGGAATGAAGGGCTCTCTAGAAATGAAAGTGACGGGATGGATTTTTTTAGAAGCACCGCCGGATGGGAAGAGCAATGGGGATTGGTTTGAAATGGTTGTGTAGGTGGTCTCTTGAGTCCCTGAGGACTTGCAGCAGACAATTGAAAACTTGATGCACTTTTGGCGTTCACCAGAAACAAAAAGTTGTCTGCGTCTATAATTAGAGGAGGTTTGCAAACTCTGCTTTATTTATTGTTTGTTCCCTCGGCTAATCACTACAACTTCGGTTTGGAAAGTGTGTATTTGAGTATATTATTCTCTGATGAAATTCTAATTTGGTGTTCAAAAAGAGTGAATGCGAGAAGAATGAGTTAGGATATTCAATATCTCAAAAAAGCAACAAAACTGAAAAGCAAACAAAGGAAGCGAGCAAAAACTGGCGGAAGGCAGAGAGAGAAAAAGAAAAAGCGAAGGAAAATACTCGAAAGTATCATTTTTCAGAAGCGAATCTCTGTACACAAACAATTGCGAATGGCAGCTCCATCACAGGTTGTTCTCTATCTCTCTTACTCTAATGAAGTGCTCTAATTGAATAAATTGCTGACTGGAGAGGGAGGGGACCGCGGAGAACCCACCACTCAGGGTAATACCAAAGGGCCCAGAACCCAACAATGAGGAGCCGGCTGCATGGGTGGGCCGTTTGAATTCGGAATCCGAAATTCTTCTCCAAATTTCCGAAATGAGGGGAGAATGCAGTGGAAGATTTGGAAAACAAAACGAAAAGAAGAAAGGAGAGCGGTTTTCTCACGATATTTTTGCAAATCCACTGGAGCCAGTCAGCGTGGGAAAACTTCATGATGGAATTCGTTAAACTTGAGCTGAAGAGAACGGGAACGAGAAGAGAACACTTGGAAAGGTTCAACAGCAGTATGGTGGGCAAAGAATACTAATTTATAAGGAATAATGAGATTTCGTAGACATAACTCACTCGACGAATAACAAAATCAGAAAAAGTAATAAGAAAAAGCAGGGAGCCAGCCGGTGTTGCCATAGCAAAAAGGAAATTCAGTTTTTGAGAAAATCGAGGTAATCGAATCGCATACAAAACACATCGTCGACCAACCACAAAAATTGATTTTGTTACCCTGGTATCCACGCACATTGGTTACGGACGAGGCACGACGATTTGAATTGTATGGGAGGGCGACAATAAACCACCGCGACGAGTCGGAGAATAGCCGGAGATGGGGAAATTTGAAAAAAAAACACTCTCTGCCCGCTCACAAAATCTGGTGATACTGTTCGAAAGGAAAATTTTGAGAACTTGGATAAAAAGAGACGCTGATGACCTATAGTTATTGTTCCGATTTTCCAGAATATGATTGCACTGCTATCAAAAACAATCTGATACTTGGAAATGATAAAGCAAAATAACACAAAATTCAGTCTGATTTTGAGCGGAAAAACAAAAAAGGTCAGTGACCAAGGGAATGTTTTCCAACAGCAATGGTCCGCAAATCGATGCAATCACGCAAGAGGTGCACAGAGAGACAAGGTCAGCTAAGACTGTCGCTCACCCAGAGACTGCTATTAAAACGGGCAATACGGCAGCCAGAATCGCTGCCAGACTGACTGCCTGTACTATAAAATACGTCCAGTTTGTCAGTAATACGTGCGTCGTGTTTCTGGACAACTTCGAAATAGTCGCAAAAAATTGAACAGTGATGATTGGGAATTTGAATGCGAAAAAAGTATACTAAAAATCAGGAGCGTGCTGAAACAGTGACTGATCTTGTAAGCTCAAAAAAACACTAAAAATGCCTCATGAAACGACAGTTTGCAGTTATTGGTAGCACAGAAAAACAGTTTGAGAAAAAAAGTTCATTGATCCATGAAACTGGTTTGAAGAAAAAATGTTTTGACTGTTTTTTGAAGTTCACAATAGATTTGCGCATGGCTAATCTGTGACTGAATACAACAACTAAACGATGTCGTCAAGAGGTGTCAAGGTTAGGTCTATTGTGTCTACTTTCCAAATTTGAGAGAGACGTTTCCTCCGTTCCTAGTTGTTTTTTGTCTGTTTTTTCCAAGATCAGCTAGCTATGCGTGAGAGAACAAGGAACTGGGTGAAAGATGAAGAGAAAGACAAAGAGAAAAAGCAAAAAGAAAAAGCAAGAAGAAGAAAAACGATATCAGTTGGGAAAAGTGGTGCGGACGGAGTTAGTGACAACTGTTGCTGGGAGGAGTGGGGATATCGCAACATGATGAGCAGCAGGAAAGTTCAATTCACCCGATTCGAAGCGTGTGTTTTTTCTGAAAACAGCAATGACACTGGCTTGAGAGATCAGATTTGATCACTCTCGGAGCACAAGGAAAAACATGTGTTTCCCCTTCAAATGAGGTCACATAAAAGTTTCGAGGGCAAGAACAGAGGAGAGGAAAACGGAGTGAAACTTGAAGATCAGAAACCAAAAAGTATCTGCTGCCTAGATCAATATCAATAGTAAAGGGTCCGTGTTGGAACAAGATGAATCATGCGACGGAAGTGACGCTTGGGATTATTTCCAAAACACATGATGTTTGTACACGTTACAACAGGGACAGGTGAATTAACAAGAGAGTGAGCCTCGAAAGGCAATGATTGAAAAACGCCAACGATTCCATTAGAGTTTCAATGAAGACTCAAAACTTTGCTGCTGACTTTTCATTTTTCAACTTGTTGTGCTAGTGAAAAGAACCCGCGGAGCAGAAATTTGCAGGGTACTCACACAAAAACAAGCCCATCGCCATCATGGTGCTGTATGCTTTGTCGTTTTCGCCGCCAGTCTTTTCACGAGATCCCCTCTCCAAAACGTTATGAAAACAGATACATTGCCAGCTTTTTCATAGTTTTCCATTTTTCGAAAGCCTTGAAGTGTGGGAATTCCGATGTGAAAGAAGAATGAAATTGAGGTGGGATCAAAATTGAAATCGAAATCGAAACCGAATACGAACCGAAACCACAGAATCGAAGGAAGAGAAACATGATACGTTTTGTGATATGTCATGCCCTAAATGCTAGTCGTTTTTGGTTTTTGAAGAATGACAAAAAACTGAATGAATTTAAGAAAAACTGGTTTCTTCAAGTTCAGCTTGAAAAAGTTGATCAGTACAGAGTCATTGGGAATCCCCCAAAGAAGAACTAAGCAAAAAATTCACCGGTGATTTCGGAGCTCATTGTTGGAAGAATTGAGATCGGAAGCAAGGAATGAGTGAGTCAATGAATCCACAAAAGTTTAAAATTATTAACGGAAGAGGAAGCCCGGGGGAAGACGGAAGCGATAGATCGGGTAATTTATCACACTTTCGCTTCTGAATGTTGCCAGATCGCTGCGTGTTCGCTGACTTGGAAACGAAACCGAATAAGAACATCATTGATATTATTGTGTGATCGAAAGACAAACAACGGGACGTCAAACAAGGCCTGGTCGCGAATTAGGTGACAAAATCTCGTTTGAGGAGGATTTATGATAATCTTCCAGTTGACTCTTGACGGCTTGGCCGAGACGTTGGCATAAACTCTATGAACTGGAGGTTTGCGATCTTTCAAAGTTTTAGAGAACTATATAGTTTGAAGACTTGTGGAGAGTAGTACCCGATTACATATAAAACGAAAAAACTCGACGAGATGACGAGATGGCGGGAGGGGCAAAAGAAGAAGCTAAATTTTCTATGCTGTGGTCAGTATACGTCTCTCTGAGTCTCTTGAGTGCCCCGTCCCTCACTTCGCACATCTTTGTGACACACTACTTCTCATCGATTTCTACATTCTACATTTCTAGTTTTTCTTCGCCTTTGCCTTCTTGTCTCTAAATGGTGTCAAAGGAATCGTCGGAAGCAAGAAACGTCTCCGAATCACTTGTTGAACCAAACCAATGCCCTCGTCTAATTCGTCCTCATTCACACCAATTATCGCTGGTTGAGGAAGAGAAAAGAGAGGAAGAATTTGGAATTACTGCTAATTTCGAGGATTCGAAACGAATACGACACTGCCAACAACACGACACGTTTGATGGCGTGGCCCAAGACGATTAGTCTACATTTTGAATGAATTTGCTGACAATGGTCCCAAACGAAAAGAAATGAAAGGAAGAGAACAAGGAAATAGGAAATAATGACAAGGAAATAGTAAGAAGAGGAAGAAAGAACAAGGAAACACTTTTTGGTTGTTTGAGGATAGGATTTATGGTTCGTTAGCAGGTGAGATATGAGATATGAATGGTGAAATCAAACCCGCTTCTCATCTGCAGCGAGGATTTCGCCATCACATCGAAATTCGCAAAAAAATGGATGTGTTGTGTTAGTCACCGATTTCCTGCCGATTTGCCAAATCATTGTTTATTTTATTCCTATTATTTCCTCTCAAAGAACATTGACGTCATTCTCGAAATGATACCTTTCCCTGCGGAACATTCATATTTTCTGAGGAAGCCTAGTATCTTTATCATAAATAGATCAAAAACAAAATATCTCTGAATTGAGATATCTATAATTTACAAGACTTCACGTTCATTGTTTTCTGAAAAGTAGTTTAGAAGTCTATAAGGGTTCTCGAAACTGGTAAGTTTTACTGGAAAGTGGAAGGAATCCAACACTAGACGATTCCAAGAAGAAGGATCGGACGGATTAAAGAAAAGCAAGTAAAGGCAAAAGAAAATGGAATATCAATGAGTAAAATGCTGGCATTAATCAAATTTATGCTAATTTCACGGCTGCACTATTCGGTTGTTCTGTTCCATTCTGCAAAGAGCTAATCGGTTCGAACGGGCGCGGTCGAGAATGCAAATTGGCCAGTGACGGCCGCCACGGCAACCGAAAACCGAAAAATGAGGAATAGAAAATAGGACATGGAGAACTGACGAATCGACGCAATACGAGCAGTAACAAAGCGGTCTTCGCGGCGGCCATCTCGCTGCCGAACGCAATTTACATGCAAAAATTGCATCTGCTCGATGCTCGATGCCTCTTTATTGTTTTTTGATGCCTACTGCCTACTGCGAAGCATCATCATCTGCATTCGTCGCACATGATGATCGTTGACAGCACGACACGCATAGTAGCGGAAATAACTAGAAGGGTCAATTCTGAATATGTGTACATGGAATCAAGGATGACAGAAAAAGTAGACGGCGGAATGTGGACAGAGTGGAATGATGGACGGTGATTGTAGGAACGGACCCACGTAAAGGCAAGAATAAACATAGATAACAGAACAAACATGGGTGGTACATAACACCGGGTCAAGGTTTCAGATGTGGGCATGGGAAAACATACAGGGTATGATAAGTGACTAGAGTTCAAATCAACGGACCAAGTTCACAGTTCTTCAATGATTTCACAAAGAACTCTAAACAGAAAACTCCGGCAAGAAGAGGCCCATCCGTCCAAGGGAGAAAAAAAAGGTTTTTAGAGGCCACCAGACGGGTGTGAGGAGAAGCAATGATTCAGGAAACACATGTGAAGTGCATTCTATGTTTTATGACCTTATCCTTGGACAACGCAAAAAAACCCGGAGAGAGAAAGAGAAAACAGGAAAAATGGAATATTTAGAGGTCAACTGTAATAAAACAGGAAAACGGAGATGGTCGCCCAGTTGTACTTTTCTGCCCGTTCTTATCTTTTTCAAGTTGTGAACGTTCTGTGCCACGTTTCTGCGGTTCACTTTATCGAACAAATAGTAAAGCAACTATACGGAAGTTTACTAATAAGTGGAGAAGAAAAAACTGTGTGATGAGCACGACAGGTGTTTCACAGCTTTGAAAAAAACTGACTGCCTATCATCACTTGCCTCACCATCAGGAAAATTTACAACTTCGAGTCAACAAGGTGTCATTTTCGCAGTTTATACTAGAAATCTTTGATCAAAAGACAAATTGATAGGTCAACAACGCAAATAAGAAATTGTTCAGTATGTTTCAAAAACTTTTGAAAAACTATCAACAGTCTTGTAGTTGAGATGAAAGAAATATTCAATTTGGAAGGTGAGAGAGGGAACGAGAACTCACGATTTCAAAGTGAAGGAAAGGTTATTAGAATGCGGTTTGCTTTTTTCTAGTACAAAAAATGTGTGGGTTTTACAAACAATGTGTGACGACGGACGGGGATTTGTTTATTCAGCGCAAGTTCACCGTTCGACAGTTACCTTGCAAAAGATTGACCTTCCTCTCGAATTTCTCGCTCAAGTGCTTTTTTACAACTTCTTACTACTTACTGGCAGTGAGATGGAAGGAGTTGAAAAGTGGGGAATAGATACGGGGCGGGAAAAGAAGGCTCATTTTGAGATCGAGCAAGATTTTGAGTTTTTTATTGCGTTTTTGCTGAGATTTTTGAACCTCAAATGGAAAAGAGACGTTTTGACAAATCTTGAAAGAAGAAAAAGAGAGTTAACTGAATACCAGAAACTTCAAACTCGACTTCAAATTCTGAAAGCCTCGTGAGAACTCTCGTTCCCACTTTGTGACGTCAATGTCAATCACAGAACTCAAAAAATGATGGAACTCAGCAGTTTCAAGAGCTCTTTTCATTTTCCAATCTGTGGTACTTATTTGTTCATTTCTTTTTATAAAATGCCGCTTTAGTCGTGTTTGTAAGATTTTTTCAGCTGTCAGAATTAGGCGTTGATGCTGAACTTCGCTCAGTGAATTGGCCTTGTATATCCTGATTATGGCATTCCGTTAATAGAATTTGAAAACCCTGCTAATTGGATGAACAGGTGGAAAATGTAATCTGGATTACAGAAGTTGTCATAACTTAAGGTAAACGTTTATCAGAGAAAAATAGGTATGTGATAAGTTAACGTCTGGCATATCCTGGTCCAGTGCGTGGTGGTGGGCAATGATCGCAAGATCCTGGCTGTCCTGGTGGTCCACGTGGTCCAGTTCCTCCATGTGGTCCCGGAAGTCCATCGGATCCCTTCTCTCCTGGATCTCCTGGAAGTCCTGGTGGTCCGGCCTTTCCTGGTTGACCATCTTTTCCTGGTGGGCCAGGTGGTCCTTGTGGTCCTGGTGGTCCTGGAGGTCCTGGAGGGCCTGGTGGTGCTCCGTTGATAACCTTTCCTGGCTCTCCAGTTGGTCCCTTCTCTCCTGGAACTCCCGGAGCTCCTTGCGGTCCAGATGGTCCTGGTGGTCCTGGAAGTCCTGGAACTCCATCTTGTCCTGGAGTTCCGGCGTCTCCTTGTGGTCCTGGTAGTCCCTTTGGTCCTGGTGGTCCAGCTGGTCCTGGTGGTCCTGGTGGGCACTTTTGGCATGGTGGCTTTGGTGGTGGTCCTGGAAGCAGAGCTCCGTCTCTTCCTGGTGGTCCTGGGTTTCCTGGGCGTCCTGGAGCTCCTGGACGTCCATCTCTTCCTGGGGGTCCTGGTGGTCCTGGTGGTCCGACTTGGCAGGTACAGCAAGATCCGGCAGCGGAAGATGGTGGGTTGGCTTGGATTGGTTGAGCTCCGTAGTTGTCACGACGGGTACGACGAGCGGTTCTGACTGGAACTCCTCCGGAAACCGATTGAACGGTAACCATTTCACGCCACATGTCACGAGATCTCGTCTGCAAAAATTACGATAATTCAGAATTGGGAATGATGTATACCTTGCAGAAATCCACCTCGCTATTCATGACAGATTGCAAATGCTGAACATGATTGTAGACAAGTGGAACAGTGATCACAGTAGCGATCATAGACACCGTGGCCAACGTGGCCGAGGCAATTGCCAGCGACCTCAGAGAGCGCCGTGGAGCGCTTTTCTGCTCCATCACTAAAAAGAAAAGTGTGAATGAGAAAAAAGAAGAAAAGAAAGTAAAAAGGTGGAAATGAAAGAAAAAGGGGCAGCGTTGAACATATATATCAGTGAATGTGACCCAATTAGATACCGACTGAGTGACCTGGATTATCTTCCCGAATATCTCCGCTAGTTTTCACTTTTTCGGAGATGTATTGTACTCATCCAGGCAAACGGAATGATTACGATGTTGAGATATAGTGGAATGTGAGGAAGATTGAGAAAGTAACGCATTCACAACAAATGTTTCGTGAGAATCCCTCCATAAACTTCGAAACCTAGGTATATCTTTCATTTGAAATACACGCCGCGCATGATATGTGCAGAGTTTTGGTTAGTTCACTCGCAAAAATGAAAATAAACTTGTTCTAACGTTTCAAATAATAACATTGCCTTCTGGATTAGCAAACAAAGAAAAACAAGTACAGTTTGTCTGGAATCACAATTGTTGCAGCATGTTCCGTTCACATCATCAGCATGTGATAAATCACGAGTTTGTAGTAGCAAAACCAAACAAATATATCATCTGAGACACACCGATCCTGGTCCATCAGTTGTTTTCGGCAAAGTAATGGAAACATCTCTACACGAATTCTTTATTATGATCATGATACCGAATGGAAACTATTCCGGGATTGGAGTTGATATCTTATCTACAGACAAATATTTGAGGCTGTCAGTGTATTCAAATTCACAAAGTTCTGTACCAGCTACTTAGAAGATGATGACAACGAGATCTAAGACGCTTAATTGTAATCGGTATGAAAATCTAGGAAGGGGACAGGAAAGACTTTTTGAGTTGGGTAACGAGGAAGTTGTTCAGCGATTTGAGCCGTAGGTAATGCAGTTAACAGACGAAAACAAAGGAATGGTTAGGGAAATTAAACGGATCAATCCTCGCTCATGCACTTCTTCCGGCGTTTTATGTCCAGTTTTGTTCGCAGAATGCTAAAAAATAATGATTTTCAAAGTTGTATCTCCAACTGAGAGCTTACTGATTGATGCTGCTTCTCGACGGAGCATTGTCCCTCGTACATATCCCGTCCCTTATCAGCTGCTCCCGAATCTCACTCTGTCGGCACATTCCAAGTCGTGATCTGAAAATTGGAAAAACAAGTTATTTCATCCAGATCACAACTGCCGCTAAACTCACCGATAATCCCGAACGGCCAAGACTAAAGGAGATTCTGTCCGTCCTTCTTTAGCATCTTTCGGCTTTACTGATCCGGTTTGTCGGTAACTAAAACGAGCTTATAGTGTGGTTGTAAGGAATGACCATTTACGGAAGTTTTCTTCACATTTTTCTAGACTCCACTCACCGATTCAAAATCTTGCTCACGCAACTGTGGGTGACACAAAGGCGTTTCGAAATGTCGCAGATCTTCCATCCGCCCTGTAATGAAACCAGTTTGCCGGATGAATGAATCAAGGTTTTCTCACTTGAAACAACTTCACAATCTCCTCCCGTTCACACATCGACAACGGCAAACCCGGACTGTACGTTCTTCCCAGCTGATTTCGTCCTGAAACAAACGACTACCAATCTCATCTTCATTCTTCCAAACAAAGATGATCACACAGGGACAGGCAAGATAAGAAATCCAGTCCGGTGTGTATGATATAGAGATATATAGCGCAGATCTTCTATATATGCACATAAAAACCACAGAAGGGCATTAAATCGGAATGGAACAATCGAAGTCTGCCCTCCCTGTGAAACAACCCGTTCATTGAATGTTGTTGTTTTCTTTACAAGTCTTTAGTTGTCCCATGACGGTTCTTATGACTCCTACATGAAACCATTCACAAAACCCACCTGAGCTGCGAGCCACATCTTTTTCATACTGTGGAGGGGGCGGTACATCATAATCCAGAGAAGAGCAGGAAAGAGAAGAAGGTGATCCACTGTCAGAAGTGTCAGGGTAGTAGTACGGATTATACATGCCAACCTGTAAAGAAGATGAGGATGGATGAGTTGAATGCCACTTCATTTGTCTGTTTTTGTTATTCGAATCTTACTTCGAATGCATCTGTGAACTGGCTTATCAAGGCAGGAGCCACGGATTCCGGTAGAGGGTACACGGATTTTCGGATTGGTGTGTTTGCAGGATCACTCTGAAATAAGAAGGGTTGTGGATTCTAACTCCAAAAATTACTGAAATCTGGATGTCTGAGAAATCAGGGAAACTCACGTTCAGCCAAGCCATGAAATCCCTTTCCAGGGTCTCAGGGGTCGAAGTGTCAATGACCGGCTCATCCATGGATGTGTCTTGTATACCAGAATAATATGAAGTGGTCAGCTGCAAGATCTTACACCTATGCAAAAGTGGTGGTAGGAGAAGAGAGACGAAAACGAATCAGTCGAACGTGAGATAATCGAAACGGGAATATATGCCGAACTTGACAATTCTTGCCGAATACTCTGGTATTATGTTTCCAGGCGAACCGTTTTTTTGTCTTTTCTGATCGACATCTGGTTTTGTAATTATAGAGGAATGAAAAGATGGCCGGAGAGAAAAAGAGGAAGATAGAAACAAGGCATATGAAAATTATAGGAGTATCAAAACGACAAGTTTCAAATTCCAGACAGTTTTTGGAAACTTTCGGACGAGATCGGTGACGACTGAATGACCGAGAATGATAGCAAATTCACATTAGTTAAGAGATCATGAAGTTTGAAAGTATTGCTCCAAGTTTCAGAGTTTGGACTTGAATGTCACAAATTTGCAGAAACTTGCTCTTTTTATCTATATCAGCGTCGCCCACTCGATGCGCGCATCCGGCTGATGCTCAATGGAGCAAGCGTGCTAGTGAGTGAGCTAAAGGTAGTAGCAGAAGCAAACGTTTCAAAAATAGATGCGATGTTTCCAAATATAAATGCAGGGTAATATCCGGAGAAAATGAAAAAGTCGCCAAAATAGAAACAAAAAGGAGGAAGATGTTTTAGATCAGCGGATCGGTGAAGCACCAAAAAGCGGTGAAAAGCGGAGAGATAGGAGAAGAAATGATATGGGTTCGGATAGAACAACGGCACAAAAAAACGGTGGAAGCGAGATTGTCGCGTGTAGACACTCGGATCGAAGGCAAGTGATAAGGGAGTCGCAGACCTCAGCGAACAAAAAAACTCGGCGAAATCATCCCGATAGAGAGAAGAGATTCACTGCCACTTCCTGATTGCCGCTCTTCCCCCTAATTGACGATAATGGAAATCTGTCTTTCTTCCAACAACCTTCAGCCTCTTCTGTTTTTAGGGTATTACTGTTATGGCAATTAGAGGAAGAGGGAAACGAACGAGCGCAGATTCGAGGAAAACAACACAAAACTAGAAGAGAGGACAGAGGAAAAGAGGCAGAAGCTTCGGTTTGGTTCGGATGGCAGCGGAGAAGCGGAAACTAATCAGTGACCATCGGCCCGCTGAAATTGGTATGAGATGGTGGTTTTATTGGGAAATGATCATTTGTTGGGAGAAAGAGGAATTGATAGCTGCATAGATAACTGGAAGCTTTGAGGTTTCCATAGTCTAGTTTGGACATTGAAGGTACCAGTCCACCATTTCTCAGGTTATTTTCGCGTTTATATAGGGCTCAATGTGCCCCCACAAAACTGGGTGGGGCTGCTCTGTTTTCCAACTCATCCGTGGCAACAACCAGAAGAATTTCATCAAGCGGGTTCAAATCCATGGCTTAACTCCTCCACCTACACTTCCTCAAATCGGATCGCGGAGTTATCTTATCCTAACAAAATGCTCACCGCTAGATTTTGAAGGATATGTAACAGATTTAGAGAGAATTAAACGAGTTTTGAGACAGGTGGAGATAAAAAAGTTTAAATGGTTGAGAATGTTGAAAATAGGAAATGAAACTTTGATGACCATCTATTCTTCCTAATTCCAGCTTGACCACCCTCCCCTTTTGCTGTTTCTTCACATAATTTGGTGGTTGAGGTGGGGGGAATTTGATGAAATGGGAAAGGGAACAATGGGAAACTGGGAACGGGATTGTTTGATCATACTGGGGGCCACAACAGAACCAAGTTACAGTAGGCCATGTTTTATATACTTGTTGCTATGTGTGCCTGCCTTCTGCTTCCACAAAAAAATTTTGAGCGTTTTATTTACTTATTTACAGTGGCGATGATGACGGTGAAAAGATGGTCAAGTCAGTTTCGGTACGGGAACAATAATGGGAAGAAGAAGACAAAGAAAAAATAAATATTACCAAAATAAACGGGAATCAAGTTCCAATTTTCAATCATTTTCCTTTCAATTTTGAAATTGGAAAAGGAAAAATCACAGCAAGGAAGCATAGGAAAGGGACGAAGCAGAATAGGGAAAAGCAACGGTTTTTCGATTCGACGCGGGGATTCTCAATATTTCAAGTGGCTCGATGAGAATGAAAAGGTGTCTGATCAATCATCGGAAGTTGTATAGCTATCTTTTGAATTGCGTCATTGAGAATGACACTCTCAAGATTCTAGAAAATCTAGAATTCAACATCTAGGAACTTCCAGCTTGATTAGTGAAGGCAACTATCAATTACTAAAACCTTTTGGAGTGGATGTTATCGAAAATAGGGTCAACAGCAGCAATAGTTTTTCTAAGACCGCTGAGCCAAGAATAAGTTTGAATAAAAGTGAAGCGGTTGCGTAATCCAAGGAGAACTAGCCAATGCCCTTTTCGCTTTCATTGCCGAAAAAAATAGTGGAAATTTCGCTAGATATGATATGCGATAATTTTAAAATTTCCACACCTCTCATGAGAGAGCATGTGAGACAAAGAGACACAGTGAGAAGACAACAAAAATATATATGAAGATTATACGTATAAAGATAACAATCAATCAGGCGCTTAGCCCCCCACAAAACAATTACACAACCGCCTCCCCCTAAGGCTTTCATGATCGGATCAAATATATAAATTAGAAAACGGCTACCTGATTTTTGACAGTCAACCCGCCTGCATGACCGATGGGCTGAAAAGTGAGAAGAGTGAAAACGAGATGAGATGTGGGATGTCGTCGGAAATGTTGATTTAGAGCGTCTTGTTTGTTTAGATAACGGTGATTTATTGATCTTATGATTATATGTTTTGAAATGGGTTAGCTATCAGAAGATAGGGGATACGGGAGAAATGGAAGACGTATATCTCCGATACGTTTTTTTGGAGCGGGAGTAGTGGAATGGCTTTCTCTCTGGGCTTAATCTCAAAAGTGAATGCATAAAAACTGTAGAGACCAGTAGAGGAAAACGATTAGAAGCTGCTTGTCCCTCACGTCCAACGGATCCTGCCCACAAGGAGATTATGGACTCCCACGACGAGCGGCAATGGCTTGCACACAGTAACCGACCGCTAAGGCCACAATTGCCCTATATCTCGTTCTGATCCGCCTCGAGGTGAGTAAGACATACTGACCAGAGGAGAGAATGCAACATGACGTCGGAGTAGTTAGTTATTTCAAATTGCCGTTTCATTCACACTCGAGGGTTCAAACGGAACGATGCTTAGTGAAAGGATGGCGGAGAGGGAGGACTGAAACAAAAACAACAAAGAGGAGGACGAGGTACTTATTGAAGACGTGTAGGGTCAAACTACAGGAGACGTCTAGAATTTTAGGTCCAGAATGAGAGATCCGATGAGTGAAATGGATTTCGAAGCGGAAGGAAGATATGAGGCACTGCCGATGGCAAGTAGGAAGAAAACGATTGGCAGGAGGAAAGGGACAAGTTGTTAGTGAATAATAGTTATATGGGATGGTGTTGTGGGAGGACGAATGAAAGTGCGGTGAAATCCATTGAAATACAGACTACATCTGGCCGCTATACACACATATGTACATAAAAGATATAGAGGCTATCCGACTAACTAGTTCTCAGAAAGATGCCAAGAAATTCTCCTTATTAAAAGCCCCGAAATGGCAGAAATGAGGGGTAAAAAGGGGCCAGGGCCAGTAGTTCACCTCGTTTTTCTCACCTCGCTTTCAGTTATTCTTCATGTTGCGCAACCGATCCTCTCACTTTTCGATAATTGGCAAGATTCCGAATGTGAGTATAGGAAGTGCCTACTACGCCATGTTTCCAGTGAAAGCATCATGAGTTGTCCGGTCTCAAAGCCTACTTTCGATTCCCAATTCTCAACAAAACATCCAATTTCTTAAAAACGATCGGATGTTGTAAATAACGGGCGGGACGGACGGGACACGTCACCAAACTTCTAATGGAATCTGAAAGTGAGATGATTGGCTTTCGAAAAACTTTCTTCCTAAAATTTGTTTCTTGTCTGGGACTTGAACCTATTGCAGACCGATAAAAAGTTGGCTGATCGAATCGGTGTCTGGAGAAAAAAAAAGCAGAAACGCTTACAGCTTCCAAGTTTCCTAGTAACTGAAAGGAAACGAAACCAGAGCACTTTTATGGTCTCATAAAACCTAAGCCCACGTGAGGGGCCTGCACGCCATGTCCGTCCTTCTCCATCCCGAATTTTCGTTTTTCTCCTCGTCACTCATATTCTCAAGTTTCCGGCTCGATTTTTTCCGAGAAACGATAACAAAGACATAGTGGTCGAACGAATAAAGGGCAGTGAGAAGAGGATCGGAGGAAAGAATATTCCAAATTGGAATCTGATTGAATCTGACAGATTCCGAGAAAAACGTTTCAACTGGACACCTTGAAAAGAAACGAAACACAACGAAACAAAACGCAACAACAATGACAGACTGAAGCGGCATTCAGAACGGTTATAAGTGGGTCTTGATCATCCTCATTGAGGCAAGAAAAGTGTGAGTAACATTCAGAGGCCAAACAGCTACTCTTCGGAGAATAATGAACATGAGTAACGCGGAAAGCCTTGAAGCACTAGTTTCGAACAGTTCACTATTAGTCAGCTGATCAATGACGTCAATCAAGTATTTCAACTTGTTTATCAATGAGTTATCCAGTTTACACTAATTCTTAGTAAAATCGAACAGAGATTATGAAAAAAAGACAATGTAATCGAAAAAAATTTGTCAAAACTGACACCCACGGCAAACAAAAAATCGGCTAAGATCACACGGGGCGAAAAATGAAGTCTCCAAAGAGTCTACACCCGGCTGTTCTGTGGGTACAACAGAACGAGATCTAGTCAGAAAAAGGTGTGAAAGCCGCTGATAATCTATCATTCACACTTGGCAATGCCCTATCTCTGTTCGTTTTTCATGTCGCCGCCGCCTGTCATCGCCATGTCGCTATTGCTTATCACTTCCGTT
The DNA here is from genome assembly GCA_900883565.2 of Caenorhabditis panamensis. Taxonomy (NCBI): domain Eukaryota; kingdom Metazoa; phylum Nematoda; class Chromadorea; order Rhabditida; family Rhabditidae; genus Caenorhabditis; species Caenorhabditis panamensis. The sequence goes on along the minus strand of LR537692.1, from coordinate 1,085,465 downwards.
CAAGTGGAGTGGATCTATAAAAGTTTGGGATAAATGCAAACCGTTTCTGAACCGACCGACCGGCTACTCGACCTTTTCCGCGCCACACCGCGCCGGTTCTTTGACACGTGAAGCTATCAATCACAGGTTCTTTGAATGGGCGGTAAGTTTAATATGCTTTCTGATCTTCAAGCTCTCTTGCCGATACAAAGGAATGCCGCTCAAGATATGTTTCCTGTGTTTCGACGTAGTCTAAACCCTAAACCTTGAAACCTCGTCACTACTTGAGAGAAGATCTTGAAAGTTGCAAGCAATGCGGAAGAGGGAAAAAGAATAACAAAAACTGAAGAATATGTTTGTATAAGCAAAACTGAAAACGATCCCGTAAGCGTAAGCAGTTTGGTTTTCTGCGAGGATAAACAGAAAAAGGGATTGCGCAAGGATCTGGGGAAAGTGAGAATAGTGACCCTATGTGAAAGAGGGAGTTTCACGCATCATTCGATGTTCTCTTCATCTTTCTGATTTCCTCCACTCAAAACAGTATCTTTCTCACTTTCATGGAGGTAAACTTATGAAAAACCTGGGATTTGAGGATCTAACCAAGTTTTATGTGTAATTTCTCACCCGTAGACATGAAATGCGTATCCCCCCCTGGTCGTGGATGTGTTTCACCCGAAATGACTGATGAGTGGTTGCGAAAGTTGCTAGATTCCGTGTAAACACGAAGCGGTACAGAAATGGAAAGCGCTGTTTTCTGGTAAAAAACGTGTCACACCAGGATGATGATGGACCTGCGCTGTAATGGAACTGTCAGGCTGCAAGTGAACGTCGCTTTCTACTTTGATTCTTCTGTAGCAGGTGTAGGGGTTACTGTAGGTTGAGCACTCTCGATCAAGACATTTGTTACACTACATATTAGCCTTTTCTCACCGATCAACCAAAAGCCAATTATCTGCTAATGCGTATGATCTCTTAAAGTTCGAACGGCCTTGAACACCGCAGAAGTTGCTGCTATGCAGTGCGGCCGTACAAGAATTTCCTGAAAATTGTGAATCAAGGTGTTGGTTTGGCATGCGCGTGTACCGCCCGGTAAAGAATGGGTGACAGCCGATTAATTGATGACCGTGATCTGTATATCTATCATAACACAACATTATCATCACCCTCTATCCCACTGTGAGGAATTTGAGGGAATACTTCTGATGACGCCGTCTCCTCGTTTTCTTGTAGACCAACACAGACAATGAAAGTGTGAGTGATATGTGAGCGAAACGAGGAAATCGCCTCTTTTTTCGGAAACTAGCATTGTGCTGGACATTTCATCAATCAGACGCCCTCCGAAGTGGATTTTTGCACTTTCCATTTGCAGAAATAGTCTATGAAGAAAAACTTGCTGTGAAACGAGATACCTCTAGCAACAGCTGACAGTGTTCCATTCATTCATTTGGCAACATGTTGATCCTCTAACTGTAGTAACGAGGTCCTCGAAAAGAAAAGAAAAGTGACATTGCGCAATTCTCGGGCTTGTTTCTCGCACTTTCATTCTCACTCAAGAACCAGTCTCAGGAAGAAAACAGAATTGAAAGCCTGGATGACGGCAGAATATACCGTATTAGATATGGCTCATTGAGATAGAAACTGAAACCTTTGACACTTCTCTTTCTTGATGAGGCTTCTGACACACTCATTGACTTCAAAGACAAAGGTTACTGTAGCTTGTTGTTTCTTATGATGATGGTTAGAAGGAAGTGGGAAAAGAGAGTTTCGGAAGTGAACTAACAATACATGTTTGGTTTGTTTTCAGAACACGTTTGCTGTTGTCATTCTCTTGAACAGTCTCCAAATTTTGAGGGATTCCATAGACTTTTTCAGAGTTTTTTGAAAACTTTATCTTATACATCTCTCTCCTCACAATACTTCTCCCCAGAGAATCTTCTCAAATTCTTCAAAAAAGTGATTCAGATGTTGCCGAAAGGCAAGGATGACGACCAAATAATTAACTTAATTTAGTGCATAAGGGAAACGAAAAAAGGGAGAGGTTTGAGGGGGATGTAATGAACATGAATCATCCGTAGGAGGAATTCCGACAAAACTCTCTCCCTCTCACTCTCATTTGCTGGAGAAACTGAGAAAAACTTTAACGGATTCGGTTTCAGTCCCAGTTTCAGTTGCATCGCTATGAAAGCTGTCATAAGAACCGAAAGAGAAACAATCTGATCTTATTTATTGTTATCAGTTGTTGTTCCGTAGTGTTAGTGGTGTAATGGCGGTTTATGACTCAGATAGTATGTCTACTCAGCAAATTACTAGAGCAAAAAGTGTCAAGTACGCTTGAGTGCAATTGAATGTCAGAAAATAGAACTACCGTATGAATAAGAAGAACATGACGATGGAACGTGTTGAACCAGGCGGAAAGTTTCTGAGGAGAATGGAGACTGATAAGTAAGGAAGGAGAAACTGGATGTCAAAAAGATATAGTGACCATACATAACTGCATACCATACCATCAAAACAGAATAACATAACAGAACATAAAGAGTGGGAGAAGATTACGACAGACGTCCTGGCCGCTGGAAGCAGCTAGCAGTTTCGGCTTGTAGGGCAGAAGCAGCAGACTCGTGGCGTTCGTGCGGTGGCCACAGATTGCTAGCTTATGATGGCTTTAATTGGTTATGAGATGTCGGTTGATATCGTGGGATTGTGGACATTTCGAGAGAATCAAAACTTGAAACCATTTCACATTATTTGTTATCAAGCAGGATCATTCCTGATTTCACTTTGACTGCACTTCTCATGCTGATAGACTCATGACGTCAAGGAGGAAAAGACTGCATTCACTGGAACACGAAGGCCTGTTTTCAGATGAAGGGGACATTTATCAAAATCTTTTTGTAGCTGAAAAAATGTATTGTTTCTTCACGAAACACAAATGACCAATGTGATAGATTGATTTCAATCACAAAGTTCATTGATATTTTCCAACTGGAGCAGTTTCGGTTTTTGACTTTCTCGTTGCTTCTTGGTCAGTTGTGTTGGAACCCTCTGGAAAATAATTGAAAGCAGAAATTTTCCCAGACGATTTTGATAAAAATCACCCTCTTTCCCAGAAAACTCAGACAAAATCCAATGAAGCCTAATGAAAAAGTCTGCAAAATGAGAATCATCAGATGTGGAAAAACAACACGATATATCAGATTTCCTCGCAGTTGGACATCATCTACAGTGATTCCAAAGTATGTGAAGCACACTTTTTTGAGTCTATCTTTTCCAGCTTACCTAATATATCATGACTATAGTTCCCCTATATTTCTCCATTACTTTGAACTGAAAACAGAAAGAACAACCGGCAGTTGTTGACAGCCATTCTTTAACTTTGCTCCGAATCAGCTTCTCTTTGGTCTGTCAAACGTCATTTCAGAACAAGACTAAGGGTCATTGGTCGAGTGCAAGAGACTGCGTTGTCTAATTGACCTTTCATACTCATTAGGAATTCCGGAGAAGTTTTTGAGTTTCCCTATCCAGATAATTGTTGATGTGCACCATGTTTCCATTGTTTCTCATTCAGAGTTCTATTTTTGTGAGAACCAAAAAGAACGAATTGAAAATACGTTATGCCCGAACAACAATTTCTTAATGAAAACGGTTCTTGAAGACTAAATGATCCCGTATCGTTTGTATTCAAACCTGCAAAAAATCAGAATCCTTTTCATTTATTTCCATCTTTGGTTTTACATTGCAAATTCTTTTCAAGAATACAAAGATTCTGATCATTGTAGTACAAACTCAGCGGCTTCATCAATGTTCAAAATTTAAAAAAAAAGGAAAATTCAATTTCAAAGATAATCCTTATAGAGATGTTTTCCAAGGGGACTCTAGTCTATAACCACAATCTCATGTACAAAATCCTTGGAATCCAGTATACTAATCTGACGTTCTGAGAACATCATGGAACATCAGACAGATAGTTGAAGTTGTTCGAGGTGTTGTCCAGACAGTCATTCGCAGAATTATATTCCCTAGTGTACTCAAGAGTCCGCAGGCTGTTTTCAGTTTTCAGTTTTTCATTCTCATTTTCAGTTTCCTTTCCCGTTATCTGTTTCTCTCCCGAGTCATTTTGCCAGCCTGACGAGAGCAACCCATGGAAAATAATAAAGAAGCGGCAGTAACGACTTTCTAATTCCGGATCCTTGTGGGCGTAGTCATCCACAATATTTCACTTTCTCCGGCTCTTTCCCAGCTCCTGCTCATCACAGTTCACTCATCCAACTACGTGTCATAATTGGCACAATCACTGCGATTCTACACGTGATTGGCTTTGTTTGAGCTCCGCTGAAAAGAGGGCGGAGCTTAGAAGCGAGCCGTCATAGATGTGACGATCATCCACTTGTGGCCATTCACTTACTCTCATTTCATCTCCGACTCCCTTTGCTTCTCCTGCACGCAATTTTTGCATACCGAGAAAAATAGTTGAGGAATATGAAATGAGTCAGAGTCAGATGGCAAAGTGAAGTTTCTGTTTTTCCCCTCCTCCCCGTCGGCTCTTAATCAACACGCGCTCATCCATGAGAAGTGCAGTGCTCATTAGCCGCCCCCCTCGAGATCGTCTCTTTTTTCCAGGGCATCAAAACATCGTCCCAACTCCATTTCATTCCAGATGAATTCTCGAATTTCGGTCACCCTCCTGCTACTCGTCGCAGTGGCAACCATGTTCTCCTCGGTGAATTTTGTTGAGGCTAGCCCAAGATCGCAAGGGAACATGGTAAGAAGCACAGTACTGCCAGAACATGGAAAACAGACTTCTATTTACAGATGCGCTACGGCAACTCACTTCCCGCGTACGCTCCGCACGTCTTGTACAGATTCTACAACTCGCGGCAGGTAAAAAATAAGTTTCAGCGTTTCCCAAGAAACATTTTAATTTAGTTCGCACCCTCGAACAATCCTCTGAGCAAGCGCAACAATGCTGAAGTGGTGAATCACATCCTCAAGAACTTCGGTGCTCTCGACCGTCTTGGGGACGTTGGCAAGTAGATGAGCTCTCAATGGATGCATTGATTTCTGCTGCTGAATTGATTAACCTTTTGACCACTTTGATTCTAATTTGCTCGCTTCACAGGGACTGTAAAAATCCGCTCTCTCACTTTTTGCTGCGTTTGGGAATACAAATTTCCTTGTTGACATTGATTTCAGACATTGAGAATCTATTTACTTCTGTCCTTTTCTTTTTCCCTGGAGGTCCTTTTGTAACTTACCTATCCCCCAAAAACACTGGAATGTTGTACTTGATAAAACCTATCGTTTCTCGTTCAAGTCTTGATTTATACTCCGAGAAGACACTGATCTCGTCAAATAAATGAAGTGTTCGTAGTTGAAAATTTGTTTATGTTGCTTTTCACATGCCGTTTTTCAACTGTTTCGACTGCTCAAAATATATTTGAAAACTGTTCTGATAATTTTTTTCGGAGAGAAATGAGCTGCTCGGGGCGCTCCCTACGAGTTTTGAACTTTCCAGTTGTGATATCAAACTGGCCAGGTGAAGTAGAAAAGGTTACACTTTTCACACATTTCTCTTTCCAATTGCAAAAAAATAGATAAGAAGTGATTGACCAAACAGCTGCCATAACCTTTGGCAACCTGCCATAGCTCAATTAGCAACTCATAGCTATTGCAATAGTTTATCATTGTTCCTCCGTTAATGTGCTGCAAATGAGTCATTATGTGTGTTCTCGAAGCTTTTGGCTCAACGCAGCTGCTGCTCCCGCATATCGCTGCCGATTAATCAATCGAAAAAAAAAGAAAAAAGCGGTCAGGTGCCCTCTGCTCCAGGCGAAACTCGCCGAGAAGAGGCCGAACTTGATTAATGGGCAGGTGGAACTTTCGGTTTTCATTCGTGAGCCGCATTCAAGTTGCGAGACGACGCGGTGATAATGCGAACATTACTTATCGGATGGCTCGGTATAGTTTTGATAACATGTGAAGCAGTGAAGAGACCAGTTGGTAAGTTGAGTGAAGCAGAGAATCTCGACCTCTCGGAAACTTGCGGACAACAACTACAGTAAGCCCACAAACTTCAAAATCTGATATAGTTGATTTTTTCAGATCGGAAGTGAAGTTTGCTTGTAAGTTTGAGCCAACAGTTAGGTCCATGATAGGTGTCCTTCTCAGCTCTTTCCCCCAGACACATTGTCGTTGATGTTAGCGTGGACTTTCTTCAAAACAAGTGGACTGTGGATGAATGCAACAACGAGTCAGTTCCAGATCTTGGGATTTCAGACAGTTGTACATTTTGTTTCAGTGTTTTTGAAATCACTAAGATTGACAGTTCCCACATTTGGCAGTTTGGAAACGAGCTGAACGCGACTAGGGTACGTTTGGACCATTCAACCTTCAAGATAGTAGTCTCCTCTTTTCATTTCCAGGCGTGGTTTATTGGATCCTGCAATTCTGAGATTCTGCGTGGTTTCATACTTGTCGAACACGACATGGACCCTGAAAACTTTGGGTCTCCGCTCTGCATTCCAAGTGATCATCAGTTTTCAGCAAAAGATGACTTTGTCTTTTTCAGAGGCCGACTTGAAGCCAGGTCACTATGTCGAACGTTTTCAAAACATTAACGTACCAGGATCTCCTGATTACACTTTCACGGAAGTTGATTTGTGCCCGAATGATCCAATCCGCGATCTCTGTTTGACGGTCCCTGCACATTTCAGTGGTCCTGTGGTTGATCCTTGGGAGGGACGCAGAGAGTACGTCGGACATGCGTACCGTGGTGAGCTTCTATATGCCAAATCAATCAGAAGTGTATATGCTATTTTTAGTCGAAAATGGATTGACCCGTATAATAGTAGTTCACCAGTACAAAATGCAGATTTGCGAAGTATCTGGAATTTGTGAAACGTAAGCAAAACATTAAGAATAGTTGAAGGAACTATTTATTTCAGATCAACGGAAAACTCAGATTCGAGTAATTCAATTGGCGGATTGGCATTTTCCGTAGAGTCTAGCATTCCTGACGACTTCAGCAAAACAAACGTCGATGTCACGTTTGTTGCATCGAATGATGACCCCAATTATGGATCTTCATCCAGTCACGCTGAAATTGTTTACGTTGACTCCGATGAAGAAGAAGTTAGTGGTTTCAATCCTCTGAACTACGATTCCTCCGAGTACACAGATGAACCGATTGAATTCGAAGAAGAGATGCCTATCCCTTCCCCAAAGATCCAAAATCCCGAGACGACTGTCGTCGAGGCAGCGCCAGAGCCCCTTTCTGCTGTAATCATCCCACTGCCTGAGACCCCGACCGCTGCAAAAATATCTTCGGAGTTCTCTTCTCCGACAGAACTTTTGATCGCCGCCCTCATTCTCTTGGCTCTCTTTTTCTATGTCTGCATGTGTATCAACGGATGTGTTGAGTACAACGGGGAGCCTGTTTTTGGGAGAGTTGCTTCAGGCGGAAATAGTCTAGTATAGTGCCAACTTACAATAATCCGAGTAATTTTTACCATGTTTTAGGTTTTCTCGATTGATCACAAGTAGTTTCTATCAATCTCGTCATGAATAAGAATATAAACTCTATGAACTTTGAAACGAAGACAAGATAAAACATTTTTAGTTATCAGTTCGCAAATTTTATACAAAAATCACAATGGGGACACACTAGATTCCATAACTACAATACCGATTTGGGAATGCATCAAACGGGAAAAAGATAAAGATAAGAGGGAAATATGACAAGTATACAATACTGGAACGACTCTGTGAAATACACTCAGTTTCCTTCGAGAACGACAACTGTCTTTACCACCAAATCGTAGAACACTCGGCCGTTGTGGATTTGGAATGCAGCAGTGCTCAGAGGGAACAGACTGTTGACTACCACATTCTTCATGAATGACCTCTTCATCGATCTAAAAATAATATAATGAAACTCAGTAGGAATGTACTTTGATTGATACCCTCGGTTTTTGACGGTAGTAGGGGCAAAAGATGGAACTTTGGCAGGGTAGTAAACCCACAGAAGGAAAAGTCTGCGTGGGCCTTCTTTGCCGAGAACTGACCAAAAAACCATTTTTTTGAAAATTTTTGGAACTTAAAAAAAAATTGTATCTTTGTCCAAATTTGACGTTGATGGCTAATTAAACTACCATTTTGTGCAGAATTGTTTTTTCTTTCTTGTAAAAATAAGTGTTCTTATTGAAAAAATCTGTGAGCCGAGTTATAATTGTCCAAGTGAGAGGGTATGAGGACTCAAAATTTCGTTCTCGAAATTTGACCGTATGTTTTTATTTCTAGCATCTGACCCAGTTTTTCAACATACCCCTATGAGTTCGAAAAAAGTTGAAAAATGAAAAGCCTAGAGAACTACAGATATTCAATTTTCACTCATTTTATGCATAAAAACCACAAAAAAACATGATCAGGAAGTTTTTGAGAATCTCTTGAAAATAGACAAAAAACAAGTGAAACTTCTTCGAACAAATAGCGAGAAAAACAAGTGTTATTCCATCTCGCTGTGATTTCTGCTTGTTCAGTCACTTTCCGACCGAAATTTGATTTAAAAAACTGACATTTTTCGATATTTTCAATCATTTTCTAACAATTTCTATCAATAGATCTTGAATTTGCTTGTAAAATCACCCAAAAACCCATCAAAAACCACTAAAAAAATCAATTTCCGTCGCCGCTCTCTCTCAACCGTCTGCGTCTCTCTACTCTCTCGCGAAGTGTACGCTCTCTGCAAGTGCGCCCCACCGGACTCGATCTACTCTCGGCGCCAAAAACTGATCTACGCATTCTCGAACCCTTCTCTCGTTCATTCTTGCTGTTTTTCACCGTCCTGATCGGTCGGTTCTCTTTTTGCTCTCTTTCGCTACTATTTTTCGCAAAACTTTCGAAATTATTCGCGTTTTCTTTCGATTTTCGCTTTTTTTTTGCTAGTTTCCGCTGTTCTCAAACACAATCCACGTTCGTTTTACGTGATTCCGTTCTTTTTTGGTTGTTGCGCAAACAAAACACATCGAAAATCATTGATTATCATTGATTAGATAAGTGCGCGTTCGAAAAACAGAAATTATCTTTTCTTTCTCGCTCTTTTTTCTCGATTCGTTGTCTTCTTTCTCTTTTCAGCGTTTTCGTATCAATGATTGAATTTTCAGGTAATATACAGTAATAACGGATACTAATGGAGCCAAATTCACAAGCGAAACTGAAAGGGATCGATGCATTTCACTGGGACCCAGCAATATGAAATGCGACCATCGTGACGCAGTGCTTTCAACACACAACACTCGTCTGGATTCCGACGGCGATCGTCTTTGTGATGCATTGCGTTCTTCATCTGGATTGGATGCTGCACCTTGCAAACCTATCTCCATTGCTACGCGGATCTCTCCCCGGAAGGATACAAGTACTTGAGCAGCACTCACAACCCAAGCCCGGAATGCTCTCCTCAACCGGATAACGATGTGGTGGTTCAATGCCTTGTGCATTCCCGGAGTCAAGAAACCGTTGGAAGTCACTGATCTGTACTCTTTGAATGAAGCGGACACGCCCAACTCGCTGGTTCCGGAGTGGTTCAACTTGTGGGAAGAGCAGAGCAAGAGTGAGTGTTTCCGATGTTTACCACATCTAACTTTCAATTGTCAGAGTTCGAGGAAAACCGCAACCGCCGTCGCGTCGATTCACATCTCAGTCAAGGCCGTCGTCGCACGTCTTCCAACGGCAGCACTCCTCTTCTTCATGACCAATCCAACGACGACTACGGATCTGTGCCGACCAATCAGCCAATCCTAAAGCTCCCGTAAATCATCTGGACCTTGTTCGTGATGTTCAAGTGGGATGTTATCACTGCAATGATCGTCAAGTTCCTCTCGGACATCCTCCTGGTCTGCAACCCAATGCTTCTCAAGTCGTTGATTCGACTCACCGAGCAGTTGGAAAGACCGATATGACAAGGAGTCGCTCTGGCGTTCACCATGTTCCTAACCGCGGAGTTGTCATCTATCCTCTTCTCCTACTACTTCTACCTGATGTACAAGGTTGGAACTCGAGTTCAGACATGCCTGACCGCCGCTGTCTACAGAAAGGTACTTTATTGAAATGCAAAATGGGAGGAATAGTTTCATTTTTCAGACACTCAGTTTGTCAAACGCTGCACGTTGTGAGAAGACCGTCGGAGAGATTGTCAACTTGATGGCTATCGACATCGATCGTTTTCACCAGATCACTCCCCAAACGATGCAGTACTGGTCGAACCCATTCTAACTCGGACTCGCTTTGTTCCTGCTTTACCAACTACTTGGAGAATCGGTCTTCAGTGGAGTCGGCGTCATGGTTTTGTTGTTCCCAGTCAACTTTGTGATTACCGTGATTATCAGAAAGTGACAAATCGCTCAGATGTACTACAAGGACAAGAGGACAAAGATGGTGAACGAAGTTCTCAATGGAATCAAAGTAATCAAGTTGTACGCCTGAGAGATCAGTGGCAACGATGATGAGATCAGTGGCGACGACGATGACGGACGGGGACCTGAGCCTGGGTGAGCGCTGGGGCGCCTGGGAGGGCGCTGGGGCGCCTGGGTGAGCGCTGGGGCGTCTGGGAGGGCGCTGGGGCGCCTGGGTGAGCGCTGGGGCGCCTGGGAGGGCGCTGGGGCGCCTAGGAGGGCTCTGGGGCGCCTGGGAGGGCGCTGGGGCGCCTGGGTGGGCGCTGGGGCGCCTGGGTGGGCGCTGGGGCGCCTGGGTGGGCGCTGGGGCGCCTGAGAGGGCGCTGGGGCGCCTGGGTGGGCGCTGGGGCGCCTGGGTGGGCGCTGGGGCGCCTGGGTGGGCGCTGGGGCGCCTGGGTGAGGGTTCCTAGGGCTACAACAATGTAGTGCATCACTTTTTGATTCCTGTCAAAATATGCCCAGATTGTCTTTTATTTTCGGTGACCCGTAGGGGTCATTGGACAATCATAACTCGGCTCACAGCCTTGTTCAATAAACAACGCTTATTTTTACAAGAAAGACAAAACAATTCTGCACAAAATGTGTTTTCAAGTTTTCAAAAAATGGTCAGTTATCGGGAAAGAAGGCCCACACAGACTTTTCCTTCTGTGGGTTTGCTACCCTGCCCAGGGTCCATCTTTTGCCCCTACTACCGTCAAAAACCGAGGTATTCAACCAAAAATGACTCACTGTTGCCATGAAATGAGATTTGGTCCCTCAACAATGACTTGATCCGGTGCATCTCCACTTTGAACGTCGTGACAGGAAATCACTCGAATGCCTGCCAGCCATTTCCCTGGAGTTTGTCCTCGACCGATTGGTCCAAGCCCGTGTGCCATGATGAGAGCCTGAAAATTTGTTTTCTTTCATGCAACAGACAACAGTAATCCTAACCTCAAGGAAACAACAGAAAATCTTGCATACGATTTCGATGGGTAGTAGATCCTGGGCCAGATTGATGAACTGCATCATGTCTTGATCGTCTTCAAGAGCCTGCCCGAGACTCTTCAAGTCTCTGAAATATCGAAAGGCTGTGAGAAAAGGAGTGCAGGCCACTAACATCAGATCTATCTCGATGAGTGCTCCAATAACGAAAATTTTGATCGCGAGGAAGAATAGGAAGTCGATAAACTCCGCGAAGAGACGTCGCATGAAACTAGCACCTCTGGAAAAATGTTTCAGGGTTAGTGAGTTAGTTAATTGTGTGTTTAACGTACTCAAACTGCACAGCTTCCAGTATCAGATGCGGTGGCTGAGGGAGAAACGAATATGGTGCTGGATGCGGAGCTGCTTGTGGCGGCACTTGTGGTGGTGCTTGGATGTTCGGTGGTACAAGGCCAGGCAAACCGTGTCCAGCCATGAATTGAATCTGGAATACATTACAGTCATCAGTGTCAGATTCGTTTGTTTTTTTTCACACATCCAACGACGTAATTTTGACTGAGCCGGTCATTATTTTTGTACGAGAAACCTTACCCATTGAAGTGGATCCATTCCTGCAATTCCTGACTGTTGCATTCGTGCTTGTTGTTGAGCTAGCAGATCTGCTTGTCGCTTCACTTCCAGATGTCTGAGATACTCGCGATGTGCATTAGCGAGGTTTTCCATCGATCCGTAGTCGTGGTCTTCTGGTCCTCCATATATCTCCCGAAAGCGTTTTCGTGTCTCCATTACCTTTGATGTGGCCATTACCTTTAAAAAGTTTCATTTTTTCAGTAGCTGGGACTCGAAGAATTTTTGAAAAACTTGAAAACACGTGTAAAAGGGAAATCGATGCGTTGCGTTCGGAGAGGCCACAAGGAATTCCGCAATGCGACACAATGCGACACAATGCACACAAGACACCAGAACTGACGACAATCCGTCGGCCGACTTTTATTCGGCAAGAAAATGTTACGACAATAACTAGAGCAGGAATTCATCTACAAAACTGAATAACAAAAAGCAAGTAACGAATTTTAGTTGTATCAAATCAAATTATCTTGATTTTTTGTATCTCATGGTTATTCAACAGAACGGATGGAGGACCGAAAAGAGCGCAACCCTCTAATCCTCATTGAACCCACTCGAATGCGTATCGTCAGCTAAGCCGAAATAAGATCATCATGGGAACCTGAGAAAATCTTGGACCGACAGACACCAAAGAGAGATGCATCAGTACTCCATTCATATTACTGTCATCGTTGCATTCTCATTTCCATATGCCAATGAATTGATCAAAATTTGGCCAGTTGCAGTGATATTTTCCTACCACATTTTATCATTTTCAACATAATTCGTTTCGGGATGACCGCGCGTCACGGGTGCAGGTACAGGTTATGACCCGCACGAAAGAGATAAAAACGTGTGTTCTTTCCGAATATTTTTTCTCCATCGCGGCGCATTCGGCTATTCTACTGCGGTGTTGGTTGGAGTAACAGTGCGGAATACGATTCTTTGCATGAACTGAATGGTATGGGATTGTGATGTGCTTCTCTACCATCTTCAACGTTTTCTCTGTCGTTCCTCCCACTTTTCCCTTCTACCATCTTCTCATGATTCCACAAACTGTCGTGGCTGTTACTGATAGGCGGTAGGTTGATAAACTTGAGACACTGATAATGACAAGTTCATGTTTTCACCAAGACAAGTGCAATCTCTTTGACTGCCCTTCCATTTCCGCCAGACAATTCTTATTCTTTCGTTTGTCCTCATTTCCATTTTTCATTCTCGGTACTCAGTTCTCCAATCTTGTTGGCTTTTTCGGTTAGTTCTGACCGGAGATATCTTTTGATTTAGAGATGCTTGCAAAAGAGAAGAATGCGATAAACTCTAGCATCACGGGGCCGTGGGCAAGAAAAGGCTTGCCGATGATTTAGATCACCTAATGAAAATCGCTAGAGATTGACATTATATACGGACCGGGTGCCGTGTTCAAGGCCGACCAAGTCTGTTTGTAGTAGTTGCGTGGGCCGTCCGTTTAGGGGAAACGATTGTGGGAGGGGTAGTGACAACGGAAAACGTCGTCGTTTGGCGCGAGGGTGGGAGTAGGATACAGACAAAAACCGAGTGAGAGAAAAAAGAAGTCGCCGGCCGCGCATCAGATATCTAGACAGCGTAGTCATTGGAAGAAAAGAATTGTAATGACGATTGGGTGGCCATAAGAGGCGAGTGATAGAGAAGGAGATGCAGCGACGCATCGGTGATAGAATACAAAATGTCGGGAGGGCGACGAGAGAGATTGTGATAAAGAGCGCACGATACGGTATGAGAACGAGAGGACAGATATGGAAGTGAGAAAATGAGAGAAAACGAAGAAAGAAATGCAATTTTTTCTTTTCTCCTTCTCATCACTTTCTTACCACACGCGTTGTTTATGTATGGTTATGTTACTCTGATAAGGTAGTTAATAGTAGCCAGTTTGCCACCCTCAAGAAGTTCGTAGTAGTAGAGAACCAAAAAAACATGAAATATGATGTATCCGTAAAGTTATAAATTTTCTGGCTCTTGGCTTTTCAACTTGAGTGGTGCTCGTGGCGCCCACTCCGAATTAGTATTTCCATACTTTTCTCCACTCAAAATTGACTGATTTATTTCCTTTCCTTTTTTGCCACGCCATTCTCAAATTTTCCGCATAATTCCCATTTTCCACTCTGTCCTTCGTCATCTATCCTCCTAAATTTGACACCTTCCATCTCAGTTTTCTGACTTTCCTCGTTTTTCTGACTCCCCTTCATTCATTACCAAACAGTTTTTTGTATGTCAGGTTCCTCTCGATGCTGCCAATTAGTGGCTGTTAATGTATTTGGACTCATTCCTCGCATACCATTCGGTCGTGTTCCCAGTAAATCCTGTTCGAAGACAGAAAACGAACGATGCATCTCATTTCCGCCATCAGACCCAGCTGCTTCTTTTTTTTGGTTATCTTACAAAGTAAACAGCTTGGCTATTTCCATTTCTGGATATGCAACTTTGGTAGCTATTATCTAGTTTGACATTGTTACGGAATATTCCGACCCACGCATCAACACGGATGTTGCAACCATGCATATCCCTGCATCATTTTTGCATAACATAATAGACCGTACTTCAATGTTGCAAAAAAAGGATGCGCCAAATACAATTCAAACTCAGTTTTAAATTTCATTTGTGATAAAACAAACCGAAAGAACCCGTAAGAAACTTCCGCCTCACTCTGATCCGATTCCTCTGAACCCGAAGTTGTCACTCCGCCCGCTCCCCATTATTTTCCTCAAGATATATTACGAAATGCCCTTTGTATCCGATTCGACACAAACCGTTTCCGCTCGTTCATCCATTCCCCTCATTATCGCAATCTCGAGATACTAGATCCCATTTCCCCCTCCTTACCGCCATTTTTGCAAGATATCCGATTCCGAAAATTCGTCTCTCTCCGTCTCATCTTGTGATGTGAATCTGGCTTTCCCTTCTCAAAATTGAGTTTGTCGTCAGATTACCACCCAGTACAACTTCTCAGTTACGTAGATGACTTTCATCATTCAAACATCAAACTCGTCTTTGAGCATCCAGAAATATCGCTTTTTTGGAAAGTGTGAAAGTTGGAAAAAGAAATAAAGTGAATTACGAACAGACTATGCTGATAATTCTGATCTTTATAATTTTCTCACACTTTCCCTCTCAAGTCCTTATCAGTTTCACTTCTCATTCCTGCCCGTCTCAATGTTATTTCCAGACTCCTCTTCACTCTATTTCTCCGTTTCTTCTGATAATTCTCTCTCATTCACTAATTCGTTCTTTTTCAGTCAACATGAAATGAGTCGGTCCATCGATAACTATGATAACTGTGATCAAGTCGAGAAATGCAACAAGGAGTTGGAACAGCTAGAAGTCGAAGTGGACTCGAAAACTGAACTTCACGAACACAATGATAGCGATACATCGTCTGAACCACCGGAAGCGGTGATTCTGGTTAATGGAGCGGAAGGAAAAGAGAACAGTGCACTTCCGGAAGAAACAAAGATGATGAGTCCAATTAGTTTGATTATGAGCCCAAATGGTTCAGAAAAGTCGAATGAGGTGGTCACTCACAACCAACTTAGTGCACCATTACCGGAACGGAAACCGTCTAGGAACCTTGAAGAGATTGACAAAACATTGGAAGAACTGGATGACTTGACCAAGGATGCTTATATGACTGCTCAACTTGCTCAAGGTCATCAATCAAAACTTTTCGACAAACTTTTCGAAACAAACCATGTATTCTTGAAAAAGTGCGAGACTGTTCCGGAGGATCTGACAAAACAACAATTTTCTGATGAAGATGAGATACAGGAAGAAGTGGAGGAAGCAGTTAGAGATGCAGAAGAGAGACAGTACGAACCGAATCATGTGAGCGTGATGCTGGACACTGAGTGTAGTTCTGATGATGATGCTGGAAGTCAGCAGTACCATGCACCTGGAAGAATTGAGAGTAATCTGGCAAGCAAACTGAATGAAAGCGGAACATCATTGAGAAATGTCTCCGGACATAGAATGCGTCAACGTGTTTCGAGCGTAAGAATTAGGAACTTGGAAAATGAAACTGGTTATTTCACAGAATGCAACTCTCCATGACCGTCGGTCAATTACTTCCGGACATGAGAGAGCTCGAAGTAACGATTCTAGGTCGACAAGCCTCTTCTCTTCTTCCATCGCATCGTTCCGCCGTCCGATTTCTCATTTTTCCATCGACAACTCATGTTTCGATATTAACGAATCATTGACCCAGCGGTCTTTGATAAATACTCCAATCGAAAAGGTTTGTTTTTCTATAGCTGTTACAGAGAAATTCTGAATTGTTTTCCATCTCTTATCATAAAAAGGCGTTAGCGTGAGAATTCGAAAATGCAGAATCTCGACTTCTCCAAGTAGAACTTTGTCAAAAGGGCAATTCTTCTCAGTTTGCTCAGTTGCTTGTTATGTGTCAGAGAAGATTTTCACACATGTTTCAAAGGGTCATTCGTACCAAGCTAACTAAGGAGTTACACATCTGCTCGTTTTCATTTTAGTTCCAATCCCTCATTTTCCCTCCGCTTCATTTCCAGTCTTATCCTTTTTTTTCAGATGTTCGTCAAGAATTCCCGGTCTGCTCCGGAAATGCGAGTCCATGAGACTAAGATCAATCCATTCCTTCCATCTCCATCGCCATCCAACGATGCAACCACAACAACGAGCGATGTTTTGACATGACTCCAAACAGACCATCAAATGTTTTCATTTCAGCCCAGCGTCTCATCTGAATTGTCCGTTGAGCAACCTGTAATACCAGCTGTAGTCAATTTGAAGCTGAGGCTCAACGAAGGATTGTCGGAAACTGCTTCTCCGATTGCGTCGCCTGTTCCCAAGCCAAAGGTGACCAACAGGAAAAGTTTTCTTTAGTTCATAATTTTCTATTCTAGAGCCGAAAGGATAAAAAGACAAAACAGCAAATGCTAAAGATGTCGTCCAGCTCTCCAAACATGAACGCTCACAACTTACATGTCAATCTCCTGTCCGCTGATGTGAGTTTACTAATGTCTTACTAGAAATGTATTCTGATGTGAGTAAATTACTCGAAACTTCTGGATAAAATTATAATGTACTTATCTAGCTTTGAAATTGACTTGACATAACTTTGTTTTCCTCGTTTTTCATACGATAAGCTCAATCTCTACCTTTTTGTAGTCTAAAATGCCAGCGATTGAGAAAAATATGTCTTATTTACTAAAAGCTGATCAACGTTTTGACTCTGATTTGAGCAATCTATCTAGTTCCTTTTTTAGTCCTTATGAAATGAGCCTATTTTCAATTGCATTTTGCAAAAAATCAACAAACAGTTCCCATTTCGTTTCGTACAGTTCACAGTAAACGGGTGCAAATGGATCGGTTAGAGTGGCGCCACCGGAAATGTGGGGGTTTTTATCCGAATCGTATGTGGGCTGTGAAGAAACAGAAAAAATAGCCAATTTCCGGTGACCGCTTTGTTCATCCTATCCAGAACGCATCTTTTGTACGTTTCTTGAGAACATAAGAAAGGATAAAACCAAGAAGCACCAGAAACAATCATCCGCTCTTGCTTTAGTATTCTGTAGGGCTCGTTGAACGACTAGACATCAGTGTCACCGTCAAAAAAGTCGCCGAGCTTTTACTACCGGCTAATCACATCAATTCTCAATTGAACCCTAATGCGATAAAAATCGTTGATCTCATTTTTTACGTAACTTACCCTTTGCAGGCTGATATTGAAATTGACAAAATAAAAGCAAGAAATCCAAACTTGGATCGGACTTTTGAAGTGGTTTCTGTGAACATCGTCAATGTGGAACTCATTCGGAAACCTAAGAAACCAGTTTACATAATGGCGAAGTTCGATAACAGAGATGTCCATCGCTCCCCAAAGCTCAGAAGGTGAGTGAGTGGGGATGATCTAGAAGTTGTGGGTCAGTCTGATGATATCAAGACGGAAGTCGGAAGATTTGAATCTTTCACTTCCGAATTGATAAGGAATGCGTGGAAGTTATCAGATTTCTAGTAGTCAGTCATTTCTTCAATGGTTCAAATCAAATTGGCGCACGCATTCGTTTCAATTCGATTCATTTCCCTCTTCCCACCTCTTCCATGCCCTCTCATTATTCAATTTCACGCCAAATAGCAACATTAGACTGTTCCCACGCAATTTTCCCAATTTCTGACACAACAAAAGCAGTAAATTTGCCGGTACACCCCCGAATGGCCCAGTTTCGATTGGTTCCCATGTGCGATCTTGTGTTTTTCACTCATCTATCTCCTGCCAGTCCTGTGATGGCAGGAGATGATGATTGAAGCCAATTTTGACGTGAACATTCGTTGCAGCGACAATCTCCTCCACGAATTCTCCGTCGAGACGACCGATTCATTCTCGAACCTTCACATCGTCTTCCTTGAAGGTTTGTTGGCAGAACTTTGATGTTTCCCTTGTTAACCGTAAAAGATGGCAAAAGACCTTTGAATGTTGACCGAATCGAGTGATAGAATTGGCATTCATGACGTGGGATTCCCTTTAAATTCTGTTATGCTAATTTGTTCCAATTAACCGATCAGAATACACGGAAACTGAAGGGTGAAGTAGAATCAAAATAGTTTTTGTGTTGTGAAACTGAATTGAAAACCGAATTGGTATTCAAATTCAAACTCGAGTTCACTTCCGGCCAGCCAGTGCCATCGTACTGGTACCAGTGACGCAATCAGGTATTAAACCGAATTCGGTTAGAGTCTCGATCAAACCATCTCCAACCTGTTTCGTTCAAACTTAACCATCAAACATCACAGGATCAAAAGCAAAAGTGGCTCGTCCCGTGGGAAGAGTGTCGATTGCAAAGAAAGGTCTCGAAGTTGGCAAGGAGGTTGAGCAGACATTGAAACTGTGTGCCGTCTCCAAGTATCACGGCTTTTGCGGTCAAATCTGCATTGACATCCGTCGTCGCTCCGGCTGCTTTTCTCTCAGGTACGTTCAATGCAATTAGCATAACCAAGAATGAAAATCCTAATTGAACGTGCAAAACCGGCAAAAAACTAAACCGTTCGTCCTCTATATGTTTTGTTCTGATGTTTGCACACTGGCTTATCACTCGCCTACTCCTCTCCCCCTCATTTCTATTCTTATTTAGAAATGAAACTTCCTCTCGATTCTTTCGTAAACTTTTTATTCTTTCCCTCAAAGTTAAACGTTTCAATCCACCAATAGTGGAATGAAAAAGCACGGGGAAAGCGGGAGAGGAGAGTTCAAACATCTTACGTAATACTCATTGTTTTTGCGGATCTTTTCATAAATGTTTAGCCGACCGTGCAGTGCACCATCCCACCCCCCATCAAAGCAAAAAATCTGATCAGCTAACTTTTTTCTGTTCTGTTCACTGCAAACCTTTAAAGTGTTTCATTGTAATTGGATCGAAGTACGTCCACTTGTTAGTTTGCAAGAAATGTCTTGGAACAACCGGCAGTTTCAACATTTCCGAGTTTCACTGTGACAGTCAGTCTAGCGGAAGAGAAGCGGAAATGTAGGGTGGAATACAAATAGACAATCGTTATCATTTGAGTTACCTATTTGATTCTTGACTCCTGGGTGACTGAATGGGAGAGTGTTTTAAGTGAACCAAAAAGTTATTAGTATCATAAACTTGTCAATAGGGATTATGTGAGCGTACCTACCATCCCTCATTCCCCTAATCTCCATTCACCCTTCTCCCGTCCTTTGCCTCTCCGAACACGTATCACTCAACCACTCGAACTCTTTCTTTGCCAAGAAAGCGGGAGAAAGGTCATTCTCACCACTGTTGCACCCATCTCCCATCCATTCTCACTCATTTTTCATCCCGTCTCTCCACTACGTTTTTCCAATTGAATTGAAGCGCAGTGAGTTTATTTTGCGTTTGTTTTGTTTTCAAAGCGAAATGTGTGATGAGGTAATAAAAAAGTTCGGATCTCAGAAATCGCAGAAGAGCGGAACGAAAAACACTTATTGTGAAGGTGGTCCTTGAATAAAAGCTTCAAGTATCATTATTTCGTATTTTCATTCCTTCCTTCTGAACCACTTTTCACATGTTTTTCTTTTCGCTTGACCTGTCCAACTATTTATTTCCTATTCCCGTTTCCTATTTTTGTCGCCCTCCCACTTTGGTGGGCGGTGTTGCTCCGTCGCCCCCACGTATTCTTATTTCTTCGGTATTCCACTTTCGATTCAATTTGTTCATTGTCTAAATGAAATCTATCGGAAGAACTGAAAGCGGTTCTTCTCAAATAAAAATAACTCCTCTTGCCCTTTGCTCCACTCCCATCCGGACTATCAATCAAAGTTGAACTTACTCCTCCTCTTCTCCCCCACCCGGCCCTCTTTCATCCGTAAGTCGAGGAAAAATGAAGATCAAGTGGTCCGCCGGAAGTCGTGGGACGCTTTTCTCCGACTGATATTGTGATATTAATGAAGGTGGCCGCAGAGCAGCTAGTGAGTGAGCAAGCAGCTGTTTGGCACGAGTCCAACTCACGTTTGATTGCAATTGCGGTGCGTGGGAGTTCCGTTTCTTATCATAACTTTCACTTTTCCTTAAATGTCCTTCACTTTCGCAATGCTTGGTGGTTAGGTGTGTTCGCTTCAGAACTTTGACATGGAACATAAAAGGGTGACTCGAGTGGGAGGTGAGATGAAAACGAAAAGGCGGCAATTCGCTTCCTTTCGACTTTGAGAAAGAAAAGAACAAATTAGCGTGAAGTGAAGGGGAGAAAAGAGGCGCCAATAAAATATGAATTACACCTTGTACTCGGCTCAATTGCATCTTTTTGTCGGCATCATTTCGTGAAAAGAAGAGTTCTCCGCGACCGGAAGTCAACCCAAGACATTTCTCTTTCTTCTATTCTTTTGACTACACAAAGAGGCAAACGTGTCGCAGACAAGTTCAGTCCAACCATTTTTTCACGTTTGCCTCATACACTACAACTCTTTGTGCTCTTTCTCATTTGAGAAAGAAACTAAATTGAAATAGCGAAAATTTGGTAGTCACGAGTTTTGAGAATTGGCATGTTTCATGCATAATTTATCGAAAATTCCCGAGAATTTCTAAATTTTTCGCTGTTTTTTCCGTTTCGTTTTTCCCAATTAGCTAGTCACGTGAAAAAGGAGAACGAGGAAGATATAGGATCTCTTGTATCTGAAGATCTTCTCATCTTCTGTTGTTTATTGCTTTGCAAAGATACTTACTCACCCACCCCCACTTTTGAAATTTGAAACGTCTCTGCTTAATTCGACTCTTTTCGGAACTCCCAGCCCCAGTGCTCCATCTGGAAGATCCCTTTTCTCTTCTTCTCTTTCTTTCAACCACTCTGATCTTGGCTCCTCTTTATCACCCTCTCAAGTCGGGTCAAACCATATGATTGCTCGAAATATCTCAAGAGGCTCGGGAGGCTCTGGGAGAGTCGTTTTTGTGTCTGAATAATATTGACTCCGCCGATCTCAACACATCTCGTATAACTTTCAATTCTCGTTTTTATCGGTGAAGTTTAACAATTGGTGGGTCACGGTTTCCGAAATGAAGCGGTTGGAAATGGCTATTGTAATAATATTAATGGGGGTACCCTCGGTTCAGGTCAATTGTCTCCTGAACTCTTTTTTCCTCTGTCCCTCACTCATAAAATGAATTATAGGCCGACTTTGCAAAGCTATAAAATTAATCTAATGGCAAACACATTGTGCGAGGATGGGTGAGGGAGAAGTAGAAATAGAACAGAACGAGTTGGAGTTTGTCGCATTTTGCGGAAATCGTTACCTGTGTTGTGTTTTTGTCACAAATCCTCTTCCGCGCAGTAGCATCAGTAACTGTAGCTGCACCGACTAACTGTACAAATAACCACCCCCGCTGACTGGCAGACGAGACGTTTTCAAGTACTTTTCTCCCCCACCCGTTTGCTGATGTGTTTTTTTTTCGAAGAGATGATATTGTCTGGGTCTATTTCATGTTTCCGTTCCGTGTTCCGTTCCGCATAATATGCTTGCCAGATGGTCCTTAGCGTCACTTTTCATGTCCTTTCTTTTCCTACGCAAAACTTGACTCACAATGCAATGCAGAATAGTATTACGGCTTGGCGTACCACTAATAAAATTAGTCACACGTTACTTATTCATGCGCTCGCATCCCCGTCCTTCATACGTTACTATGTTTTGTTTCAGTTCTTCGTTCCATTTGGTTCCGTCTTGTAATAAATACAAAAACACGCCCCTGCACAAACGTCCGCGTCCTTCATTCCACGCCCCCGCCGCTCTCCATATTTGTGTCCGAAATTGTGGCGCTCTACGCCCGCGCCTCATTAGAAATTGTAGTACTAGTTATGCTTCTCCTCCAGACGACTTGCAACAAATATCCATCCACCCACTCGATGGTTCTCATTTTGCGCCACAGCCTTCTCAAATGCACTTGATGCGTCGACTTAATTGCTCTCTTCCCATTTACTAAAAGTCCATGGAATGCGCAATGAAAAAGATCCGTTCTGAGAAGACGGCACATGTCCGTTGCCCCTTCCTTTTTCCATTCCATCTGCTGAATATTCAATCTTGTTTTTTTGACTCACTCTGCCCCAGACCCATCGAAATATGATCAACGTTTGCGGGGTTCGTTCTTGTGATCTACGGACTTAGTTTCTTCAACTTCTTCCTGTTTTTGTCTGGGACCCGCTTTTCAACTTCCGACGTTGCGCATACTTTTACACTTCTCCACACACTTCTTCCCAAAAGTTTTCCCCATTCCCAGAAGTATTGTTCCGTTTCCTTTTGTACCTGGCCTAGCCCCAAAAAAGCCTAAGAAACGTTCCGCCATCGTCATTTTGTAAACAATCCGATTCACAAAGCCTTTGAGTAAGCAATGTATTCAAGACATGATGTTTCTTTTCGTATACACTTCTAGTGATTGTTAACTTCCTGAATGTTTTTTGAGACACCTCTGGAGCATTAGAAGTACTTTTGTACTTTTAGCACTACTATCCGTTCTTGCAAAGAAGTTCACTCCTCAAACAATACGTTTGTCTTGCAGAGTCGTTGACTGTGGAGGATTGAAGCTCAAAGAGAAACAAAGCTTGGTTCTGCTGGTCACAATTCTTGACAGTTGCATTGTAAGTTCTCACTTCCTTTCTCATTAGACTTTTCTTCATCTTTCCCAATCTCACAAAACATTCGAGTATCTTTTTCTTTTTTAAGGAAGTGGGCAAGTTGTCCATCGACGCAGAAGAGAAGCGGAGCAAGGAATGGTTAGAGATGCCATGTGCTGAAGGAATGCTCTCACTGAGGTTGACTCTGTGGCAAGATCTTCTCAAAGGTATCGACTCGGTTTTTCACGGTCAAGTACGAGTGGACATTGACGAGAACTGGAAGTCCGGTCCCGCTAAGTGGTTCTATTTGCGCTCCAAAACTAATGAAGACGGTGAATCCTCGGAAGAGGCTGGTGATATTGGAGAAGTCACAGTGAAAACTGCTTACCAAATTGATCATATTCTTCGTATGCAAGTCTACAAGTGAGTTTGTTGTCATCATTTGAGATATTCTATGTTATTTGTTTCTTCAGACCTCTCCTTGACTTGCTCTTCGTGGCGGGAGATGTTCAACCACTCACTGCTTCACTTGTAGCTGTCATCGAAGCTCTGCCAAAGGTCGAACTAGGGCCGGTGTCACGGTCTCTAGTTGAACTCATGGCACAATCGGAGAGTATCCGACCGGTTCTGAACTCTCTCTACGTAAACAGTATTTTGAAGTGCCAGTGAGTCATTATTAAATTGATATCCACACGTCATTAATTGTTCCAGAGATGAGAACACTCTGTTCCGGGGACAATCGCTTTCTGGCAAAATGTTGTTTGAGATCTTGACAACGTTTGGAAAAATGTATCTCATCACAACTTTGAAACCAGTTGTCGACAAGGTTCGAATGCGTTTGATCTTTGTTCCTCTGCATGTTCTTTTCTTTTTCAGATCTACAAAGAACGCAAGAATTGTGAAGTAGACCCGTCGAGAGTGGTGGCGGGCACTTCTGTCGAAAAGAACAGATCCAATTTGCTCGTTTACTTCCAAATGCTTTTTGAACGAGTCACGACGAGTTCAGCGAATTGCCCACATCTCATCAAGCAGCTTCTTTTCGACTTGAGAAATGTAGTCGGAACACATAGCTGTAAGGAGTCAAGTGCTCTCACAAAGTGAAGTTTATGATTTCAGCTCGTCCGGGTGTACAACGTCTTGCCGTATCTTCTTTCGTTATCATGAGATTCTTCGCCGCTGCTATCTTGAACCCAAAAGCATTTGAAATCAGGAAAGATCAGCCAGATCTCCGAGTATCGCGGACATTGTTGCTTCTTTCCAAACTCTTGCAACGATTGTCTAACTGCAGTGTCAGTGAAGGACCGTTGTCATCGAAAGAAATCTGGCTGAACGGTGTCTTCGAGACAGTAACAAGTGAACACCACAAAACCGTCATGGCCAGCTTCCTCGACAACATTTCTTTAGTTGGAGAGCGCTGTGAGCCGCAGAAATGCACAGTTTTCAAGTTTGGAAACTTGCAACAAGTAGACCGAAGTCGTTTGGCTTGGAAAAAGATACTTCACTACAAAAAACGATACGTCCAACTAACGGACACTCAACTGATCTGGCAGAAAGACGTTCAATGCCCACCAAAAGGATTGATTTCTTTGTCTGACATCAAATCAGTCACTGTTGATAACAAGAATATCATCACTGTGGCTTGCGAGACGAGCCAAGTACAATTCGAAGCTCCTGGAGGTGTTGAGGCGAATGATTGGTAAGGTACTGACGGGAGTATCCGATAACAACGAATATTTTTCAGGCTATCTGCAATTGAACGACAGAGAAATCGTGCCGCACATGAAGAAGACGATGAGCTTGGAGAATATTTCTTTTTTGACGCTGAACGACATGTAGACAAGATTCATGTAAGCTCCACTGTTTCTGCTGTCTCAGTCACCAGTCTCTGTTTTCAGAACTTACTCTACAAATATCGTGACACTATGATCGAATGGAGGGACCAACTGCAGTCGGATGTTGAATTAGATGAAAAAACAGCTCCGGAACTGCTAAAGGCCAGTTATGTCGTCGAAGAAGAGCGCCAATTACACAAAGAGTCACTGATTGCAACTCTCTGCTCCACAATCAGCGTCACAGATGCCATCCAAACCGCCCACGAGGAATACGAAAAGGAAAATCAAGTAAGAAATCAAACAACATACAAAACTGACGAATAAATTTCAGGGAAAAATCAAAATAGAAGAAGTTCCAATAGACGAATAATAATAATCAACCGGGCCTGCCATAATAGAGCATAATTGTCGACCAAAAGAACATTCAAACGTTCCGTCTTGCTAACCTGCTAACTCTCAGTCCCACAGTTCAAACATTACCAACAGTATGCACCCACTCCACCCCACCCTGTGTTCCTGACATAATAGACAACCCATCCCCGTAGCAGCCGGTTCGCATATCAAATCGATCTTGAAAAAACTTTGTGATTCAAACCGTTCCCGACCAAAGTGTGTCCCTTGCGTCCATGTACCTTCCCGTACCCTTCAACTTAGTATTTCCCCGCCAGGCCAAAGCTATGCCATACACGAACCTGTTCTATTTTTCAAACCAACGATCTCAATTTGCTTTTCGTCCGCTGTTTCATTTTTTATGCCACTTGATGTTTATTTTTGGGATTTCAATTTAAATTTTCAACAAGCTTCACGTATACTGTTTTGTTTGCATGTGCACAATCTATCTGCGGCTAAGAAAAAACAAAAAATAATTAATAAACATGATTTAACAAACAAAAATTCAACAGTTTAAATAAAGTACTCTTACGCTAAAAGAGCTGGGCTTATTGCTTCCGCAGTTGCCAATGTGGTTTGAAGAGTGAGACGAGCGCATTCCTGACCGATTTGCAGAGATTCCACAATGGATTTTCCATGAACCAGACCCGCAATGACTCCGCTGTTGAAACTGAAGAAAAAGTAGTACTACTTCATTCTATAACGAGTTCTACCTGTCACCAGCACCGGAGACTGACACGACCTTGTTCATCTGGAGAGGCGGTGGAAGAGACTGGAATTCATACTGTCCATTGTTATTACTGAAAGTTCCACTATAGGTGTTTATTTTTTTCTCATTTTGAATCACCGGTAAGCAACTGCACATCCCTTATTGGCCAATGTGACCACAAACATTGAAGTGTTCAGCAACAGTTTCGTCTTCTCTTTTTCAATCAACTCCAACACACTGTCCGCTGACTCGACGATAGATGGATGCACTGACACATGACACATCTTTGCCCATTGAAGGAACTCATTGGCATTTGGTGATGTGGCCGTTACTGCCCCGACCAGTCCAGTTTTGAATACTTTCTTCACTTTCTCGATATCCGTTGGTTCAAACCAAACTGAAAGAATCTGAGATATTTCAAACATTTGTTTTCAATTATAACCTTGTTTCTCATGTTGCTTCGCAAGTTCCAATGTTTTCGATATGACAGGCACAGGAAGGTTCGCGTCGATGAGGATGAAATCAGCAGCTTCCAGCGCGTCTTCGTTGCTTTCAATCTGCAGGACGTGACGTTAAGTTTCACAACATAACCATATTCTCAATGTAACGTACCAGCGTCGGTGTCATTGTTTTGAGAAGCGGGTCACAGGTAACGATTCCGAATTTTACATTTCCGCGAACGTTGACTGCCATGTACGTGCAAGTCGGTTTGTTTGTCACCAGTTTAACTCTGCTGATATCCTTCAAACCGTTTCATTATAATACTTTTTTTTAAAATTTCCTCACAATTTTATGGCTGTTTTGCCTGAAAAAAGCACCATTGTAATCGTCTCCAATAGCCGAGATGAACACAGAATCACACCCAAGCCTGAATGTTTCTTTATTAAAGTAACATTTGTACTGTTTGTCCGTACACAATAAAAAGCTGGACGCCTTGCTCACATGGACGTTCTCTAACCGTCGCCGTCCCTAACTTATGACTAGCCATGTTGACTGTTTTCACTCAAAGACAAAACAATTTCCTTTTAATCTTGTGTCGTGTCAATAGCTAGCGTGAATTAGTGTTCTCATAAATTCAAATGACCTCAAGAAAGCTTGGACACTTACTTTGGAAATGTTTTTTCTCAGATTGAAGTTTTCTCTTTTTCCATTTTTCTTTTTCTCTTGTTGTCTAACACTTGTCTGTCTCACTCTCACCATTCTAATTTACGGCGCAATGTTTCGAACTGACCTGGCAAGTGCGTCCGCGTGGTTACGAGCCACTCCTCCCATCCTTTGTACCACTTCCCCGTTGTATGAGCCACCATCGTCCTGGAAACCAAAACTGACACATTTTGTCTTTCTTTTCCTTATTTTTGATGCGATCAGAAAACGTGTGACACAGTCGCTTTGATACTTTATACAAATAACAACGCATCAGAAAGCCTGCTCCGATTGGCAGGGCCGGAAGCTTCCCCCACACCCCCGAATTCATTTCTCTTTACACTCATCCCACTCGCGCCTTTGCCAGAAGCTACCGTTTCTGTTTCTGTTTCTGTCTCAGCCATCCCACGTACAGAAGAGTGACAGCAAACATATTTGCGTGTTTCTCCATTTTTCTTTTCTTCTGTTCCTGTTCCCTCTCCTACGTTGATTCTGTTTTGAAGGATAAGATCAATGCGGTTCGGAAAAGCCGCGTGGATCTATGTCAGCAATGTGCTGCTACTCCTTGCGGTAATCTTCTTCCTGGTGACAACTATGATCATGATTGTCAATCCTCTATTTGCTCTGATTCCAATCAAAAAGTCGGATCCGTATCTTCTGAGCTACTGTTTTGTAAATCTATGTTTGGTGAGCGTCTTTTTGCGTTCAAGTTCACATAATTCAAACTTTTAGGGTCTGCTCTGTCTTGCAACTATCATTGGCATCCGTCTGAGGCAGATAACGGTAGTGGTAGTCTGTCACTGGATCTCTTCTTGCACACTGATCATTGATGCCATAATGATCTTCGTGTTCGCGAACGTCATGTCGACGGCACATACCTCACTGTATGATCACCTCCGTTCTCTACACACTGCCAACGTAAGAAAAATTCATAAAGCTCCTAATGCATAAGCACGTTTTCAGAGGGAACTGTGCCCTGTATGGGATGACGCATACAACGTTCTCTCGTGCTGTCCTCCGAAGGAAGTCTTGCATTTGTGTTCAGGTTTGTGAAACAAAACTGTTTTTCATTGGAATAAGCTCAAAATTTCAGAAATGTTGAACGCCACAAATATTTTTTGCCCAAAAGATCACTCCAACGACTGTTACATTCATCTCAAGAAGTGAGACCAGCAATTCAAAATAATAAATTGGTCAAACTTGATTTAGGTGGCTCCATTCTAACACCGAGATAGTTGGCATTCTCGCGTTTTGGGTGATCACACCACTGAAACTACTGATGATTGCCATTCTTCGTAAAGATATTGAGAAAGTTCAAGTGGAGATGGCCGAATTGGAATACTACTCACGGATGATTACCGACTAGTGAGTAAAAGTCATATTTCCTGCTTTGAATAGATGATTTTACAGTGATCGTCACGGAGATGGTTACATTGAAAGTTTCAAGAGCAGTGCTAACCTAGCGTCTGCCAACTCCACCCAGTCTTCTGGAATCAGCCGTGTCAGAAGCTTCCCCGGCTATTCTCCGTTTTTGAAACATTCAGTCATTGAAGAAGTAGAAAATGAGTTCACAGTTCGTGGAGATGAAATCCGAGAGGAACTTCAAGCAGCGATAGCTGCACATAATGCCCGTCAATTTGAAAACGGGCACAGAGACGAGCAAGATTAGCAAGTTCAACTAGTTCGTGGCTAACCAAATTTCTTGTTCATTCCATCACTTCATCACAAGTTTTACGTGTTTTTCTTTTCGAATTCCGCATTTTGTTTCCCGCTTCCAATCACAGTCAAATTTTGTAGATTATCCCCATTTCAGTCCCTTTTTAGTGAAGTTTTTTTTTCAACTTTTCTTTCTCACCTTGACATTCTCGCTCGTGATCGCTTCGAAATCAACGATAGCCGCTCCAATTGAAACCTGAAAACAATCGTGATGTTTCGTTAGCAAACACATGTCATTGAAACTGGTAGGCGTTGTTATTTGTTGAGACAGTGTTAAACTCGGCCGTATTGTTTCAATTTTCGCCGACACGAGGGGATTTAGAAAGAAAGGTCAATGGAACTCACAACTTTTGGTTTTCTGGGGGAGGTAGGTGACGGAGGAGAGAATGTGGTGATGGGGCGACGGTCGCAGAGTTTAGCGGCTAGTTTTCCGGCTATTGTGGCGTTATTTTCCAGTAAGGCAATATCTAAAATTAGAGCAATAAGACGGAACTTTGGAAATATGACTCACTCGTAGCCATTGAAGCTCCTTGTGTCAGCTCATTTACTCTAGCGAGAATGAATGGTGTAACTTTCTGAGAGGCGATGTTTTGTTCTCTGAAACAGTCAAAGTTTATGATTTGTGATTGTTTCGGATCTCACAAAGCTTCTCGAACAGCTCTATCAATCGCTTCTTGGATTACATCCCCATCAGCTGCAAACTGCTCAGGAATAGGGCATGCCAATACAGTTCCGAACGGGAGACCAAGGAGTTTTGATGTTTCTGAAAATGAACTCCTCTTTACAGACTGAAAAAATACGTTTTCATTACTCACTGAGTAATTTGACAATATCATCAAGGTTCTCCGTGTTGAATTGGGCTTTACTGTTGGATTTTCTTGTGAAAAAGCTTGGGAACACGTTTTCCTTCCCAAAAACTACACAGTTTACAGAATGAGTTTCCAAATACTCAACTGTCTTTGGAATGTCCAGAATACTCTTGACACCGGAGCAAACTACACAAACTGGAGTCTTCGAGAGTTCTTGAAGATCTGCTGACACATCAAATGCTGTAAACGTGTTTGTTTTCATTATTTTCTGACACATATCAGTGAATCAAAACAAAACAAACTTTGATCAGCACCGCGATGCACTCCTCCAATCCCTCCGGTTGCGAAAACACTGATACCTGCGGCATGGGCGATTTTCATAGTGGATGCCACAGTTGTTCCGCCAACTTCCTTCTAAAAACAAACATTGACAGAGGAATTTTTATGTAATAAAAACACCAGGCTTATCATATTCATTTACCTTGATGATAGTTTTTGCAATGTCTCTGGTGGAGACTTTGGCAGCACTTTGACAGGATGCCAATCTCTCCAACATGTCGTCTTCAAGTCCAACATGAATCTGAGAGGAAACGTGAATGATTAATCACGAAAATACTGAAGTTAAACTTACTTTCCCATCAAACAAGGCAATTGTAGCTGGGAGACTACCGGATAACTTTACTTTTTCTTCCAGACTGCGGGCTGTGCTGTAAATTATTCGTTTGCTTCCCTGAATAACAAACTTCAAGAATGACTTACTTCAAATTATGTGGGTACGGGAGCCCATGAGTGATCACAGTGCTCTCTAGTGCAACGACTCCGTCTCCATTAGCTAGAGCCTCTTTTACCCGCGGAGAAATTTGCAGAAACTTGGAAAATGAGCGTTTTTGGCAAACAAATCGAGAATACATAATGATAAAATATGTGGAGAATGACCTGAACCACGATGACTGGCTCGCACTATCTACAACTATGCAGTTATCGACGATCGATAGAGACTGGAGGTGAGATGTAGAGAAGAGATAACGCCAAAAATGTCTTTGTTATCTCCGCGTGCCATTCCCGCTAATTGTTGCGATCTTGACAGCGTGCAATCAGTTTGATAAGAATTACGAACACGAAATGGACGTTTCCGATGTTTATTTCATGAATATTATAAAAGATAGAAGAGAAAATTGGATGCGGTAAGCAAATTCCCATAAAATAAAAAGTGTTTCGATCGAGATCGCGTTCAAGTTCGTCATGTTACAAGTGGTAACAATAGATAAATAAATCACAGATAAGTTAATAAATAGACAGAAACAGAGGAGAATAAATAAAAAAGGATTAGATAGGAATAAGAACCGGTGGTTTTCCACAGGCAACAGGCTCAAAACGGCCAAGCGGGGTGCGGTAAATGTCTCTACGACAGAAATTGCAAGTTTTTCTGCAAATTCGGAAAGCCAAATGAGCTGTCGATCCATCGCAAGACCATTGGGACTGAAAGTTTTTTCAATTGGAAATCGGAAAAAAAATAAAATTGATTTACCTTCCCCCAGACATCCTCTTTCTTCAAGAATCGCTTGCAGAACTCCGAACCGTGGCGGTCAAAGCACTGGTTTGATTTGTGACCGGCTTGGAAGATGAGCTCGTAACGGTCGGCAGCGCTTTCCAATCCACAAGTGTTACAGCACTGGATCAAAGAGAAATCGGCATCATATGCACATCTGTCGAGGAACTTTGAAGGGTTGTGTTGCTGAAGTCTTCTACAGGCGATGCTCGAGATCATATCTGAGCAACACGGAGGGAAAGCAGCTCCCAGAGCAGAAGAGAGTTCAGTTATTGTCACATTATCTTCTTTGTACATTGGCTTCAGTCTTGAGATTTGGAATCCCGCATCAGTGTACTCTAAAGAATACTAACGTGAATGAAAAATAAACTAAGAAAAGTTTGAGCCTGCAAAAGTGTTCCACTTACGTGTGAGAAAAACAACGAAGAAAACGGCCGCACACTTCCACATCATGCTCAACTGTTGTGTAATCGAGAATGTCCCAAGTCGGCCGAACATTGTCGCACTTTTATATTACAGTGCCAATCATTCCGGTTCTGCGAAGCCTCCCGCATTTTCGCGCCGCCCCAAGGCGTTGAGCAGAGCAGCAACAACACAATGTAAACGATGACCGGAAGGCAGCCGGTGTTGGGAAAGAGCGAAGACGGTACGCTGACGTGATTGTAGACTGCTCGACCGGATGATTAGACGTGCAAGTTACACAAGAAATCACTGATCGTACAATTTGCATCGCGTGATCTGTTTCTTTGGGAGTTAGCTTGAGTCATCCGCAATGCACATGATGTACCCAAATTGCCAGGCACAGCTAACGAGGATGACAGAGCTCAAAAGTTCAGTTTCTGGAGAATCTGGCTGTTGCTATGGAAAGTGCAAAGTCACTCGTGTCCTTTTAACGTTTTTGAACTTTTTGGCTTTTTGATATCATCTGTTGGATTCATTTAGGCATATTCCGAATTTGAGGAGTTTCCCATGATTACCCAGTGATCATTTGTAATCTGCCAAAGATCTATAGTAAAGTTCAGTGAGCATCCTCATCGGCTACCGCATATTCCTGTCTCTGCTCGCAAAAATATATATTGGTCAGCAGACAGTCATACTCAAACATTCCACTGCTGCCTGCCCATGGCTCATTCTTCCTCATCTCACTCACAATACAAAAATGCACAAACATTTTGCGTGTGCTCACTCGCCACTTTTACACATATCGTCTCCAGGGGTTGTTTGACGTTGCCGACCACACAGCTTGCCGCGCGGCAAAAAGCCTGCGCCATATCATTGACTCAAGCCCACCTGCCAGACACCGCGAGCTTGTTGTGCAACTTTTTGCCCACCTGCAAAAAGAATTGTCTCCGCTTTACCAGGTGGACTTGCAAAAGCATGAAGAGGAGAGGGTTCTCCGTTTGAAAGAGATTCGACGTGAACCGAAAGTCCCCTTGCCCTTTCAGGTTTTGAATTGATGACCAATTGCGTCTGACCGAAAAAACTTTGAAAGTGTAAAAGAGATCCCAGCTGTGCAATCAACAGCGGTGTCAGTGCCGGGCACTGCTACCATTTCAAAATTCAGAGTTACAATAATCTGTGTTCTGCTCGATCGAATCGTCTGTGAGGATATCCCACTGTAGTTTCAAAACCAGATGTCAAGGATACCTCGAATGATTCTTACCGGACTACACTCAGAAAGATACTAGCCGATCTTTCCCAATTTGGGCAAGTGTAACGCGTGAAGTGGCTCAGCACTTGCTCATCTTTGTTCTATTTGAAAAAGATAGGTAGGAAGTGCTTATCGACACATGTCTGATCTGTTTGTCCAGTCACTTTTGGCAATTTTCAAGTGTGCTCTGCCTTTCCCGAGTCCCCAAAAATTTCCTGCTTTTGCGTTCTTGCCATGGTCAGTAAGAAAGACGTTCATGGACACTCGTCACCTCAGGGATCAGTCCCAGAACTCAGAACAGTGTTGTTCTGACTAACATTGATGTCACAATCTCCCTGATGACCCAGATTCTTCAAAAAGTGATTAGAGAAAGTTTAACGTAAAGGGTAATCAGTTTATGAATTACGTAACAAAAACACATTTCGCGGCGCGGCCGAACCGGGAAAAGTATGTCAGCACTCTTTACTTGGTGGCAGGTACTGTGGAAGTACAATCTTCGGGCCGACAGCCATGAAGGACGTCTGCGGCTGCAGAAAGCGTTAATTGGAAGGGCGCGGCGAGATGCCGTTTTGATTGACCCCTAACGTTTCCGACACAAACTTGAAATCGGTTCACGTTACTGTCACCCGATCACTTTTCTCTTTGCATTGGAGCGCAGCCAGCTCCGCCGCCGCTAACGGCTCAGCGAGAGCTTCCCAAAAGCGAAACAAGGAAGTAAAATCGGAGACGACGGCGCACAACCTTTCGCGCACTGTCTTCCCTACGTTTCGTTGACGCACGGTTTTGGCACAATTCGATGCGGTGCGGCTCTACAAACACCACGTACGTATAGTGGTGTGCGCGTCGCGGAGAGCAAAATAGGTAAGCGAGAATAATTGAGAAGGCAAACAGGCCCGACGGCGGTTGGCCGCCGAGCCCTGCTGTGATGGCCGGCGGCGCTGTCACGAAGGTCCACACACCAAACGGCGTCGCACTCTTGCTCTCGGCCTGGTCAAAACTCGCGCGGAACGGACGGAAAGGAAAACGAAAGACAGTGACTCCATATTTGTCTACCAGATGCGAAACCGTATAGTTATTCAATTTATGTTTGTCTGTTTATTGGCTCGCCGCTACTTTCGTTTGTTGGTGGGCGAGTGACCAATTGGATGTGAAGACGAAATCGAAACCGTATCCGTTGTGTTTACTGCTACTTGAAAGTTCGTCTCTGAATTTCGCATCGACTGCGTTATAAGAAGTGTAATAAGGATACAGCAAAATGACACATGGGAAGTTGAGGATCAGATGCCGAACCCTCAGTCCTGTTGAGGCTGGTCAAACTTTGTGCTCAGTATTGTTGTAGATGCTTATCAGCTGAACTGGTGTAGCTGATAAGATGAACTCATGATCATTGCAAACTATCAGATGATTGACTAACACCTGTTCTGCGTTGAATAGAGGAAATTCCAGTTGATTCGATCCCTCGCATAAGAAATCTTCTTAGGATTGTAACCGAAGTTGACCTGACCTCTTACTGTGAAGTTGGATTCAAATAAGACACCTCCCCTCACTGACGGCTACATTTCCGTCGCCGTGCCACAGTTCAGAATGCGAATCGGCGGACGACCTTTGGCTGGTCAATTTAACGCGAAACACCGGACGGCACCAAATAGGCAGCGTGAATGGTACTGACGGCCACTGCGTCAACAAAGATGAATTGGGAGGCTACTGTTCATCGAGATAAGACAGATCATCACTTAACCGCAGACATCTCAGCTGATTTAGCAGTTTTTACACATTACTGAGACTCTTGCCTTGCTGCTCTGCTTCTACCATTTTCAGAATTCTGCCTGACACACCTTGAGTGTCCAAGGGAAAACAGTAAACTATCTTGGGATTTCGGCTGATGAATGCCGAGCGATTCATTAGTGCAATTCCAGTCAAAGCAGTCTGTGTCAGCGGAGTGTTATACTTTTTCTGCTCTTTCAGGCAGAACCATGTCCTGTGATCGTCCGTTAGTAGTACAAAACATTCTTGATCTGCGGCATGTTTCTAAAGTTTGCCGGATTCGAAAGTAGTACAGAAGTGTCTCACGAGCGACCGCACAAAAAAGTGGGACTGTATGACGAAAAAAGTTTGATCACGTATTCCGCCCGACTCGTCATTTATTTGAGCCTTCTTGCGGTCTCTCCTCGTTTTTGGTTTTCCGCCTCGCCCTCCCTCTCCGAATTTGCCGCGACCTATCACAGGTCACGAACTTTAGTGCCCGCACGCCGCGTTTTGTATCTGCCTGCGCATCTACACGCCTGCGAACTATTCTTCCGATCCGCGCGGTACTGCCACAAACAACAACAATCCGCGTCCGGCGAAGACGTCGGCCTCTCCATTCTACTCGAACCGTTCGAGTTTCTCCCTCCAATTCCGTTTCCTCTATTGGTTCCTTCCCTTTTCACTTCTTCGTTCCCCATGTGGATGCCCTCATTTCTCTTTTTTTGTATCACATCACAAGTGCATCCCTGCTCTTCCCTCTGAGGGTTTATTACGTCCGTCATTCAGTATCTATTTGATGACATGTGGTCCAAAAGTACAAGATCAGCTCGTACTACTCTTTTCACTGAACGGCACATCTACCAGCTTGTGCACTTTTACTGCTGTCGCTTTCCCGATCAAGTGTTCTTTTTTTTAGAAACGATCATTCCTCAGAGCCACACGCGAGTCCAACCTAATATGACATCAGTCCAAAAAACCCCAGAAAGCTGTTGGCGCCTTGAACAGGTGAGTGACCATTCTCGAAGTTTGTTCAGCGTCGGACATGTATGCTCATGGCCTTTCAGCCAGAGATGTTTGATTTGCACAACTGTTTTCCCTGTTGAATTGTGACCTAGAGCTCAGGCAGTTTCCATGCTCCCATTCCCCATCCTCAAACCGATTATCAGAAACAAGCCACATCATTTTGTGCCTGCCTCATCGGGGCTATATGCTATGCCTGCCCTGCATTTTTTCGTGACGTGTCGTTTGTTCTGCCTACCAAATTAGCCCATCGCCAATAGACTCCCACACATCGCTCATTTTTTTGCTCCTGGGCCCATGGCCAAAAATTAAAGTTGGCAAGAAGGAAAGGACAGAATTGATGACTTCATGTGGTGACACCTTTTTATGAATGTTCTTCTCGCCATTGGCAAGCTTTTCTCTGAATCGTGTCATACTATCGCTTTTTTCTTGAATTAGTTATTGTTTCTGCTATCAGTCGTCTCTTCCTTACCATTCTTCCTGCTTCCTGGCGGCAAGTTGACCTCCTTGGCGCTGTATTTTTAATTTACGGCGCACCCGCCCGAGTTAACAGGGGTGCTGGCTCGTACCAGTGCCATTCAGTTCTGATTGAAATATCAGCGTATCAGTGCGCAGTCCCACTTTGCCTCTGCCCAGCTTCAATGGGCCGCCGAATGAGTCATGCCAAATTCGACCTTTGTGAGCTCGTACGGTGACAGGCGCCGGTGCATGACCAATGCGCGAAAGTTTTGCTGCGTAACTGTATGCTTATTGTCCGTTTGCCAATCGTTCACATTTTAGTGTTGCTTGCAGATACGGATTTTTTTGTGACCGCTTTTCAGTATGTTCCGCGGAGGGTTTCCATTTTTCATTACTTTTACGGAGCCATATACTTGTTTCTTGCTGGCTTCTCGTGTTTGGCTTTGAAACGAAAGTGAGGAGGGCAAACGACCAGTCTCGCAGACCTTATATAAAGTGCGCCACGCGTTTCGAGAGAAGAGTAAGAGATTCGTTGAATGAAGGCAGAGAACCAACATTCGTTAATACAGTACGAGATTCGGAGAGTGCCTCGGCGCTGCGATGCCTGCCTACAAGTTTGCACTTGGCTGGTCAGTGGCGTTACGTGCCACTCTCCGTACTGCGCGGGACGTAGACCGAACCGATGCGAAGCACAATATATACACGCCCCAAGGGGTCATTGTTTGCCGTTTACCCCTCCCTTTGCGGAAAGACCTTTCGTACTGTACTCCCAATGTGTGCTTCCTTCCGGCCGGGCACCCGCCACCGTGGTTGTCACAACTCGGATGGCTTCACTTCCTTCTCTGTCCAAACCGTCGCGCCCCGCCCACTACTCGGTTCTTGGCTCCAACGCCGAGAGTAGCTTTCCACAGCTGCTCAGAGTCGTTCGTCTGCTCTCAGACGGTCACCATCCCGCTTGCAGAGGCGTCAACTAGGTTGGTATCCTAATTAACAATCTCATACGATCTTGTCCTCTGTACCAGGGCATGTACTAGTGTTCCGACCTAATCTTCGAATCATCTTCTCTCTTTTTTCTTACTCTGTGCCATTTTTCTTCGAAAGTGGGGGTCATCGGCGTGAGAAAAATGAGAGAGATGCAGCGACGCACTTTTACTCAGTTCATCACTTGTTTCCAAAATCTAGACCACTTCAGTTCTAGCAGCAAGATGTTGTTTCTTGAAGTGACCAGTCTTGCGTGTTCAGTTTTTTTCTTGGCGTAAATGCCCCACTCCTCCTTCCTCTCTTCTGCCCCTCCTTGTCCACTTTCTCCCGATCAAGGTTCAGCTATAGAAAGTAGAAGCGCCTTTCACTCATTCTGGCCTTGATTGACCACGAGCCTACAAGGCTTCTAGTCAGCCCCAAACGGCACGTTTGAAAGGAAAAGTTTCGGCAAGCTTCTGACCTGGATCATGGGCAGGCAAGCCATCTGTAGTAAACATATGATATCATCTACTCCCTTTCCTGGATATCGGCTGATCATTAGCGCTTGCGAAATCCCGAAAGAGAGAAAAGTGAGAAGAAGAACAATCCCGATCCGAGACTGGCACCGCTTTGTCCGCTGCCCCTCCCGATTGCCATAGGGATGTCCATCCATCACCTTCGCCTGACAACCCCAGATGGTGGGGGCGCAGGCTTTTGACTAATTGAAAAAACACTGGCGCGCGGCTCTAGTAGCAAGTTTGGTTTATGCGAGGTGTTCAACGTTCAACTCGAACACCATACTTCCTAATCCCGTGCCTTTGGAACGACTTTTCTTGCTTTCTCCTGCTGCAACCCGCCTTGATAGACATAGACATCCGGTCAAATAATTAGATGCAAAAAACGGCCATATTGGGGGCGAAACGTCGTAGTGAGAGTGGATCGGCGACTGGCGCCAAATTGCTGCTTGGCCTGCCGACGCGGTTACCATACTTGGATGTCCGACGAGGCGGATTTCGAGAGTTGTTTTTATGTGCGCACGCCTTTCACCGTCGTCGCTTGGCCCTTCATTGACCGTCTTCGTTAGGCGCTTCTTTCGTTTTCGCTCCTCATCATCATCATCGTCGCTACTAATGGTTCAGGGTACGACGTGCGCGTGCGTGCCTC
The DNA here is from genome assembly GCA_900883565.2 of Caenorhabditis panamensis. Lineage (NCBI taxonomy): Eukaryota > Metazoa > Nematoda > Chromadorea > Rhabditida > Rhabditidae > Caenorhabditis > Caenorhabditis panamensis. The sequence goes on along the minus strand of LR537692.1, from coordinate 1,047,269 downwards.
ACACCATCGGATCGCGGATGTTTTGGCGGTTGGCTGTTCATTTAGGGGCGGCCGATTTGAGAGGGAGAGGAAAGGCCTTCTTCCTCGCGGTTCGTCGTGGCAGGCAGCCTGACCCCGTTCCCTACTGAACCGCCCCCGTCAGCCGCCAACGGCGTCTTCTGTGGCCAGCGGATCGCAGTAGGTGCGATAGTTTTCGGAAGAGGTCGAACATCCGATCAGTTACTTCCACAACTTGTATCTTACCAGTTACTCCCCTATCTTCACTTTTATGTTTTCCTGTTTGAGTTCCACCCCGACCTTCCTTGCCTTCGAAATTATACAGTTCTCAAAAAGGAAATGCTGAAGTTGTAGAAAAGCGCGTGCCAAGTAAATATTTTTGTTGTCCATTGGTGCCCGACCGTTCCAGGATCGGTATTATGCAATTCTTCGCTGAACCGAGCCGACAAACACTGATAAGAGATGCGTGTCGCCGACCGCTGATTACTCGACACTTTTGATCGACTCTGACCCCCACTACTGAGAATGGCGATTTGTACTAGACAGCGGAAGAAGATTGTCAGTCTGCGGTCTATGTTGCCCTACAGGACCTTGCACTTAGACTGCGGAGATTTTGCAACAGTAACAGCCACCCCAAGGTTGCGATAGGCAGTGCCATGCGTAGTGGTCAAGCCATTGGCTTCCGCCATTTTGATTTGGATCTATGCCTTCATTTACCTAATTTTTGCGGTTTTTTCCCGAATCCATCAATCCGGTGTCAATCCGTGTCTTCCGCGCCAGGTCATGCGGGCGGCGCGCCTCTGCGGCCTTTTTTTCGGTAATCGCCCTGGCATCCCCTCCCGGTGCCCCGAATATAATAGCTTTTTCGCGTCTCTTGCGCTTATTTACAAACTTGGTCCATTTCTGGTCATTTTTACTTTTACTTTCAATCCATCGATGACCCCCTCCCCCAGTGTCTGCAAAAACAAAAGTGAAACTTGGAACGGTACTCGTTTTACCTCCCACGCTGCCGCTTCTTGCTGATGCCCACGCTCGTTTCTTCCTTGTTCGACTTCTTCGGTGAAGTGAAAGGCGATCGAAAAAAGTAATATGATCAAGCTGGCGGAAGAAAGATGGAAGGGATTGTGGGTCAACGAAGTCGAACCGCCGCGGCCGGCACCACCACCATTTCTCGATAAAAGCCGCCGCATGTTGCGGGATGTGTGCCATCGAAACTGGTTACTGTATCCCCTCCGACCCTTTCCTTTCGGCCTGTGTCGTTTGGTTTCCTCCTACGTCACTCTTGTCATACCCTAGGCAGCTGATAGAAGAGCAGAAAGTTCCCTCATCTTCACCTTGTCATCAATTCTTACTTTCAATTGTTCTCCCACCACATTTACCAAAATTGAACATGATGTGAATGTGTCAATCTCGTTTTAACGCATGTTTCTCTCCCAGTTTCCGTACAGTCAGTTGTGCCTCCGTCGGTCACTCATCCTCTATCTCTTCACCACTCTCGTTCTCGCGCACCTCATCCGAACAACAGTATTTGGCGTCTTACTTGGCAGCCGGTTGGTGCCTGCCACGATAGGTTATCAGTTCAAATGGCACGCGCCTCTCGACTGCCCCATCAGCTGATTTCTCCGTCCCAAGCAACTGATAGTGCCAGGCAGGGCGGAAAGAAAGATGAGAAAAAAGCGGTTGCCGTCTGATTCTAGGTGTCTGATCCTCACTCACTTTCTTGCTGGCGCCCGTGGTCCGCTCGTTTTTTGTTACCTCTCCCTCTTGGTTCTATCTTTTTTCCCATCTGTCCGAGTCCAATCTTTTAAACCTCAGAGGTCATTTGCTCATTTCATAGTCTCTATCTACAGCTGATCGCAACTCTCTTATCAATTCGTTCTTTTTTGCAGACAATGTTAGGTCTGGAAAAGCCTGGATCTTCCGACATCTCGTCCTCCTCCACGGAAACCTCAGCTATCTCACCAATCAGTGTGAGCAGTATGCCACTATCACCAGACAAGGAAAAGAAAAAGGTAACAGGCAGATAACTGTTTGGACTGTCCGAAGGACAAACAACGTTTCGAAGAGAACGTTTGCTTGTTTAGTTGACCGTATTTGAACAGGCCGAATTTATTAGGCTTCCTCGTCCGATTCCCGAATTTCAAAACAGCCTGACACCAAGAAGCACCACCTAAACTGACCAACTTTCAGATCTCTTTCGTACGATACAATCCCGACATTCCACAAATCGTTACATCGTTCAAAGGATATCAGAAGCTCATGTATCAAGGTTACAGATACAATATCTATCAGGTATCAGAGATCATTTGACCAGAGTGGAGGTAATCACAAGTTGTTTTCAGGTTGTTCCAGATCGGAACTTCAAGTCGTGGCGCTGTGTGTGCGCCAAGAAGATGTCTGATGCCGGACAGTGGTGCAAGTGCCGCGCCGAGACAACGATGGATGATAATAATGCGTGCACCAAGGGAATCCACAATCACCTGCCGAAGCACCGCGTCGCCGAAATCGAGTTCCTCAGGGTAGGCAAAGGGATGACACTGAGACTCACAGCTGACTAGGGGAAAGAGCTAGTGCCCTTTACAATTGGCGCGGTGCCAGATCAGAGCGCCGAAATCATAAGGTTAAAACGCCAGCTGACATCCTTTTGTTCCAATTGGTTTCTTCGCTTTCAAGTTCAAATTTCATAACGTCATGGGGAGCCAGGATTGAGAACTGAGCCAGCACCAGCGTCTATTGTTAGGTTTGAGGGATGCGTACGTGGGCATGGCTATACGAACTTGCGAACCAGTGAACTACTCACTCTATCTTTCGTAACTTTTGAATGTCACTTCATGGCACTGGTCGAGACAATCGGCGGAGAAGATCGTCCGCACTTTCCGTGTGCGTACCAAACAGTTTGTGTATACAAGTTAAAAGTACAGAGGATGCATCGGCGCGGCGGGTGGCGGCGCCGGGCGCCTAAGGTCAGTCGCAAAGTTGGTCAGGTCAATCCAAACAAGTTGCGCATGGCACGGTTCGAAACATCGACCTCCCGTCGCGTGTCGCAATCCTCTCCGACCAGCCGCGAATAATTCGCATACAGATCCGCGCGTTGCCAAGGTCAAGCCATGGATGGCAGGCACGCGGCAACGCGCGCGGGGCCAGGCCGCGCCCTACCACCCGACTCGTTAACCTAGATGCGCCAATTTTCCCGATCTATTGCGTTGCTGCCATTCAAATTCGCGGTACGAACTTTTTGTGAATTCAAGGGAATTAGGTCATTTCGGCGGGGGTCAATTCTGACGCAATTTACTGCCACACAAGACGAAAAGGGCATTTGAAATCGGAATACGGATACATCTATTTGGGGGTCTTCCGAAATGAGAGAAAAAAACAAGTTGCTCATGTCATCTGCTTTCAGGCTCAACTCTTCGTCGCTGCTGTCGAAAACCCAGATCACGATGCTGGAGACCTTGTGAATCAAGCTTCCATGTACCTCAGTGAAGGAGTTTCTTTCGATAGCAAAGAAAGTCTACGAAAGAGTCTAGTTCTAGCAAGAAACCGCGACGGAAAGCCAAGAAAGCCAAGATCCAAGACAACAAACCCACTGAAAAGGATGAAGATTGAGATCGACGTAAGAAAACTCATTAATCAGTATGATGACTAATTTCATATTTTTAGGATGATGAAGAGAACGATTACAAGATGCCAAAAATCGAAAACGATATCTCCTGCTTCTTGCCACTTTTCAACAATGGTCTCTCCATGGTCAAGACTGAAACTCCCTTTAGTCAAACACCTACCATTCGTATACCTCAACCAAACCCACCATTGGTCTCCCAGTCACAAGAGCAAAGTAACCTCCTCCAACCAGCAGTTCTGAATGGAATGAACCACTCTTGGATGGGAATTGAAGATCCGATGACCGTGTTCTGGGCCAACACCCTTCTCAACCCTGTTGGTGGTTTGGATGTACTCTCGACTATTGCTGCACTTTCGAAGCACAATGCTCAAGGTACAAGTCCTCCACAAGCTGCTACCGCTCCAGCAACTGCTGCTCTCCCGACAAATCTCTCTATCAGCAACCTGGTCACGATGCCAAAGGAAGCCTCCATCGCCATTCCTCCACCACCGCCACAGATCTTGAACCTGAAAGATCTGAAAACACTCCCACCTCTTCCAAATATCCAGACAAGTCCGGTGATCCAGGCAGCAAACCTCGTGCGGCCGTTGCCAATGATGAGAGATTCTAGCACACAGACCACAGAGGTAACTTTAACGACCACACGTGATCCCATCATTGTTATTATGTTTTCAGGAAATCAAAGTTTCTCAGTGCCTGACTTCAGGCTGTGGCTGCCGTGTGATTCGCATCTGTTGCTGTGATGAAGGAGTGTGCCGACGAACGGCCGCTTGCTAGTTGAACCTTGCTTGACAAGTCACAAATTTCTAATTACCTTCCCGGGGTCTGGTTACCCGTTTTCTCCGTTGTCATACCCGCTTTTACCCTATCTTTCCCTGTTTACCTAGTCAAATTTCTTCCAATTCTTCACATAACTTATTAACTTATTGGTTTTAATTATTATAATTGTTAGTCTCCAACCACGGGCACACTGCTTGAATTCTCCAACTTTGTTTCACTCAAAACTCGGCCAGCAAAACATTGTGATACTTGATCCCATTCTCAGTCACCAAATTGTCACGTTCACTTTCTCGTCGTTCTCACTGTGTCCCTTCTTCCTCCTCCTTCTCACTGATCCAGAAACCCTTTCTCCCCGATTATTACGAAGTGTTGAAATTATAATTTACTCTGAAAACCGGTAGATACTCCAACCGTTTTAGGTAGGTGCTCCCTCCTATTGATATCCAATTTAGTCATTACCATACACAGCTTTTGGGAATTCTATCCTCGGAATACTTCTTTCACTTATAGCGGGTTATGGTGATAATGCTTCTATGTCTACGCTTGTACCAAAACACAACACTCTACTCTATTCACAGTTTTCATGATTGTTATTTTGCACTGTGCAATCACATAACGGTCCAATTATGATCTGAAAAATTGTATAGCTATCTGTATTTCACCCCCTGTTCTCTGTGCATTATCTGTCAACCGATATCACAATCTGACCAAATAAAAAATTCTAAATGAATGAAATCTTCGAAAATGCAAGTGAAAGACTATGCCGCCACTACACCGAATCAGGATAGACCGATCCAGGAAAAAGCGGAGACGCATAAAAAGGAAGCGAAAAACATTCGGAACCGAAAAAGCGTGGTGATGTCGAGATGTGACCTAGTTTACACCAAATGCGATAGCCAGAAGCGCTTTTCAGCCCCGATTGGCCGTGCCATTTTGTCGGGCGCGCTATTAGAGTTGATCTGGCGCAAGACACTGCCTGACTCCGTCGCCGCTTTTTACTTTCACTATTTCGAAATATGGGCCATGAAAAGTGAAGTGGTGTGAGACTGGGAATTACATAAACACATACAAAAACAGATTCCGACGCATCGAAAGTATCTCGGCGAACTTCGAACGGGATTGCACAACTTTCACACAACGCCTATGATTTCTTGGGTTTGATTAGTCATAAAGTAGTTGTGATTGATAAACGAGAATATAAGGAATGAAGATTTGAACAATCAGAACAATGACACTTTTACAGGAAGTTCTCTGAAGATCTCTTTGAAATTGAACATTGGAAAAGGGACGATGTTTTGAGCATACAATGAACATTTCGAAATGAAAACAATCCGACTGGAAGTGACAGTTGGAAATATATTTTTCAAGATTTAGTTTTCATTTGGTGTAGTTTTCAATGATTTGTAACAGTTCCTAGAGTTCGAGGTCATGTTACTTCTCTAGTGTGTCCATGACCATCTAATACTTCTTCCCTACAACTTTGTCTAGAGAGAGAAAAACGTTTTTGTCAGCTGTTAAAATGCTCTATCTTCATTTTGAAACTGAACCACAAAGTTGCGAAAGTGTCGCGGCCAGCTGGACAATGTTTTGCAACTTTTTCTTTGTTCCTGACATCAGTGAGAGTATCTTCAATTCCATGCTCAATGCAGATCAAGTTTCTTGAAGGAAAAAAAACTGAAAATTGACACGTTCTCGCATAATACTATCAAAGAACAGAAAACAAAAATTCCGATTCAATGAACCAGCTCCTGTTCTTCTCAGACTACTGAACCTGCAACAGTCGAAAGAACATCTAGGACGTGGTACACTGCACGCGCCTGCTACAAAAAGGTTAAACCTTGTTATCACACTTTTTCGGAACAATGACATTGACGATTGTTTTGTACACAACTGCAGTGTTATCAGGACGTCCGGTCAAGGTGTTGTGTAAGAAAAGTCGTATACATTTTATTTTTGTCTCCCCAAGATATGAAAAATAGAGTTTTCTCTGTCTCGTGTTAAAAACGACCCGATGTTTGCACATTTTTGAGAAGGGTCATGTCAAATCCCCAGAGAGAAAGAGAGTGAGCTCGGCCATTGCGCCGATCCCGTCCACTTGTGTTTTTTCTGTTCTCTTCTGTTCCAAAATGCAACGACATATGAAGGTCATTCCATTTTCCTGAATTCAACACACTGCTGAACTGTGAATTGAAAATTGAGAATTGGGAGTCAAATGTGATATTTAGTTCTTCATGTTTCTTTTTCTCGTTGATGTTTCTATTGAATCATCTTTTGATTTCCTTCCTCCGCCTGACTCCGCTGTTTTTGAACTCTGTTTCACTATTATCCATCTGGATGATGAAAAACAAGGAGACCCATTAGAGCCATTCGAATGTTTATTCGGACTCTCGAAATGTTTACGTGATGTTCTCTTCTTTCCATCTGGCATTGAGAATTCTCTCATTGTCTTGGCTTTTGGAAACTTCTTCCTTCTTCGCAAGCTTTGCTCTCTGGTTCCTGGAAATATTTTCTAACATCTTCTTCTTGCCCGGAGCGGAATACTCGCTGACTTCAGCATGTCTAATGACTTCCCCCAACATCTGTGCTTTAGTGAGGACCATTTAGTTCAAAACTATCAGAAGAGGGTTGTCTGACCACAGCGATCCCGGCGATAAAAACTTTTTGAAAGTCAAATAAAACGTTTTCACGAATCGAGCTCAGATAGAAACGGCAAACATTCAAGTCGTGTGCCGGTCATTCTTCGCAACTTGACCTCAAGTTTTATGATTTCTGGACATATATGTTCATTTTGATTTATAAAAACTTATATTTTTCAGGTAATGCGACAGATCATCCATTTGTTATTTTTCTTTACTTCTGCGGCTGCATGGTTCTACGGCCGTGATGACCCGAATCGATGGAGTGTCGGCGGGGTATCAGCTATAATCTAAACAACTCGACCAATCCAATGTTGACTTTCAGGTCTGGCCACTTCCTCAAAAAATTATCTATGGGTCAAAGAACAGAACATTGACCTATGATAAGATTGGAATCGACCTGGGTGATAAGAAAGGTTGCGACATTCTCCTATCCATGGCAGACAATTACAGTTAGTTTCAACATGACGTATTCAAAAAACCGGTAGATTTTAGTGAACAAGTGGTTGTTCCCTTTCCCAGTTGAAATGAAAACAGGCGGGACCGAGGATTTCATTATAACTGTAACAGTGAGGGATGAGTGTCCAACAGGTCCTCCGGTGCATGGAGCTAGCGAAGAATGTGAGATACACGTTGTCTGAAAGAATTTACTTATCTGGGTGTTCAGATCTGCTTCGTGTCAGTGTCACTGAAGCGGTAATTAACGCTCAGACAGTGTGGGGAGCACTCAGAGCGATGGAATCTTTGAGTCATCTGGTTTTCTACGACCAGAAGACTCAAGAAGTGAGTGACAAATTCATCGAGTTTCATTGGAAGGTTCCTATCTTTCAGTATCAAATTAGAACCGTCGAGATCTACGACAAGCCACGTTTCCCAGTACGTGGAATTATGATTGATACAAGTCGTCATTTCTTGTCTTTGAACGTGATCAAACGGCAACTAGAAATCATGGCCATGAATAAGCTAAACGTGCTCCACTGGCATCTAGTGGACAGTGAATCGTTCCCATACACTTCGGCCAAGTTCCCGGAACTACATGGAGTGGTAATACAGAAACACTGAAGTATTATTCGTCATGTTTTTGTTCAGGGTGCTTACTCTCCCCGCCACGTGTATTCCCGTGAAGATGTTGCCGACGTCATCGCCTTTGCGAGACTTCGCGGAATCCGTGTTATGCCGGAGTTCGATCTTCCTGGACACACATCCGCTTGGAGAGGAAGAAAAGGATTCTTGACAGAGTGTTTCGACGAGAAAGGTGAAGAGACCAACTTGCCGAACCTGGTTGATCCGATGAATGAAGCCAATTTTGAGTTCATTGCGGTGAGTGGACAAGTTCAATCTTTTGAATTCACTTTTTTTAGGAGTTCCTGGAAGAAGTCACTGAAACATTCCCCGATCAGTTTTTGCATCTTGGTGGGGACGAAGTTTCAGATTATATTGTGGAGTGTTGGGTGAGAAACAAAAAGATACGCAAGTTCATGGAAGAGAAAGGTTTTGGAAATGATACAGTACTCCTGGAGAACTATTTCTTCGAGAAGTTAGCAAGAATCTCTCAACAATGCTTATTGTTCACTTCAGGTTGTACAAAATCGTTGATGAACTAAAACTGAAAAGAAAGGCTGTTTATTGGCAGGAAGTGTTTGATAACAACGTACCGGATCCAAATGCGGTTATTCACATCTGGAAGGGAAACACTCATGAAGCGATCTATGAGCAAGTCAAGAACATCACTGCTAAGAATTTCCCAGTTATCGTATCCGCGTGTTGGTACTTGAACTATATCAAGTATGGCGCCGACTGGAGAGATGAAATTGGAGGAACAGCTCCTTCCAACTCCCGGTAATAAACTGAAATGAGATTCCAACATCAAACTTTTTTAGTTACTACTACTGTGACCCCACCAACTTCAATGGAACTGATGCCCAGAAAGAGTTGGTTCTCGGAGGGATTGCTGCCATCTGGGGAGAACTTGTTGATAACACAAACATCGAAGCGAGATTATGGTTTGTTTGTTGGAAATATTCGGACGACTCATGGGAACAATTATTTATAGGCCGAGAGCATCCGCTGCTGCTGAAAGACTTTGGTCTCCAGCGGAGAAGACCCAAAAAGCAGAAGATGCATGGCCAAGAATGCATGAACTCCGATGTCGTTTGGTCTCCAGAGGATACCGTATCCAACCAAACAACAACCCAGACTACTGTCCATTTGAGTTTGACGAACCGCTTGCTGCGAAATCAGAGCTTTAAAAATGAAATGATGTTGCCAAAACGTTTTGCCACCCATGTAATGTTACATTTTCCCTAACGAAATCATTGTATGAACCCTTTACTGTGAAACACTCCCACAGGTCACACCATGTTGCATAACATCTGTATGTAACACGCAGGAAGAGGCTTACCGTCCCGAATGATTCCGTGCAGATGTTTTCGGCTCTTTTGATGCGGAGCACGGCAGTTCACCGGTGTGTTAGAATTGTCGCCAATTAAGAGATTTCGTGTTGCATAAGATAAAAGGGTCGCGCTCAGGTATTTCCACCCGCGCGTTTATTAGCCATACGTCAAAAGGTCATTAGCAGGAACGAATCTCGGGCGAAATACGGTACAGAACGTAATTATCATGTGTTGCGCGCGGGGCTGGGCAGCACAAAGAGACGAGTTGCGTAATCGGCTCCCGCGGAAAACAGAGCCGCTGGCAGTCAGGCAGCTGATGAGGACGACAACATCTGGGCGCTCGACAATCAAATGTTTACGATCCGATGGATCACCGTTTGCGGCTTTGACTTCTTCAGGAATGACATTAGCCGACATGTTACATATGTGTCGGGACAATGACCGGACAAATACCAGCGGTTTCGGATATTGGGGGAAAATATCATCAGGTAAAATTCGAAGAGCAACAGACATAGTGTTTATTACTTGTGGACAATAACACCTAATCTAGATAACCTACCACCATAGCTCGTGGGAACTGATAATATCTTCATTCGTCATGCAGATAGTCTTGTTATCGAGCCAATTATCCCATGCATCTTACGATCTGGCACTTACATGTTCAGCAACTGTTGCATGAATCAAACTGTTAGTTTCGCTTTTTTGAAAAATGAAAAGTTCCACCATATGCGGCAGTTTGTAATGCGAAGCTCTGTATAGACGGTTGTGCGCGACCGACTGCTTGATAGCCATCTTGATGCGCGGCACGTGTCTCTGGTTTCCCCTGCTACCGTAGACCCACTTTGCAAGCGTCTTCTCCCGGTATCTCCAAAGTTTTATGGACTTTCACGGATGAAGCAAAAAACAGCTAACGACCCTTTCTTCCCTGTTTTTTCCTGAATCTTTGTCGGAAAGAGAACAAGTTTCTCATTTTTCTGTTCTACAGATTTTAAAATTAATTGAATTTATTGTTTTTTTTTGAGGAAAGATATTGACACTAGGGCACAAGTAAAAAAGCAAAGGTTAAATAAATTTGGGATTATGATCTGAATACCCATAAGAAAAGAGAAACATTAGAATCATCCGGATTTGGTGGTTTTCTGAACCTTGCCGTCCTGATTGAGTATTTGAGCAAGGCATTCAATGTACTTCTGGGCCATTTGAAGCGTTTCGAATTTGGACAGCTTCTTCCCCGAGTCAATTTCCGGCAGAACCATGCGAAGCTGTAATGAGGAGTATATTTCAAATGGCCAGTCATAAATCGAGTGATGAAATTGAGGGTGAGTGAGGTAAACGGTTCTGGTATTGGAGAAGGGAAGGATAACATCTGTTAGCAGACACGTCCTTCAAGGCAAGCACTACAGTACTCTACTCGGTTATGATTTTGAATTCTAGATGCGGATGGATGAATGACAAATGGTTGTTTTGGCGATGGGCCAACAAATCTCGAGATTGTCATTCAAAATAATTTGATTTGCAATCATTCAGATTTGTAGAAGAGTGCTGGGTGTTCTTATGCTCACCTGATCGTAGGCGACATTCAGCGTGTTCATTCTCCGACGTTCCCTCTCGTTGGCGGCGCCTCTTCTCATGCGGAGCAGCTGAGGCGATGGAGTTTTGTAGCGGCGACATTTTTTCTTGTCGTCTTTTCCACCGCCGTTTCTGAAATTATATACTGATAAAGACGCTTTTAGTTTGTATAAACTCACGAGAGGCTCTCGGGGTAGATTGGACTGTCCAAGGAGAAGTTGGGGCTCTGAAGCGGGGTAGTCATAGTAGATTGAATAGATCCGACGGACTGGTACATGTAGTTTTGATGACACTGTGGCACGTACATTTGGTATTGCTCCCAGCTCATGATGATGAACGACTGAAAGTGTTGACGGGATAAATGAGGTATGAGATGGTTTCGGTCCGCGGTGCAGAGGATAGCGTCTTCGCCCCGCCCCTCCACAGTACTCGAGGGGGAGGCGCATGCGGAGACAGAAAACGACGAGGCACGGTGATTAATTATTTGCCACGAAAAACTGAAGAGCGTGAAAGAAAACCATGAGAAAAAGAAATAGATAATATGTTTCAGATAGAAGGCGACGGAACAGTTTCAAAAAATTTGAAAATCGATGAGATGAGAAAAGGGTTTGTCAGAGTTCTTGATACTGTAGGACTGTGGCAACGTTTTGTTTTTTTTTTGAGAAGTTATACATTTTTTTTATCCAATGAGTTCTCTACGAATTGCCAATCGTTTTTTTTAATAGGTCAAATCAATCAGAAAAAGTATTGTTCTTCGTAACCTTCGCTCAAAATTATGGATTTCACGAAGTTTGAAATTTCATTTTTAATGCTTCAACGCACTCGGAAAGTGCATCCGAAAGTTACCAGGTGCTGAAGTTTTTCTTCTGATCGACATCTGGCTCCAGCTGTCATCATTAGATAAAAACTCTCGCAAAAGTGGTGTTAATGTGAGTTGTGAAATGTGCGAAAGCTGTTACCTAACTCCATATAGAGTTTCCACAGCAGGGGGTGACTTGCGATAGGATAATTAGATGGGAGTGGGAAGGTGGGAATGAACGGACAAGTCAGTGATGTAATGCCCGAACGATAATCATCGTGTCATGATTCGTCATGGCTCTCATTATTGTTTTGGTGCAATGGTATTCTATGGCGCAACACCTCTTGTTGATGAGATAACAGGTTGCAATAACAACAACGGGGGCTCGAAATTGAGATAATGATTGCGACTGACAGTAATTGTGAGAATCTGGACTGCGATTGGCTGACGAGTGGAAGCATCACTCCTTTTTTCTCAATTCCACGGGGAAAAACAGGATGATCAGAATAGATCATACACCTAAAAAGCGTCGCCAAATTGGTGTGAAGAAAAGATCTTGTCAAGACAAGCCTCTAATCGGGTGGCGGCATTGGCGTGAACTTGGCGCGGCGCATCCTTTTATGCGAAGCGGGCCGAAACATCCACGGGAAGTTGAACTGTGTAATTAGATAGTTTCCGTTCACAATTAGAAGCTTCTGTGCCGGCAACATCAAACAGCTGGTAGTTGGCGTTTCAAAACAAACTTTACGAGTGAAGTTGTTTTCTGTCTGTCTGTTTGGCGGCATGCGATAAATTCTTTTTGAAGCTTTGAAGTGTTCCAAAATCTGTCTGCTTTCGAAGGTGAGAAAAAAACAAACAGTCATTCGACCTTACTGCTCGTTGCCTGAGGTGCCATGAGGATGAGTGAAAATGGAAGATAGCAATCTGAATCTGACAGACATATACCGATGAATAATTGTTGTGAACAACAGGTGGTTCAATTGACAGACGATGCCATTCACTTTCATCAGAAAAGAAAAACTGGAAGATTCTTGGAAAACTACTTTAAATTCGAATGATAACGCGTGAGATCCTGAAAAATCCTGATTTTTTCTAGTATCTGTTTTTTTTTCATAACCTAATTCTCCCCGATGATTCTACCTCCTATCACATTTTAAGCCCTATTTTGGGGCATTTTTTGACTATACATCACCCATTGTCATCACAAGTTCCTTTGAGAAACCAAAGTGCTTATTAGTTTTTACAGTGATTATCTCACAGCCATTGACGTCAAACTGCGTCTATCACGCGGTTCCCATATTCTTTTATTCCAATGACGAATAATTGCAAAAATAGATATAGATGCTAGAGTGGAGTCAGATGTTATACCAAGTAAGTGAGAAAATAAGGAATATACATACATACGGATAAGATTTGAGTACAAACGCGCTGAAGCAAATATGGTTTTGTGATGAGTTGGAGTTCATATTACCAGAAGGAAATCAGTTTACGAGGTTAGTTCGGTTTCCGCCTTGAGCTTGTCCAGAAAAGCAAAAGCAGATCGTTTCTTTGAAAACTGCTGTATTGGTCGGATGTTGCGCATTTGTCGAGCTGGATTCAGGATTCTGTCGATGTCAGTTTTTTCCACCCAAATAAGATCTTCGTTCTCAATCAGGAGTACGTCAAAATCCGCAATTTGTCCATACTTATTATGCTGTAAGACAGTTCAATTATCCGTTATTTGTTCGTGTTCAAGCTTACCTCAATTGCGAAGCAGTTCATTAATGTTTGCAGATATCGACTGAAGATGTAGTTGTCCATCTTCAGTGTCATGACTTCTTTTTTGATTCCATCAAACAGAACTGTCATGTTCTGAGATTTATTACTTTTTCCTGAATTAATTCTAATTCACTTACTTTTTTCGTCTCAACAATTCTATGAACCAACTCGGTGTAGAGGCAGCAGACTACTGGATCTTGATTAGAATATTCCTCAAGAACCAACTCGTGATACACGAAGTTATCAGAGATGACGTTGTACGACATGGCCAAAAAAGCCATCGTCATATACTTGGTAATGACTTTAGCTATAGCATACTCTGGGACCACGTTGTGTGTCGAGATCAGGTACACATTGCAGAGTTGTCCCTTGGTGACGCAGTTAATTGGCTTGTCGACAACTACAGTGTGCCAAGCGAATCCGTAGTGGCACGGGAACACTACTGCATCCTTGAGTAAGAGAGCGTGGTCGTTAGCTTTGAAGCTCTCGTAGTATACTTTGATGTACTGAAAATTGAATTATCTAACTTCTGAAGTGACAATTATAGGCTTACATCTTCTGGAGTCACGCTTTCTGCCCCAAAGTTCTCTTCGAAGAGTGTCTCAAAATGTTCGATTGGGTACACATAAACTGGCCTGAAGCAGAAGTTGTGTATTTCCTACTTCCTGATAAACCTACAGTCTCACGAAGTGATGGGAAAGAACCATGTTGAACATGCTAATCAAATTCTTACATGATGTGGGTGTAGTCATCGGAGGCATTGTGACTTTTTCACCTACCATCATGTATTCACGCTGAATACTGGGCTGGAAGTCGTCGGGAACTATTCACTTACATCAAACTTTGTGTAATCTTCCGAAGCTGCTTCTGGGTGCAGTAGTTTTACTGAAAACAGTCTATGTTGAGAGGGAAGCGAAGGATTTTCTCACAGTTTTGGTGATAAGCAGCAGAGTTCTCAAAGTTGGGATCGAAAACAAGATCGTAACTCATTATGGCGGGTTCGGCGAACCCAATTGGGAATGGTGGTCTCCTGGAATATTAGAATAAGCAGAAAAACTGACGGATGTACAAATAACAGCAAAAAATGTATCTGAAGGCTCCAAAGCAAGAACGCAAAAAAGATTGTGAGAGTCGACAACAAGTGGTTGCTAACCGAAATGGAAATGGACTCGCGACGTTTCCTTGGTAATGGGGCGTCCTCTGAGAGTTTACTTCAATGTCGTGAGGATGGAAAGAGTGGTAGAGTGACTAGAATTTGAAGGAGAAGAAAGTGGCGGGTGGATTTTGCGAGGGGAAATGGGCGGTCGTTAATCTTGGATGACTTACCGAGCAACGCAAATGCACAGGGACGCAGAGAACAGATGGAACGGATCGAGTGAAAAACGGTTGTGTTGACTACGTGAAAATAGGAGACGGACACAAATCGAAAAAAAATGTGGTCAGTGGTCACCAAAACCACAGCGGGAACGGCTGAAATTGAAACTGAAAGGTTCTGTTTGTTTAATTCCATCTGGCGCATCCAATGAACTGTTCGCTTTGAGTATCTAACAAGGCCCAAAAAATACGACAGGATCGAGAGAGAATGAACGAACGAACAGAACGACTACAATGGCCTCGGTTTCCACATCTACCAGGATGATTGCTTTCGTTCCCAGTAACCTCGAAAACATATCATTTTCAGGTTTTTACCTGTGGAAATGTCTACTAATTGCATGGGTAGATCATTTTCAGTAAAAAAAACTCGAGGCAGTGTTTTTTAGCGCCAAATAGACAACTGGTTGTGCAGACATTCTGGATAACTGGCCCATTTGTTTCTTTTTCGGGTATTTCAATCATTTCCTCTTGCCAAGTTGTTTTGAACTTTATTTATTTCGAAAAAAAAACGCGAAGAATGTCCACTACATTTCCGTTTAATGTGATTTTCGCCATTTCGTCCACCTTTGACTGTTTTTTTCTGTTGAAAATCTTTCCTTTCTACGTTTAGATTCATTCTAGTTACGAGCCAACCCACACCGATAATTCTGCATATCCGTATTTCCCCCTGGTCTTCTTTTTGTCGGTTTTCCCGCCATTGCATTCCATTGTTGCCCAAAACTCGTCTTCTCGCCCGCCGGCCGCACACATATCGATCCCTTCGCAGAGAGACGCAGACAGCGAGTGTGCCCTCTTCTCTCTCGCGGCCACGGGTCTCGCAACGAATTGCCGACCATCCACTGATTGTTGTTCTCTAACCATGATCTCTTGCATTTATTTCTATACTTTTTGAGTGTTTTTCAGGTTCTGGAATACGGATTTTTGCATTTTTAACCTTAAATTCGACATCGCCGTGTTCCAGAACATAGTTTCATTGATTTATATGCGTCTAAACCTTGATTCCGCTTCATTTTTCTCAATTTTCTCAATTTCTGTTTGTAAAAAATCTGAAAAATTGCAGCAATGGCGGAAGTTGCTCATCACAACATCCCAGCGGTCGACATGATCAACGCGACGTCTCGCCTTCAATTGGAGGCTATCGAGGTATTTTTCATGGTTTCAAACGCGGAAAAATGAAATATTCCAGATTCGCGGAAACAAGCCAAACTGGGGATCGTACTTCCGTTCTCAAATGATCCAGCAGGACGATTATACCTTCATCACCAACTACGAAAACGCCAAGGTAAGATTTTGATAGAAATATCGAGTGTACCTTTGAAAGTTCAAGACGAAGGAAGAGCGCGACCAAGTTCTGGCTGCAAACGACGCCAACGGACAGGCTGCCAAGACCATGGCCAACCTGATTACTCAAGTCGCCAAGGACCAGAACGTCCGCTACGTGCTTACCTTGTTCGACGACTTGCTCCAGGTAATAATCCTCAGTTTTCGTAATCTTTATTCACATTTTCATTCAGGAGGACAAGGTTCGCGTCGAGATCTTCCACAACGCTGCTGCCCGTCAGAAACGCACTGTCTGGTCTCAATACCTCGGAATCTTGCAACGCCAAGACAACTTCATTGTCAACCAGGTACCCTTCATTTTACAGTTTACACCGGAGCAACGTTTTTGCATTCAGATGAGCTCCATCATCGCCAAGCTCGCCTGCTTCGGAACCACCCGCATGGAAGGACAGGACCTCCAGTACTACTTCTCGTTCCTCAAGGAGCAGCTCAAGAACTCTGCTGTTAGTTTTCGATGTTGACCGACGTTACTGACAAATTCAAAAGTTTCAGACTAACGAATACATGAACACCACTGCTCGCTGCCTCCAGATGATGCTCCGTCACGATGAGTACAGACACGAGTTCGTAAACAACGACGGCGTCCAGGCCCTCGTCACCGCTCTTAACGGAAAGACCAACTTCCAACTGCAGTACCAGCTCATCTTCGCCGTCTGGTGCCTCACCTTCAACGCCGACATTGCCAGAAGAGCTCCATCCCTCGGCATCATCCAGGCTCTTGGAGATATTCTCTCCGAGTCTACCAAGGAAAAGGTCATCAGAATCATCCTTGCTTCCTTCGTCAACATCCTTAACAAAGTCGACGAGCGTGAGATCAAGAGAGAAGCTGCTCTTCAGATGGTCCAGTGCAAGACTCTCAAGACCCTGGAGTTGATGGACGCCAAGAAGTACGACGACCCAGATCTCGAGGAGGACGTCAAGTTCCTCAGCGACGAGCTTACCCTCTCTGTCCACGACTTGAGCTCGTACGACGAGTACTACAGCGAGGTCCGCTCCGGCCGTCTTCAGTGGTCGCCAGTGCACAAATCGGAGAAGTTCTGGCGTGAGAATGCTCAGAAATTCAACGACAAGCAGTTCGAGGTTGTCAAGATCCTCATCAAGCTTTTGGAATCCAGCCACGACCCACTGATTCTCTGCGTTGCCGCCCACGACATCGGAGAGTACGTCCGTCACTACCCAAGAGGAAAGACGTGAGTTTTCAGGAATTTTGAATCGACATTCATCAGAACTTTTGCAGGGTTGTGGAACAATACCAAGGAAAGCAGGCTGTGATGCGTCTTTTGACTGCTGAGGATCCAAATGTGCGTTACCACGCTCTTTTGGCTGTTCAAAAGCTGATGGTGCACAACTGGGAATACCTCGGAAAGCAGTTGGACAGTGACACCCAGGGAGAAACTGTGGCTGTCAAGTAAACTCGTTCATGCAATACAAGTCCTTCCAACTTATCTATCTAAATCCTGCGCCTACATTCCATACAATTATTCACTCTCTGCTGACTTTTGTATAAAAATTACAGTGTATTAAATATAAAATTCACTTTTCGACGTCATCACTGTACTGTTCGTTAGTACATTCCAATTTCTCACTGTACTACTTTAGTGATATTCTTGATTAGTCCACGTCTACCTTGTGCACCTAGTTTCCTTGTTTACTGCGATATTCTCCCAGATTTTCTAGTGATCAATTGTGTGTTTTTCACTCACTTACCTGCGATTCTATTATTTCTTTTCAAAGAATAAAGCTCGTATGACAACGACCAATTTTATTTCCAGTTATGCTAGGTTCATGGTACTAAACTTAATATAGCACGAGAGAATGGAAGTCGAAACGAATACAGCATCAACTCTCCTTTTCACCAGTTTTGATTTTCTAAAAAACCGAAGGTCGATTAGAGTGGCCGATACTGAGTGGCGAGAGGGAGAATAAAGAGAGTTGACAAGATGCGGTAGATGGAAAGAAGAAACGGTTGATTCCTTTTCCGACTCAGTGACAGTGCAAAAGAAGGAAAATTTTGTGGACTCGAGACGCATACAATCGCCGATGCTACTCTCAATAGGCTTTTCTACGGAGATATTTCTAATCGATTCAACATCAAGAAGACATCGTTCGGAACATTGCTCAAATGGAGATTTGAGAACAGAGCCAAGTTAAATTTGACCGGGAAACAAGAAAACAATCCCTAGTTGTTCAAAGAGTATGGAGACTCGAAGTGCTCCGTGGGGGCCTTCGATTTTGCCGTGGTTCTGCTATATTTTGCTCACTACGACCACAAGCTCTCGTCCGATCCGTTCGGTCATCACTCCCAGTCGTTCTACTCCTGGAATCCGATGTCGTTGTCCATCCCAATCATTCCCTTCCTGAAAATCCCCTCTCTCAGCTTATGCTTTCCTCCCACACTTCCTCCTCCCTCGCCGTCATATTTTCCTGACTATCTGCTCAGATTTCGCAGCCTGAATAAATGCCCATTCCTGAATTCTGTCGCAGTTTTCCTAAACCCGCCATCCCTCCCAAACGTTCATACAACATATAACAGTTTATGTCAAAAAATCAACAACTCTTTAGCGGCGACGGTGGAAAGTGCGCTTGACCTTCGGCTTTGGTGGAAGAATGATTCCGTCGTACTTCTGCTGGAACCACTTGATCGACTCCTCGCGCTCGACTCTGTGAGATGGTCCGACACGTCCTGGGGCACGTCTTCTCTTGGCGATACGGCGTCCGGCACGGTCGAGAACGACGTAGAAGTCCATTCCGTAGATTCCGATGGATGGATCGTACTTGATTCCCAGGTCAATGTGCTCCTGAAAGTGAGTCTGGTGTGAACGAGCCAAACGTCCTAGAAAGGTTTACCTGGACTCCGAATCCGAAGTTTCCGGTATCGGAGAAGTTCTCCTTGTAGAGCTCGTATTCCTTGACCTTGAGTCCCTTCTCGAGGATCTCCTCGGCCTTTGGTCCACGGACGGTGCAGTGAACGGCGATCTTCTCGTTTCTGCGGATACCGAAGGTACGGACAGTGTAGCGAGCCTTCGAGAACACCGGGGTTTGTCCGGTGAGCTGCTCCAGCACCTGAAAAGTCGACAATGAGCCAGATGTTCTGAAAATCTGAAAAATTACCTTAGCGGCACGGGTCAGTCTATCTCCAGACTCTCCGACGCAGATGTTGAGGCAGAGCTTCTGGATCTTGAGCTCACGCATCACATTGCGGGCCTTCTTCTCACGGATTTCCGTCTGCTTCTCGATGTCACCCATGTCTGCAAGAAAACAAAAAAATTTTCGAAAAGAAAAATCGATTGCGGGATGAACTTCAAAGGAAGATAATAATCATGAAATAACGGAAATTTGCTTTCAAATTATATTTTTAACTTCAATTTGCTGAAAGAAATCTAGAAAATGCAAATTAACAGCGAAAAAAGTTGTTTTAGGCCTTCACTTGATTTTCTCAGCAAAACCGGAAGAAAACGTATGAAAGAAGCGGGAAAATTGTAAAAAAGTTGTTGAATTTGAGATCAGGATGGTCGAAAGCGTATGTTAGACCACTTTTACCTGAAAATTTTCCAAAACACGACGTGTATTCAACAAGAAAAAAGAAAAAGACGGGAAATTCGCCTAAAAATGAGATGAGTGAATGCGCGGACTACGGTAACACTCGCCGTTAGCTGTACATGCCTGCACATCTAACCACCCTGGCTGCCCGCCAGTTGCCCTCTTTTTCTCTGCCGTCTCTTCTAATCGGCAAATTTTGCCCGCGAAACGCTAATTTTTTCGTCGGTTTTGGCCTCGAAGGACTCATTGCAATAGGAAAATTTATGAAAAAATGGGAGAGAAAGAGGAGAACACCGGAAAATGAATGGTAAGTTTTTGTTCGTCAAAATTTATCTTTTAGGAGAGAAGAAAAAGTTAAGACAAAGAGGAATGTTTCTCAAATGAAAAAATAGCCTAAACCCAGCTAACACCGTTTTTTTACACTGAAAGAGCCAAGCAAAATTAATCATACATTTGCGACAACATAGGGAACGTCTGTTTGTTGAGCTAGTCATCATTGTGGTCCGTCGACGACAGAAAAAAAGTGTTTATTTTGGAGAAAAACTCAAAACAATTCGAATAAATTCTACATGCACCTCAGAACAAGAAAGAAGTTAGAAACAAGAATATGACAGTCCTGATCAGTTGAGGCGATGCCAGTTGTTAGGGAAATGTGATTTAGAAAAGTATTGGTCGGACGTCGCAGTGAAACGGATATACGAGTGACCTGGAGAGGGCATCACATAGTCTCAGGAAGGAAATGATGAACAGATTGTGACGGGGATGGAGACCAGTGAATGTGAAATCACCTAGGACAGTATAAAAATTTGGAAATCGGAAAAGAAATTGGAACTAGATAGATTGACAAGAATGATCAAGATCACAAGTAAAAAAGAAACCGTGAGAAGACAGAGATCTAGGAAAGAGAGCATAGAAGAGAGAACTAGAAAGCGGTTGAGAAATGAAAATTAGTTTCTAATAATGGTTATGTTTCAGACTTCGTCGACTGGATCGCCGTTGTTCTCGTTGCCGAGCATGATCACAGCTCTGAAATGAACATGACTTGATTGGGAAGTATGAGATGATGTACTCACTGGCAACGTTTTCCATGGAACGAAACTCGGACAGTCGGAGAGTCTCCAGTCGACGTCGGTGAAAGACTTGAACGGCAGCCGAAAAGACGAAGGAATGCGTGACGGTACTCGGAGGAGCAGAGGGCGTACAGATAGAAGTTGTAGAGATAGCTGAAGCGGTAAGTGAACAATCTACGGAATTCGAGTTTGATCTCACCTTGTGACTTGCAGGAGATTAGCAACAGCGCGGAAGATTTGCCAGAAGACTGAGCCGTTCACTCGACTGAAAGAGAAATGTTCATGATAAGAACGACAATGTAAAGCAAACCCGATGAAAAAGGAGATCACTGAAGCTGGGATGTTACAGATGATGAAGGTAGCGGATGTGACGAAGAGGAGTACCGAAATACGGCCACGATCATCGCGAGGAGTCCGGATCACACGATGAACAGGGATTTCCGTGCGGTTATGGTTCTGAGATGGTTGACGACGGAGCAGATCGCGTTTGTCAAGTTCCCGCAGTCCGCGTACAACACACATGTTGAGGATAACTAGGAAGACAACTGGTCCCCAACGGCAGATACATTCACGAAGAATCAAGTAGAAACGAAACAGTTGCATTGCCTCGACTTCTTCATTGCGGACGATTGTGTAGAGAGTTCTGAATATAGTTCACATTAGAGAAGCTTGGCTAATTGACTGCGTTACTCACTCATTTGTCATTGCATCAACCACAACTCCAAGTTTCTTCTGGAAGACAGAAGGAAAGTAGATCAAGAGCGCGAGGAAGTAGATCATGACGATGATTAGAATTGTACGTCGACGAGACGGCTTTGTATCGTTGTTTTGGAAGAAAGTGATGGGGTGGCATACGGAAACGTAGCGGTCGACAGTCATTGCGACAATGTTCAAGGCGCTAGAATAAAATTTATGTGAAACTGTACGATCTTCAAATATACCTTGCAGATATAAGAGCATTGATGAGTGGGAGCTCAAAATGAGCATGGTAGAACATTCCGAGCCCCCAGGTTGGGTCGATGAGTTGAGCATGACGTAGGAGGAATGGGATGAAAGCCACGATGCTCAGAATGTCAGCTATTGCCGATGCTTTGAGATACAGAAAGATGTTCGTCTTTATGTGAAGAAGGGTACAGACATTCAGGCATTGGTTGATCATTCCTAAAGTAAATAGTTTGAAATGGGTTTTGGGATAACAAACTGACCAATAGAAAGAACTATCGGCATGACAATGACATGGGCGATGTAATCAACATGGTTCATTTCGGGAGTATCATCAAGGGATGAGGTTCGAAAGCTGAAAAAAGTTTCGTTAGGAAAAAATATAAATGGAAGGTAACTTTTATTTTTGCCTATCTATCGAGTGCTCAAAATTAGGGCAATGTTCATTAATTCTCAACTGTATTCGGGTCCCAATTATTATTTTCGTTGACGAAATTTGAGCTGTTCGAACATCGTTCGCTCTTGCAGACAATTTTAGGTTTCTAGAAAGTCAATTCAGGTCACCATAAAGTTCTAGACGTCTACCCAGACACCTGTCATTTCAATTACTTTCAAACTATTTTTAGCTCACGTTCCCTCTGCTCAACTTCACTTTGACCCAAACTTGTTATGACTCGAACACACTCTACTCACTATAAATGAATCAATCCGGCGTTATAAGTGATGGTGAGGAATAGAACAAAGATTTTCACAAACAGTTTGTATCTGAATCTGCACTTGGCTAGTCTCCGAAGAAGAGCCAGCAGCATGATCAGATGCTCAAGGGGAACAGTGAGATCAGTGTTTCTGCAATTGCACACTTGGAGCTCAGAGTCAGAGAAAAGAGAGAAAGAAGGGCGAGAAGTGGAATACGAATGGATGTGAAATAGGAGGATGTTCGGCAGAGGGCGTGGCGTGCTCCGTGAGCATGACCGTTTATGGTTCTTGGGAAGAAACGAGGATGAAAAGTTAATTAGAAATCGGGATTGCAAAATGAGGCATGAGACAAGGAGAATCCCAAGAAATCGGTCATCAGCCATCCGGAAATTAAACTTTTTTGATTAGAGGATCCCGTCAACCCTATTCTCCTGCTAGCCATACCGAGAACCGACGGAAGGAAAAAATGATGTGATGAAGAGCAAACACTTGCGAAACCGAAACCAAAACGAAACCGAAACAAAAGCACGGGAGAAACAAGCAAGGCTAAATGAGAAATGAGAGGCACGATTCGTTATCTCACTGGGGACCATCCTAATTTCCGGTGCCTGGCAGTGCTAGGTCTCACTCCGGTTGTTTTTCATCATTAGTTACTTGTTGTTTGATAGAGTTATGATGAGATACTCTTGGGAACAGGCAGGAAGTATTGTCCAAATCATAAAAACTACCGAAAACAAAACCCGATGATGTGTTGGGAAGCTACCTCGAGTTTTCCGATTGACTGCTCACAATCCAGAAAGCGAGAATGATGAATGTTAGTAGAGAAGCCAGTTTCACGCGTTAGACAGTTTCAGGAAGAAAGATATCTTTGGCAAGTAAGCGATTCTCATTTTGGGTCTTTCCTTTGTTTACAGATTCATGGGATAAAAGAATGGCGGCGCAGAAAAGAAGGCAGAAATTGGAAAACTCGGCAAAGTTTAGGAAATTTAGAAAACCTCGGGCAAGCGAGGGGCCTGGTGCAACAAAATGACATAATAGGCAAAAGTTTTGTGCAGAACCCGTCGCATCATTCCTATACAAACAATCAGAAGCCGAGCTCGGGAGCCGAGAAATATTTGAATTAGTTTCCCGTCACGGAGAATCAATTCTAGTGGGGCCCGATGAGATGACGTCGACTCTCGCGTCATTCAGTCGTCCGGAAAGAACCATAATAAACATTGAGAATAAAAAGTCCTTCCAAAAAAGATTGCAGGTGGGCTAGGGATCAAAGAGACTCACCAAATGGGATCTATGGTTGGGAATAAGGACAAAACGTGATCGGAATGGTTTGAGAGGCTATGCATGTAAACGGAGTGTACACAAATTATTGTTTCGAAGAACTTCAATCGTGTACGCATACCGTTAAATTGCGGCCACTCAGCGCATCCGAAGAGCACTACGACTACAGTCTTGTGACCTATCTGATGTAGCAGAAGAAGACTTTTCACATCTCCAATTCATCAAAAAGCCAACGTCAAGTTTTTGTGCTTTGAAGTGGTTATGGACTCAGTTTCTCAGTTTCAAAGCGCAAGTTGTTCACCACTTTTAAACCAAACACGCTCTCTTACTCACTTTCAAAAACAAAACAAACGAAAAGCAAAGACACTTTAAAGTTGGGAAAACTCAGAAAACACTGTAGTTTGAACAGAGAAACTCAATGCTGAAACCCATTGTCTCGCGAAACTGAAAGAACTAGTGACCAGCGACTTTCTGACATGATTTGTGCTCTTTTACTCATAAGGTGCATGACACTGCACAATCCACAGACAATCAGAATGATATTCTTGGTGTCTCACCTCTCTTTTGTCAGAACAAGGAATGAAGTGACGTTTAAATATGATGTGTTTCAGCAGAAATCCAGCCAATCAAGAGAACATGCAGAAACATGACAGTAGCAGAATGAAGGTCACTAGGCTGTCAGATGCTCCTAAAATTGCCTTAGTTACTGCGTGGGCTATGCCACAGCCTAGCCCCCTAATCGGATGTTACAATGTCTTCAAACTTTGTTCCCGAGATCTCGCATTCCTCCTCTCTTTCTAGTTTTTCTATTTCTTTCTTGGCAGTTGTCATCATCAAGGTAATCAGGCAAATAACCATGCTATCACACATGAATAACTATAAGAAGTTGTGGAAAGCTTATTCTGATGCATCACGGTGCATGTTGAAATTATGAAGTTTGGAGTCAGAGTAGCTGATAAGATGAGATATATTTGACTATTATCATTAGGTTTCATAAAGTCATTTTAGTGAATGTTAATAAATCCCACCTCGGCTTACCTCATACCACTGTTTTCTTGCAACATCTTCTTGCCAAAGCTATTTTGGGTGTGTCTTTAGGCAGGGTCCTCTTTCGGAGAGCACGTACGAAAAGACGGCGGGACCGAGTGGGTGTCAGAACTGGCTGCAAAGAATCAAAAAAGTCAAGGAGGAGAAAATGAAGAGGTTGATAGAGAGAAGGACTGGATGATGAGATGATGATGATGCACACACGACGAAAATGGACAGAGTTTTTGAAGATGTGAGCCCTAACGAAGTTTCTCACAAACTGCAGCCAACTTTTTTTTGGAAGGGAGAAGAAGAAATGTGACAAATGTTTGAAATTGGTTTATTCACGTCTTTGGACTAAGTTGGTCAAAGATAAACTGGCGGAAATTGGAAAAACAGAGGAATCTGCTGAAACAAGAAGAAACGGGAAGTAAAGTAGTGTGGGTATGGTGGGCATTCGGAGAATTGGCTTGGGAGACAAATGACTGATAAGGAAATTTGTCGACTGATAGTCAGTCCCCAGAGTCCAAAAGACCACAGCCGATACAGACTGACTCATGGGAAGAAAGAAAAATGGAATATTATTCAGTGACACTTGGATCCCATCTTAGCAAGACCAAAATGTGTCGACTTGTCATATTTTTAGAGACTTCTGCATGTGCAGACTGACTGGTCATTTAAGATGCAAATTGGAGCAGCAATGATGAAGGCGCTGGTCTGATGAGGCATGCTCTTCTGGTCTGGTTGGATTTCCCACAGAATAGAGAAGGAGGGAAAGAAGTAAGGCAGAACATGAACTAATTCCGGAAAAAGCATGTAGACTCCACTTGCGTTGACGTAAGTTTGTGTGAAAATGGAAACTTGGAGCAGTTTCGAGGACTCTCTGACCAGTCTGATCATTTCGGATTCTTACGAAAGGGTTCCTAGAAGTAGGTAGGGAAGGAACTTCTCAGAGCAGCAAGTCGAAGACTTTTCTCTTCCGTCCTCTGACTTCCGGCAATCTTGTTGATCAATTAGTTTGCGTTTTCCAGTTTTTCATCTTTCACCCTTAACCAAATTATAAACAATCTCCGGATCTCCGACGTTTTGTTTGTTTACGACCCTGACTTACAGCTGAAATAGTGGAAAACAATGAAAACTGAGATTTCTGATGTGATGAGAGCATGGAAACACGCACTGCTAATGAGGGGCAGTGTTGCTTTTTTGTGCTTGAAGGAGAATGAGTAGGAGGGCAAAAAGCAAGATGATAGTGTGAGTGATTTGCCATTGGAGAACTTTTGGCTAGTTTTTGCTCGCCTAGCTTGCAACTGAAACGGAACAGAAACAAAAAACAAGGCGGGGCTAAACAAAAGGATACTTCTAACTTTATTTGGTATTCAGAAAAAAAGTCAGCGAGAGGAGCACTTCTGTTGGCGTTTCACAATGAAGTGCGGTTGAAGGGTGTGAAGGACACGTACACACAGTTGGCAGCAGATTAGACACCCCTAGCTTCTATTGTGGAATAATTCAGGATGCGTTGAGCGCACTTGAGAAAGTAAGGTAACTTTCAGGAGAAAAGTCGAAAAAACGAGTGCCTACCGTACTTGAGAAATGCGCAACTTGCGTTTCACACATTGCTAAAGATCTTCGTTTTTTAAACGGAGAGAGTTGTCTAAGTGGAGCACGAAACGAAGTTCTTGAGATCAGAGAGTAGTGCGAATTAGACGAATTAGACTCCTGGAAGGAAGAATACTGAACCGGAATGATGTGAGAGATCTCCGATTCCTATAAACCCTCCTTCACTTCCTCAAAAGCCAGCCAGGAAATACTGGGAAGTCCTCACTAACTACCGCCTTTGAAGGATATACGTGAGGAATATTAGATTTCTAAAGAATAAGAGATCAGTAAACCTAAACCAATTTTTTTAGGTTAGCGATACATTCTGGACGTCTGAAGCGTCGGATTGCACTCAACCAGATATCCATAATTCATCACAGTATATGTACATCTCAGTCTGGTTTCATTTCACCTAGGAAGAATAGGATAGACTTGTCGGATCAGGAAGCAAGAGAGGCGTGACAGAGAAGAAGGCATTTAGAAAATTAAACAGAAGGCACGGACACCGCCGCCGAATAAATGATTCACGGAATGATATCTTGAGAAGGGCAAGAAAGCACACGAGACTCAGGAAGAGCAGGCCTAACTCAAATCAAGACACATTTGCATGGTGGTGTGAGACGTTTTACTGGCCAACGAGCGACTTCTGGAGAAGTTCTCGGGGAGTTTTGGTCTGGGAATAAGGAACCATCCTAGACTGGAAAATCGACACTTGTGGGAATAAATTGTTGTGTTATATTCTTTTTCCGGAAGCGCCGCCAGGCTCAACGACTAAAGAACTGGAGGAAGAACTGACTCAATATTTCCGTTTAATTGGAGGACAAGGAGAGACGGCGTTTAGAGCAGGAAAGAGCAACGATTCCCCAGAAATGATAATTATCACGTTCATTCCGCACGTTCCTATTGTCCTCTTCATTCCGAGAAAACGGCGTCATTCTCGTTGTAAAATCTGTTGGGACCCAATGAGATGCGACAATGATAAACATTCATTAGAATGAGGGTTCGTGGAAGGCATCTGACACCGCGCTAACTAATGAGGCCGGAGAAAAGAAGAAGTTTGTGACAAGCGGGGCAAAACAATCTTGTAACTTGAAACTAGCTGCTCAATGTTCGGCCTGATAGGGAAAAAAGAAAGAAAGGGTGTAGACAATTGAAATAGAAACAGAAACAGATACAAAAAAAACAAATCGAAACAACAAAATCTCTTTGAAATGACCATTGTTGAGTTTTATTTCATCCCGTTGCAAATTTTGCAAACGCTGCCAGACAGCAGCCTCGAAAAATCAACAGTTAAGAGTGAATGAGCCAACATAAGCAAAGATATCCGTGCCGTCGGCTCGCTAAATGACTTGTTCAAACACACCCGAGGTCAGCATGCAACAAAGTGCAGCGGAAAAAAGTTTAATGAATTTTTCACTTCTTATCGTCGCTTCCAAAATCACAAATCGGCTTATCAACTGTATTGGGGGAGTCAATAATAGATGATTCGAGCATTTGGCAGTGTCAGAAGCAAAGAGCTTGTGTGGATTGGTCAGCGGAATGGGCCAGCAGAAGTGTGAAGTGAAAAAAGATATCTGGGATGAAAGACAATACGTGGCTGGTACATAGTCTGACGCGTTACCGCCGCGTTTTCGTTGACACTTCTATTTTTATACATTCATTATTTTGTTTAATCTCAGATCGTTCCCGATTCTGACTTGAATTTTTGTTTATTATTGACGAGAATATAACATTTTAAAGGTTATGTAGTATCCAGTACATGAGAACATCCGGAGGATTTATCTGACGTGGTAATTAGCAAGTTCCGCAAACTCAATCGGCTCCAGCTCATTGTCAAAGATATCGAAAGGAAACTGTTTGTGAGTGTTGCCGCAGATGTGTGGTGGGCACTTGCAGTACTTGCACATTCCGTATTCAGCTGGTTTGTAGTCAGTCGGACGAACTGCTTTCACAACTAAAGGCATGACTCTCTCGAAAACTTTTGAAGTGTCCCTGAAGTTGTTCCTCCAATCGTCCGGAAGCGACAATGGTTTGCGACGCCACTGAAATCCAATGCTTAATTGATAATTGTTAAAAAAAAACTCACAGAGGCACAACAGACGAGCACTTCGTTGATAGACACAGTCGCTCCAGTCTGGAACATCTTCTGAGCAATGAGACCAAGTGTCTTGCAGTCGTTGTTCGCATTGTGAGCTCTTCCGATTGCATCGATTCCGTAGTACTCGCTCATTTTCCCAAGATACGTCTGCAAATATGAAAATACACCAAAATGGTTTTCTCCAAATCAATCTCACTTTAGCGAAGAGTTCTTTGTGCCCACGGCGGTCCTGTTCAGCCTCAAACACTCTCCACAAGCTGATATACTGCCGGAAAAACGAGGGCATGAATCTTCCAACAAGTCGAAACTGGTACTGCGCGATTCTCCACATGTCTTGACGGCTGAAATACGTATTATACTGAATTTTGATCAAATTTCCATTTTTTACCTGTCACAAACAATCGCAAACTTCTTCTCTTCGAGTCCGTTCGTGGCCAGCCACCGGACGAAGTTATCGTAGACAGGGACGAATGTTTCGGCGGAATCCAATGTCTCTTGCTCGATTCCTGTAATTGGATTTTGAAAATTCGTGTTTTCAAAATATTATTTGTACCAGTGAACTTGGCGCAGTGTTCAGTAAGAACAGGACGGAGAACTGGTCGAACGTATTTGTTGAAGTTCAAGTCTTCGCGCTAAAAGCCAATGATTTAGTCGTTTCATTTGCTTATTTCCGGAGAAAACTTACCATGGTGTTGGTGCGGACGTCGAGAACAGCAACGCTAAACTGGATTATCTCGAACGGGTAGTCGCAGTTAGTGCCATCCGACGTCGTCTCGAAGTCGAGCATCTGAATAGTTGGTTTTTGTTGAAGATTACTGAAAATACTGAAAACTCACCAGAAGATGGTCAAACGGGCACTTCAGATGCGAAGCCATTTCTGGATTGCCCGTTGGTCAAAATACCTGAATGAACGCAAATTTTGTGAAAAGTTTTTGAAAAAGACGAACGAAAGAGAATTCAAAAAACTCTCGTAATAAAAATGTCAAGATTGTGAAATAAAATTGAAGCGTTGTTTCGAAACGAAAGCGACAGGGAAAGGGATTCGACTTCAAAATTTCTCAATACATCTGACAGATACAACAACTCTTCCATTCTCCAGTTTTCTGACAAATTCATCTGCTCAATTTCAGGCGAAGTCAGCAAGAAAAAATGGACTAAAAGTGCATTATAATACAGAGTGCAGGTACGAATCAGAATGGAAAACTTCTAAACAGACGAGAATTTTTGAAAGTCGATGACGCACACAATGGAGTTTGAATTTAAAGAGAGAAAGAAGAATGGATAGAAAGAAGAAAAATGGAAGAGTCGGCGGATAGTTGGAATGCAACCCGCCATCAATTGGTGTGTCCTCAATGTTAAGACGCGTGGAAAGTGGCGAGACTTAGAGAAAAAAGTTTGAAAGAGGAACGGGCTGTCCAAGATGACCCTGGCAAGTGTGCGTATCGACGTCCGCCAAACAGTTCAATACGGACGGAGTGTGTGTACTCGTTCTTTCTCTACATTTGGCTTGGTATGCGGAGAAAGAAAAGCGACTTTACGACGGCGAGAGAGAAACAAACGCGCTCCGCTGGACAGATTTTTGCCTTTGCAAACCGAGATATTCTGAACAGAAAAACATATTTTTTTGATCGGAATTGCTGAAAACAAGTGAAGATTTATTCCATAGAAAAAACAAATCAAAAAACAAACAGACAGTACCAAAACCCAATGGATGTTTCACAATCGAGAAAGTACCGAAATGAATGAAAAAAAAGTTTCAAGAATTGGCATTACTCCATCTCACTGCCATTTCGGATTGGTTCATCGAGTGGCTCCTGTGCGGGAATTTGGTTTGGGTGGTCGAAACGATAATCGTAGAACCGCTGTCTTTCTGGCAAGCGGTTCAGGAAAAACCTTCCGCCTTGTCTCTGAAAATGATTCCGTGAAGTTGCTTGAGTTCTTATTTTTCCTTACCGAGACTTTAAAATTTTCATCGGGGAACGAGTGCATTTCACGTACCAATTCGACGGCCTTAGAAATTACTGAATTTTTTTTGGACATTCTGGTACTTACATTTCTATAGTTCTCGAGAAAAAACTCATGGTCAAAAGTATCGCGCAGGTAGGACCATTTCCAGAAGTGGACAGTGAACTGATTGCCTTGCTCATCCACCAACGGCGTCCCCGACTGGTTGCTCTTGTCAAAAGCAGCAAACCGAGCAAATTGTTCCTCCGCACTAATTTGGTCATAGGTCTAAAAAGGATAACAGTAGAAAGATTTCTTGAATACTGATAGTCTTACCGGCAAGAGGTTCAGGAGCAGGTAGTGTCTGTGAACAGGAACACGACCATTATTGTCATGGAGTTGTGGGCCCTGCCCTGGCTGCTCATGCTGTTGTTCTCGGTTTTGAAGATCATCAGCCGGAGCTCCGTTCGCTGGGTTTTCGACCGGCTCTTCTTGCTGCCACGGGTGCTGTGGGTTGTCTTGGGCTTGAGCCAGACGTTCCATGTCTTGCTGTTCGTGACGTTGATGTCCTTGTCCTGGGATCATCTTCAGGTTCTTCCTTACTATTACCCCTGGAAAGTTACATTGCTGACGGTGAACTCAAAAAGAGAGAAGAAAAATTGGGACTTTAGAGAGTTTCAAAACACCCTGCATCAAGATACTATGCAGCCAAAACAATTCTGCAGCCCGAGGTGGTCACGAGTGCTGAACGGCTGCTTGCGGAATGTCGCAAGACATTCACAACATTAAAAAAAAGTATTTGAAAAAAATTATGTGGATGATATACGGTTCCATCTCTATGAGTCATGACTATTGGGAAAAAATTTCAACAATCATGTCGATTTTTCGAATTGAGAAATAGGAGAATTACATTTGAACGACTGAGAAAATACTTTTAAAAGTGACTAGGATGCCGATGAGCTCATAAAGGGTTCTGCTGCGGGCGGGCGCCGACAGATTTTAGTGATTCGGTTCGATCAAAGGGCATAGGCAAACATGACGTGATCGTCATCTCCCTTTGATCTTGTCACCAAGATCACATAAATTCAAATCGTTTCGGAACTTCTCCGGAGCAACAAAACTAACGAAACAGAAGAAAGTTCGGACTTTGCACAAAGAAGTCCATTGGTTCGTTTCCGCAAAAGACCTCTAATCCCCAAGAGAATTCAAAACTTTCGTTTTTTTTTGTGACAAGAAGTGTTCAAAGTTGTACTTTAGAGTTTCATTGGGCTTTTCTCGCAATTTTGAATGAATGGAATTTGTTTCAACTGAGTGGGACCTTTTTGCATCTATTGACAGGAAATTTGAACACAGGCTTTTTGAAAATTTAACTGACACTTTCTCTTTTCTCAGGTTAATGACTGAAAAATTTCTCAAAACTATGTTCGAAACGTAGAAACAAAGCTGAAAAATCCGTATATTTGCATGAGGTTTTGAACGATTCGAAACACCTCGGCAGGAAAACCGAAAAGAGTGAGGTGGTAGTTGGGGAGGAAAGACGGCGCACGGGACGACGGGCGACCGAAGCAGAGCAATGATGTGTGGGAATATAGTATCTCTCCATCACCTCGTGTTTTTGAATGAATGTATGAATACTTTATTGGAAAATCGATTGTAGTTTATTTGAAGGAATACTCAAGAAGAATAAGACAAGTTTGGCATTATGTGGGGATCACTCATTACACGTGAAATGAGGTAAAAATCAAATTACAAAGATTCAGCCAATTATGAAACAAATTTTGATTAGACTCTGAGCAAGCGATTCATGTCCGCGATTTGACGGGCCCGACGATTGTGTTCCTGGATCTCGGTCAGAAGCACCTGAAATTTGAGAATTTCGTTAATTTGTGGTTATTTTCCCGGGTTACCTGCAATTGTTCGGCGGTTCGGGCCGTTTCGATGCGGTGAAAGTATTGATCGACGTGTTCAGTACTGGAGTTCAACTTTTGGAGAAGTACGTGTCTATTGTAGTTGCTGATGTTTGGCTGAGAAGCCTTGTTAGCAAGGTCCATGTCGAGGTAATATTTCTGGTACGATTTGATTGCACACTGCAAAGATGTTTCCTGTTTTGCAAGTTTAAAGAATATCAAGTGCCGCGTTCCAAAACCCTGTCAGTGTACGCACTTGTGGAGTGAGTGATTCAATTTATTTGAGATTAGGACACTGTCAGAACAATTTACTCAATGTATTTGATAAGCGCCAAATGAAAACACTCACAGTGACCTCCTTCTTCAGAAGCTGCGCAGCATAGTCGAGAACTGGAGTCGATTCGCGGCTTTTTCCTTCCTCCTTCACAATGTCCACTGTAACTTCCTCGGCTTCTCCTTTTACAGTCACCATTTTCTCCACTTCTTCCTTTACCACCATTTCTCCCATGACGTCTCCTGATTCCATCACCGCGGCAAATTCCAGCACTTCTTCTTTCAATCCTATTTCCTGCTCAACTTCTTTGCATTCTTCCTTTGGATCCCTTAGCTTCAGTTCTTCGTGTTCCATTTTGACGGAATCAACCAAAACATCAACTTCCATAGCAGTCGAACCGTTTTGTTGAGCGCTTCCCTCTGTCATGTCGTTGATTTCTTGTTTCACCTCGACCGCCTCTGTTGACAGTTCCAAGGAAACAGCAGCAGATGGAGCAGGTGAAGGAGAGGGCATTATTATCTAAAGCATGTAATTTTGACAACGCCCATAAGCGTGGTAAACTGAGGAAAAGGAGGAAAATGCGAATAATAAGAGACAGAATGGGTGAAGAATAGTAAATAATTTGCTCGCCTTTGGCAGAATGCGAACACACGCACTGTGAGAAAATTGAAAATGGACAGAAATGAAGAGAGCGCGTGAGACCGGAGATGTCGGAGAGGAGGGGTCCGGGTTCGGTTGTGCTTCATTCACGTACTGGGAAGAAGAGTGGATACACACCAAAAGGGAGGAGAACACGGAACGGAAATGAAAAGAATAAAGGCGCCTGGATTGATGGGGGAGGATGTCCTTTCTCTTCCACTCCCCGTTTGCGAGCAGATGAATGGGATGGGACTGCAGAAAATAAAGGAAATGAAGATGGCAGAAGGTGGTTGGTTGGATTAGAAGGCATGGGATAAAAGCACGTTTTGTGTTGTGTCATGCAGAAATTCAAATGAAGCGAGTAGTCAGGCTGATACGGGGCAACGCAAAGCTATTATATCAGATCAGTGGGTAATGGAATTGGCTGGCAAGTGCAAGTGGTGCATGGGAAGGTAATTCGTTGCACTTTTTGAACAGGGTCTTTGATTTTTAGAAACACGAAAAAGAATAGAAAAATTCAAAGAAATCAAAAAATCAATTTCTACAGATAGAGCAACTCTGCGAAAACGAAAGAAACTGAAAGATAACACATTCGGAAAGTTGAGACAATGCTGCGGCAGGCACGAACTTGTGTGGGCGTTGCATCGCAACGACGCTGTCGTTGCGGGTGCTCGAACAGCCTTCAACACTATTGGAATCGAATCAAAACGTTGAACAGAACGATAAATTCGATCGGTGTCAACTGGCCCAGCAGAGAGAGGGTTGGGTATAATGGAGGGTGAGAGAAGACGTACGTGTGTTTGTTTGCAGATGGTTGGTTGTGGGAGAGAGGTCCAGCTGTATTTTGCGTGGCTACTGGACAGTGCTGGGCCGTTTTGGGTAAGACATTGGGGGTAGATGACTAACTGTCAACACGACGGACGGCTGGCAACCTAGTACCCAACCACACACTTTCTCCTTCTTTCTGTTATTGGAGATTGCTACATAACTGAGCTAATCTGATGTTGTTGAGAAGAGGCAGGCGGAAGCCACTCGAAAATGTCCATACCAATTTCCGCTTCGAAGTGTGATAGGTAAATAGCAAAGCGGAGAATGATTTCAATACATTTAATCCAACTCACCGAATGTATCAGCTCTTAGAAACGGTGAGCGCTATCCGTGCACGTGTACTCGAACTCATAATTGGAATACACCGGCCCGATAGCACTCACTGTAATGAGAGCCTGGGAAAAACAGGTGAGAGTAACAGGAATAAGAAGCAGCAAGGGGAATGAAGAAAGTGAAATAGTAGGAAGAGAGGAGAATTGAAGCGACGTACGATGCACACGCAGAGAGCTTTCCGTCTTTTATCAAAGCGTAGTGCCGGGTGGTGTCTTATGTGGCACACAATGATAAGAGGAATGAAGAGAGAGGGAAGGGAGAGGACAGTCACGGGATTGGCTGTTATTGTTTAGAATTTGTGCGTAGGCTAGAAACTATTGACGTTGTTATAAACAGAATACACTGGATAGTGGACCATACGGCCGGTGAGAAGGCCCTTTCCGAATAAACAAAACGAATCGAATTGATTGAAATCGATACCCTCTTCACAGCCACTATTCAAACAATAACAATCCCGCCTGAAGATCATTGGGTTTGCAGCAGATTGGCCAAAATCATCTTTCAGTGATGATGGGTTGGAGTTTGGCTGAAAAAGCGGCTGGAAAATAAGAAACAAATGGTTTTATTCATCATAAGTGACAGTTCTCGGTTCAAAATGAAATTAAAAAGCATGTACATGCAAACAGAGGCAGATTTCGCTGTCCCAATACCCGACAATGAAAACGGAAATTACGGGTGTGAAAAGATCAAAATACATATGAAACTGGTAAGAGAAATGTACAGTCCTAGATATGGAGGATTATAATGGGACTATCGATACAAACTAGACTAGAATCATTAGAACATAAGATGGGTTTTGCTTTTTCCGGAGGCAATCTTGATCGATCCTGACTTTTGCACTCCGATTTTCCTTCGAACTACGTACCATTCAACTAGAAGAGCGGTGACGACCAAAGCTAGACATATCAGGAAGAGGTTCCTTGCCCATCTAAAACCAGAATTTGTTTCTTTCAGCCCCTTAAAGTCGTCTTACAGTGGTACTGAATGATCCCTTTGCTCTCCGTTCAGCTCATGGTACTCTCGTATTGCGTAACCCACATCATCGACCAGAATCTCAACAACTTTTGCCAACGGCCAGCCTGAAACAAGTTTGTTCCGGAAAAGAACAACTAAGCCAGTGGGCCGTGTGATTATTCGCCTACCTTGCACCAACGCATTGTTCACTTCGCTTTGAATATTTGTGAGTGAAGCACGAAGACGTGGAGAACCTGGAATATTTGAAATGATCAGGAGTCTGTGTTATGAACTTGGAGAACGAACCAGTGTGCAATCTGACGTAGGGTATTTTCCGAGCATCGTTTACCACTCCGTCGATAACAATCAACTGGAAATTGGAAAAAGTTATGAGAATCAGATTGATATTATACCGCTAGTAAATTGGTTTTGGTGCAAGACTCAGAAACCCCAAACCACCGCTCGTACACTTTCCAGGAGTAGATCTGAAAATTTAATACAGTTCTCAAAACGTTGTGTTCCCTGTTGTTCTTGTTTTTTTTACCACTTCCCTCTTCAATCTTCTCAAACTTTTTCCCCATTTCATTTCTCACATCAATTGCTTCCCCCGAGATGTGGAAAAAGTGGACAAACGCACACGAGACTCTTTTTATGCAAATCTAGAAGATGCTCACAAAACTCTATCCCACTTGAAGCGTGAAAAAATGTGGACAAAATTTGCTCATAATGATTCAGTTCCTCTTCCTGTCCGTGTCCTTGTTACCCGAGAAAAAAGAGAGGAAGAGGAAGGAAACGAATTTCTTTTTGGCACCATGAGAGACAAAATGATTGACCAATTCTTTGGTCCAACGGACCTTGAGAAACTTTTTCACATTGCCCACAATTCCGGTGATCATGTCCCCGTCCATCTGGTCGCATTCATTGTCAAAAAGGCACGCGTATTCGGATTTCTTCATGACATCATTTGCGGATGCAGGCTGCTCAAGTTGCTTGGCTGGAAATGTCAAAACATGGGTCCCATAAGTCAGGTGGCTAGATAGACCAGGCCACGGCAAGCTCACCAATTATTATGGCCAGGCTCGAGACGTTTCCGTTGGTGAAAACTGATTTATACCTGGGAATTGACGAGGTTAGAAAGGCAATGTGACAGGATATGTTTACCCACCTTGTGTAGGCTTTCTCAATTTCATGCACATTAGTGTATGCGAGTTGATGGTGAAGATCACAGACGAATGGCAGACGTGGTACTGTATGGCAGACGGAGCGGTGCTGAAAGATTATGGATTGGTTTGCCCTGTTGTTGGCGTCCCCGGAAAGCCGAGCCTGCATCATTTGCCCTTCCGTTTCATATGCATGAAAAACGACCTTCTTTTCCTACCCAGTTCAGTTTTTGAGTACTCTACTGATGGACAGCCTTGTCTATGCATTTGTCGCCCGGAAGCAAGTGTTTCACGTGCCCTACATACTACACCCATAAAAGATTCTGAAGACTTTCCGCTCTACCACCGAAATACTATGAGCCTTCACCGCGGTGTCCATATTTCTGGTCTGGTCCCCGGAAAAAGACAAAAACATGAAAGGAATGAATCCATCACGTATATATCATTTTTGAGCTACGTCTGTTTCTGTCTGTCATCTCGACGTTGCCGAGAAGGAATTCTTTTGAAAGAGACGTTACCCGTGTGTCTTGACTCATTGAAATGCATTCATTCACTGTTTTTGTTTACATCTCTTGTTATGTTCATGTCGAAAGGAAAAAAAAGAGAAAATTGATGGACCGGCGAATATAAGATGCACAACTCTGCCGAAAATTTTTTTCGCCTCCTTTTCTGTTTCTTCCCTTTCTTTTATTGCCACCCCACCGCAAGCACTAGCGGGTTTTCAAGATCCCTAGGCTCCGACAAAAAATGATGACGAGGGCGGCAGGATGATCTGGGGGTTTGCACATCTTTCTTAATTCCCTGCTGTTTTCTCCTAGTTTTTTTTCAAGTTTGTTTATAATTGGAAAATCCTAGGAAGGTTGCACTGCAAAAATCTTTGCTCTGCCTCATTCAGTCTAAATCTCTTAAAAAATTTGACAAGAGTCCTTGAGAAACTTGGTGAATAGAATGGGAAAGGAGAGGAAGGAAGCAAAAAACGGCAGAATTCTCTTTTTTGTTGTCGCCGAATAATTTCTTTGGGCAATACAAAAGAAAGCGAATCTTCGAAGAATGCACAAATTGTGTTTGGGAGCACGACGGGCTCACGATGTTGTTCACCTTGCCGTTTCCCGGAGACCGCACCCAGACCTCCTCAGAAATAATGTGGGCTGAATGACTAACGAACTTGGACTTTTAAAATTAGGAGGATTTTGAAAAGCGCTTCCCACCAGGCAGCCACACACGTCAGAATCACATTTATAGTGATTCCCTCTTCGTCATTTTGTGATCGAACTCGGAAGATTTGCAAAATTTCACCACGTAAACTCATCAGGTCAACGTGCATTAGCTTCCTTCCCAGCTCGTGGGACTATGGATATCAAGACGGCGAATCTTGACGGCGCAAAACAAAAAAGACGACGATTGTCTTTCACTTGATTGGTTTCATAAGGATGAGCAAACGCTAAATATGCAAATAGAAAGCACGGGCGTCGGCCCTCTTTTTCCACGCGGCTCTCGTTTCTTATTGTCCAGGCGACTATTTGGTTCCGTTGTTCAAGTTTTTGCAAAGGATATTTATGGAAAGAGAGAGGAAATTCCGGGTGAATAATGGGAAAAACGAGAACGGACGGTGTGGAAAGAAAAGAAACCGAGTCTGTAATTGCGGGTTCGGGAACGCTTGAGTGATTTGTGAGACAGGCCGGAGCTCCGGAGCTCTAGCTCTTCAGGTCTATAGTCAAAACAAAGGAAGGCGAATATATAATTTGACACCCGCTTTCAGAACTCTCTGACTAACTAACCAACTACATTTGCATTGCGAACAAGGGACCCTTCTAGAAATTAATGGAACAACTCCTTCATCAGTTCTGGTCCGACTGATCACAACAAACTAGATTGTTTTGCTCGGATGGCACAATGAGAGAATAAAAGAACAAGAGAACAGGAGCAGTTCCATTCTAAATTACGTGATAAAATATGCTGGTACCAAGAATAGAACACTGAAAAAAACTACTTACGAAGCTTGGTTCGGTGATCGGAGACGGGAA
Organism: Caenorhabditis panamensis; assembly: GCA_900883565.2. Lineage (NCBI taxonomy): Eukaryota > Metazoa > Nematoda > Chromadorea > Rhabditida > Rhabditidae > Caenorhabditis > Caenorhabditis panamensis. The sequence goes on along the minus strand of LR537692.1, from coordinate 1,008,691 downwards.
ATTGCAAGGCGAGAAGATAGGAGGCACGGGAATCTGACCCCCATGGACCACGGCCACAGCAGCCAGAAGCAGTTGAATTCGACGAAAAAGCATCATATTCCGCAAGTTAGGACATTGTGTCGCAATAATATGCTGCCAAAAACGTCGACTGATTCACCCAACGAGTTGCTCAGTGTGCCGCCGACCGCCGTGTCCGAAGCGCGCCAATGCGCTCCGCCCACTTTGGCGCGACGGCTGTCCGTAGGAGACATTGGGCAATAGGAAAACGGGGCTTATAGTAGTGAACACTGGACTTGAAAACATTTCCCCAAGGGCCACACACTAAGAGAATTCACTGCAACACACGGCAAGCTCCCACAAACACTCATTCTCATATCTTTTTGTTCTCCGGACAACTTCAGGTCGCCTAATTTGGTTTTCCGCCGACCAACCTAACCCAACCGATAGACCTTTCCCTTCTTTTTCTTCTCTTTTCCTACTTTTCCCATCGCATCTTCTCCTAACTTCGTACTTTCGTCCGAAGAAAAAAGTTACGAGTTGGGTAATGAAACCAAGCCGGCAAGTCATGAATATTCAACGACAATCATGCCGTCGTACCTGAATAACTTCCAGAATAGGTTGCTCTTTCATTATCATACATTCTCATTCTCAGAAGGAAGTAACACAAAAAAAGAAGTACTCACAACCCACACAGAGTTGTTGACCAAAGTGACCGGGAGTGGTAATATGAACCTACAGAAGGAGCAGAAATATCCATTTGACTCAAATGTCGACAGAGCTTCTTTCAATAATTCATGACTGTGTACTCGGAAGAACTTATTTCTACCCGTTTCGCGCAGTTCCCACAAATTTTTTTTTCCAATTCGTCCAAGACCCGTATCGTTTCTTTGCAAACGGCTATGAATATTGTATAAATTCACTAGAATTGAGTTGTTTCGTGGTCTAGTCTATTCTGCTAATTTTGCAGAGCTCTCGGCACTTGGCAACATTACACGTCATCGGATGTTTCATCTGAGATGTCGGGGTTGCCTAGTATTCCCTCGGGGCGGCTAGCTAGTGCTTTCAAAAATATTGCAAGGCCTTTTTCTTGAACTTTGAAATGCGGAGGACGTTTCCTTGTGGGGGACTTATGCACATAAGTCAAGCACAAAACATATGGAGACTTTTGTGATCAGAGTACTACTCTCTGCAAAAGATGCCTCTTTTGTAATCGGATCTTGCTTGAAGGTAAAGGTTCTCCATGTCATTTAGGAGCACATTTTCAGTCATGCTTCCATCACAAGCACAACAAGGCTAGACAAACCACAAAGCAACAAAGCAAGGAAACGAAATTCGATATGAAACGGAAATTTGCGTGTTCAATGAAAATTTTTGGAAGGCACGAGTACGAAAGAAAAAACAGCCCGATTTACTATGCGTTCTGAGAAAATGAGCAAATCAGTCAGTTAGTGGTGAGAACTTTCGGAGGGTGGGTGGGTAGCTCGGGTGGGCTTTGCAAAAATAATTTCCTAATTTCCGCAGCGGCTTCTTAGAAGAGGAAGAAGAAGCAATTTTCTGTTTGAGGCTCAACTAATGAAGCATTTATTGTTTCGGCTCAGCCACAAACGTAGCGTTTTATGACGCCCTTTGCCGTTCCGAAAATGGGAAACACTGCTAAAAATGGTTATTGAGAAAACAGCTAACCTGACAGCTTGGCGAACTCTCCATCGGACTCATCGGTGAACTGCTCCAAGTTTCTTCCGCATTGAGTAGAGGTCGGCAGGATGTTGCTGTTCTCGATGAGGGTGGACCGATTTGAGGTGAAAAAGTTAAAGTTATTGTACGTCAATCGAGCAAGATGAAAAAGTTTGAATAAAAAGAATAAAAGAAAGA
>LR537692.1:986638-1006778 GCA_900883565.2 Caenorhabditis panamensis | reverse complement strand
AGAAAAAGTGAAAAGGTTGGATGAAACGAGGAAGCTGAATCAAAAGTTATGTTGATGGCACGACCTGCTTAAGACCGGTCTGAACCCAAAACGATAGAAACAGCAAAAAGAAAGATAAGGGAAACGAGAGAGCTAGAATCCAAAGTTCTGTTAGTGGCACGACCTGCTCAAGACCGGTCTATTCCCAAAACAGTGGAAACAGCAAAGAAGAAGATAAGGGAAACGAGGTAGCTAGAATCCAAAGTTTTGTTAGTGGCACGACCTGCTCAAGACCGGTCTAATCCGAAAACGGTGGAAACAGCAGAGAGGAAGAAAGGAAAGGAAGCTATATCCAAAGTTCTGTTAACGGCACGACCTGCTCAAGACCGGTCTAATCCCAAAACGGTGAAAACAGCAGAGAGGAAGAAAGGGAAGGAAGCTATATCCAAAGTTCTGTTAACGGCACGACCTGCTCAAGACCGGTCTAATCCCAAAACGGTGGAAACAGCAAAGAGGAAGATAAGGGAAACGAGAGAGCTAGAATCCAAAGTTCTGTTAGTGGCACGACCTGCTCAAGACCGGTCTAATCCCAAAACGATGGTAACAGCAGAGAGGAAAAAAAGAGAAGAAAAGGCAAAATATTTTGAAAAATAAAAATTGAAAACAAAGCACCAGCCATTGAATGGGTGAAGAGGCGGACTGAGGAAATGAGAGTGATGGACAGTGCAGTGTAACGCTCCCGCTATGTCGCGCGTCCCTCCCTGTCTACACTGCCTGCGTCTCTTTCAACACGTTGTCTCTCACCGGTGCCAATGGATACCCGCGTAACAGTGCGCGCTATTATGAAGAGGTCAAACGTTGATCAAAAAAGAATGTCGTCAATCACGTATAGAATTTTTTAACACTAATTTCTTGGAAACTACAGTTCTGATTAGCATTGTTTGTAATGAACTGTTCAAACTCTCTGTAGTCCGTACCTGTCTATTGGATGATAACGTGAAAAGCGTAAGTTTTCAGACTCTTCATTCCAGTTACTCATGAATATATGCAGAACATCTAATTATGCAATAACCAGACACTGGTTCTTCACGTAAACTTTGTCTGCGACTGCACTAATGATTGACATGTGCATATTTATTCAGAATAATTTACGAGGAATGAATGCAAACTTTTGTAGAAGATAAGATCGACCTTTTTTGTGAGAGTTGAGAGCAATGCCCGTCACGAATGCGGAAGTATTAATTGAAATGGGAGAGAAGGAACATTTTTGGAAAGAAATGCCGATAGGTACAAGTAGAAGTTTGGGATGAAAACGGGGAATGGAACAAATCCGTACAATCAACACCTAGTGAATGCTTAGTATCCTGGAAAACTCAAGCTTCTTCTTCCGAGATGCATCTTGACACGTGGCGGTTGCTGCTGGAAATTACTGTGTTCCGGGGAGATCCATTCGTCTCATAAATTGAAGTGGCCAAGTAGAAAGCGTTGCAAGCGAATTGAGAGAAGTACATCATTTGAGCGATCGCTGAAAAAAGTTGAGTTGGGCTCTTGAGCGGGTTAAACCGGATTAGTTGTAAAGCAGTATTATTTCTGGGCGTCCCATTCACATGGTTTTTGGAAGTCGGAAGAAGGTTCAAGTCGAAACTAGGAGAGAGAATGGCAACTGAAGAGAGTCCGACCGAAACGGATTATAAAGAGAAATGGGTTCGGTCGGTGGGAAAAAGTTTTAAAAATCGAGTTTTAGAAAACGGAAACGAACGAGAATTTTTTTTGGAGCCAAGGGGAACCCGGAAATGTGCCGTTAGCACAAAACTCACGTTCTAACGCCTGCACATATTCGTTGTCGAGACTACGTTCGTCGTATGAAGCCCATGCTCTGAGAATGTGAGAGGGAAGGTTCAGAAGCAGGTTAAGCACAGAAATCAAAATTGACCGCATTACCATTGCTGTCTTTTTCTTGGGGTTTCTGTGATGAGCTCTCTTGATGCTCTGAAAGGTAAAGAATTCATAATTGGCAGTAGCAAAGAAAAACTGACCGGTGTATTGGTGTTGGCGGTGATTGAAATGGCCAACGCAACATGAGATTTGTTGTCCAAAACCTCTGTCTCACCGGATTGAGAGAACCTGAACTCAAAACCTTATTTCCTTCATAGTTTTGAGACTGCGTACCGCTTTGTTGTGGGACCACTGATGGCATATCGTCGGTCCACCGTGATTCTATCAAGGCCTTCTACCGAGAACGGCGAGTAGCAGTGGATGAGGACAAGGAAGTCCAGAGTGATTCTCAACAACGAAGGAACAGCGTAGAACAAAAAGATGTCCACAAGATGAATATGCTGAAAAATTGAAGTTTCTTCTGTCTGCACTCGTCGGCTCACCTTCCAGGCGCTTTCATGGAAGATTTCGTACTCTCCACAGGCCTTCTCTTTTTCACGATAAGTAACAATAGCGAGCGCATAAACTTGGAACAGGCTGACACTCCCGGCCAAAATTCTGAAAAGTATTTTATGAAAGAGTGTCAGGAAAAAGTTATTCCCACTTCAAAGCATTGCGTGGTTGTCTCCAGATGGTTCGGTATTTGAATGGGTGGAAGACAGCAACATAACGGAGAACGGAAAGAAAGAACCAGCACCAAACAGAGAAAGCAGATGTAGAATGGATCAAGTAGATTCCGAACTGCAATTTGGCACTTTGAACTCAATCAGGTTTGATATTGTTCTCCATTCTTTGACAAATTTGCTCAGAATGTTTGCTAATCATATCAATTTGATTCATTGCTCACTGATCAATACACACAGTGATCTTGAGCTTATCAAACTCACTTTGCAAATTGTGCTGAGAACTACTGTTGGCACTTCTCCTTTCGGGGTGATATGGAAGAGTGCTTGCATTAGAAGAGCGAACAGTGTCACGGAGTCACCTACCTGAAAATGAAAAAGTCCCTTTCTCTCTCTGAATATTTTTTTCGCGCATGTCCAACTGTTCCAAGAATTCAAGAATCTCGTGGTTTTTCATCATTTCGGAATTCTCACGTTCCCTCTCCCCATTCCTTTCAGACGATTCCATATTTTCTGAGCCGCTCCGCTCCAATCTTTCCTCTTTCCTCACTTTTCTCACTTGCCTAATTACATATTGGCAGTCTTGAGTCTTGAATCACAATTAGTTTGTGCCCCCTGATGTGCTTTAGCCTTTCATTCCCCACTCACCGACATCGCCGCCAGTGGTAATCCTGAAGTGGTTTCGAAGCGGACAACACTTTTTCTGAAAACAAAAGATAAACACCAAGAATCGTTGACAAACATGATTAGTTAACTTAAGCCAGTTCTTCCCACCTATCACGTGAGGAGTAAGTAAGAAGTAAGTGACCTACCGTGCCAAACGAATCAACTTCCGGAGAACGTAGGTGTTGAGAATGACTCCAGCAATTGGGACGGTGAAGACCATCACAATGTAAGCACTTTGAAGCAGTGCCATTTTGAGAATCAGGCTATCGCATCAACTGGAAGGAGAGTCGACAAAACTGAAATCGAGTTTGTTTCAATATATTTCATTTCCGGGAAGCAATATGTAGGAGAGAGGAAGGACAAGAAGTCAAAGAATGAGGTGGATGAGACAGGGACAGAGAGAATATGACGTTTCTTCTGTTTTCTGTCGTTTTCCGAGAGAACATGTAGACATGAATTTATAGGAAATGGTCAATGACAATAGGAGGAGAAGTTCGGACTCGGACAGAACACCAGACGCAGTGGTTCTAATTTGAGAAAACGAAAAGAACATCTAAAAGTGCACGGATGGGCTCTCGTCACAAAGAAGCATGAGGAGGATACAAATAAGAACGGGAAACAAAAACAGAAACAGAAAGATTCGAAGGAAAACAAAACACTTCTCGGAAGTAGAAGAAGTAGACAATTTCAACATTGAAAACTGAGAAGGAAAGAAAGGAAAACGGAATGAATATAAGAGAATGGAATGGAAGTTCTGGATTGGTTTTGCCTCTCACCTCACTGAAATTCAAAATAGAAAAAGGTGAGAAATCCGAGGGAGAGGATAAAGAAGGTCTCACGCAAGGGATAAACAGTTGAAACAGAGAGCATCTACGCAGGTAGACACATAGACAGTCAGTCACCGATCCATGAACCCCGGGAAACCTTGACTCGGTTTAAATTTCGGCTCAGCTGGTCTCGTGCCGTCATAAGCTTCTCTATGTCAGATTGACCAAACCTTTACTGCGCAATTCACAGCTTGCCGGCCAAAAAGAAAGCAAAAAGCTGAAGTGTTTTGTAGCGAGCCGAACCAAGTTGCTAAAAATACCGAGAAATAAGAACGAAAATGCACATGTTCTCTCTGAAATTCAGTTGTTATCGTGACCATAATCACTCAGCGACTCCTGCTGATACTGCTCTGATAGTCTAGAGATATTAGTATTAATGATAGTATTAACACTTGAAAAAGACGGAAATGGCGACAAATTGCGTGTACAGAACGACTCAGTAATAACTCTCATTAATCACCGCCTATGTGTGAATCACTCTTCGTCAAAGTTCCAGGTCTCGAGCCCTTGGTGCATGTCTCCTTGAATGAGGAATAAATTATGTAAAAGGTGAGGGTACTTGTCAGTGTCAACAACTATAAAGTGAGGATATCCCACACGTGAATGTAGTGTTTTCAAGATACTTTGGAGGAGTCAGTATATGGTCAGAAGTACTGAGGAAGTAAGAGACTGATATGGACAGTGAGCATCTTGAATCTAATTCTTTTCAACAGCTCTGAAGGTCTTGGTTGATATTTGAGCAGACGATAGAACTGGGAAATGAACAGTTGTGTTTTGGTAGACTTACAGACATTCGGAATAAATGAAAATGTTGAGTGGTTTTGCTAAATAGCTTTTACAGAATGAAAATAAGAGAGTTGATGATGGTGGACGGGTCGAGAAGGGACGGTGACGCAAAACCTATTCAAGTGAAAAGTATTTTCCGAGGAGTGGAAGAGTGTCTACTGCTTGGAAGCCCTAGTTCATAGGTGTTTAACATATATTTTTTGAACCTAGAACGATAGCAAGTGATGACAGTGGTAGGGATAAGATGCAGATTTGTGCGCGAATATTCATTAGAAGGGAGGGACATCGGAAATGCGCATACCAATCACTTCTCACATCGCTCGTATCATCGTACTCATTCGTTCTGTTGTGTGTACCGTAAACTCTGAAAAGTTGGAGAGGAGGAACAGGAAATGAGACTAATAAAAAGGTTATTTGAAGAAAGAAATGCAATAAGAAGTATATTAGAAACCCGTGAAACATTTTTGCAAAGATCTACAAACATTGAGGTCCATCCAGTTCCGCACTTCTCACTGAAATGGGAAAAAATGAATGACATCAAGAGAATTTGCAATTTCGAATGCGATCCCGCCTTTTTGACCCTTGATCGTTAAATATGCTAATTTCCAGAAATATCGAAACAATGATAGTCTAAACAAAAACGTTCGGCATGAAAACAGACAGAACAGAAAAGAATGGATGACCTCAAGGCTGGCATCCCACTCAAGAAAAAGTGATTACATATTCATCCTGTGCTTAACAAATTCACGTGGGATGACTTCAGAAAACGAAAGTATTCCTGAGTCGCAAGAGTTTCGGGAAGTTGGTCCAACTAAACTCAGTGGGAGTAGTTTGATAGTGGAGTCCTCGACTAATTGGAGAGGAATGGCATGGAATATTGAAGACAAAGTGGGAGAGTGACGGGATCTTGGAGGGCGGTTGAATGAGTTCCGGGTTTTTTTTTTGCAAGAAGGACATGTTTTAGGACAAAGATCTAAATGGCAAGGTTATTTAGAGAATGGATTCAATTTGGCAACAACTGGTTTCATCGAAGGTATAAGCTCTTGAAATCCTAGCTCATTTCCGTTTATTCAAACTAGTTTTGGTCACTCTGGAATGTTGCAAACTCTGAGTTCTCAAATCTCTACTCAAATCTGGAACCAGCATGAAATGCAAAAAATCTGAAAACCACAGTGATCATTGAAACCAAAAGCAATTGACACCGATGCTTGGAATTGAAAACTTGGAACCACTTTGAATGAAGAGAAAAAGAAAATTGGAGGGAACGAACAATTGGAAGTAGAGCCTGGAGAAAGGGAAAATAGGAAGAAAACAAGGCTGTGGTTGGATGAAGTGTTCGGATTCTTGATTGACAAGAAGAGAGCTACAACTGAGCTGGAATTCATGAAATGTTATAACAGAACGACAAGATGAATTTTGTTTAGAGGTTCAGTCAGAGCACTCAAAAATCTCAAACCCTTATTTCCTCCTTCAGCTTTTTCTAAATTCTTGTCTTGTGAGCAGACACAGCACCGCTAGAATTTCGAATTTCAACATTCTCACGCCTATTCGCTTAAGACGTTCTAGGCCTGACCACGTGCGAACTTACCTTGGGACGTAATCCTGCGACCAAAGTTGGATGTAATGTGTGTAAAAAGATACCTATTGGCACGCGGAAGCAAAAGACAGAAAAAGTAGAGGGAGATGAGGAGAAGGAAACTTTGAATGTATGACAGCATTATTCAGAATGTTGACCGAACGTGATTGGGAGGAATCTGGAATACTTTCGATTTGAAGAGGTGCAGGTTAAGGTCTACGGACAAGGAAGAAGATTTGAAGAGAAACATGTTAATGGAAAGAAAAGTTGAACTTGAATTGAAATTGAATTCAATTCTCACAAAGTGGAATAGGTGGGCGGGTGGATGAGTCGTGTCTAGTTGAATGAGAAAGTTTCCCAAACATATGCGACTGACAAACTCAACATCTGCGAGACAACTCAGAGGTGTTTCTTTTTCGGAAACTGCCAAACTCATTTTTATCTCATCTTATTTCATTATTTCCACACCCTGCCTGCTCAACAACCTTTTCGTATGCCTCCCGTCGTCAAAATGAAGCTGTTTCTCATTCTGAAACTTGAGCATCTTCTGAGAAAAAAGTTGCTCGACTTGTTCTCAGGAACGATGAATATTAGCCGTTGAGCCTTTGTGGGTGGCTCAGTTTGTGCCGCTTGAGACACGGAAACAAGCTAACAAGTTTTGACTAGAATCTGGGACGTGGGCTCGGGGCTCAAAATGTTTTCAAGTAGGACATCCGGGCAGGAAGCTCAAAATGTTGAAGCAACATGGCAAACAATTGGAATGAGGCCCACGTACCATGGAACAAAAGAGACGGAAACGTCAAATAAATTGAGACTACAATTCTAATGAATTTTGTTTCATTCTGAAGCTCCAATGTAACCTATGCTACAAATGTAACGGCTCGACTCGGTTTTACATTTTGTGTCTCGCATCATCTGAAGCAGGAAGTTTCTGATCCGAACAGAAATCTTCGGGTGATCAAACATTTTTTCGATATACCTTTCCCTTCTGAACTATGTTTGGTCAACATGACGAATGACCGAAAGTAGAAGTGAGAAAAGCTTTTGGGGACAATGCAACAAACAATAGCAAATATTTTTTCCTTTTGGAGAAAAATCACTAGAACGTGCTTGTAAAGTCAGGAAACTTGAAATATTCAAGGAGCGGTCATACACATAAACACTGAAGAACAAAGATGAACAAGTAGAAGATTGAAAGATGAGAACTTGTTCAATATCGTACTGCTTTATGGGAAACGTTTCCAGTCTCCTAGCAATGGTCTAACTACAATCAACAAAAATGTGACTTTGAGATTCTATTCTCTTTTTCATTCCAAGTCCCATAATTATAGCGCTTAACTGTCAATTTTCAAAATATAAATGCTGTTTTTGTCTGTGATCTAAGGAGATGGAACGGGTCTGTTTCAGTGCTGTGAGAACAGACAGCGAACGATTGAAAAGTGTGGACGGCAAGTCTGGTTAGCCAGAAATCACAACTCTGAGACACTCTCTCCAAGGGAAATCCTGAAAACCAATCGGAATAAACGGCCAGACGTCTGAAAACGTAAAGAATAGGAGAATAGGCACCTGCCGGTTACGCAAGCGTTTGTGCTCTTGAACTGCAGAGCACAGAAAAATAATTGGGTGTCAATGGAAATGAACAATGGAAAGAAATGTGGAAACTCGTTAGAAACGAAGGCTTGCAAAAAAAACAGAAAAGAATTGATGGCTCATTTGAGGTCACGACGACTATGCGGAGAATATGGGGGAAATGAAGAGCAGCGGAAGGCGTTGGAGGATTACACTGGAAATAATTGGTTTCTGATGGAAATAAACCAGGTTTCATTCTGTTAGATAGGTTCATTAACACATTAGACAGGGATTTGTGAAAAGAGAAACGGCGAAATGAGCAACGTCGTAGAATTCTTGAGGGTGGTAAGGAAATGAGGTCGTTGTGACACGATTCGTCCGAATTCCAGAATTTTGATCAGTTAGCCTTGCAAAATTTATTTATCAGCGTCCGCAGGAACAAAATCAAAACCCGACCGGATTTGGCACCTTTTGACATCACATCCACCCGTATACCCACTGATTTTTCATAAATTTAAGAGATCAGAGACGAAGATTTCACTTCATTTCACAACAAAACTCGACCAAAAAGTTCAAGATTGAATCTATTCTAGGATTGCGTTTTATCACGGACGATCTTTTGAAACTTTCGAACTACTCGAATATTATATTTTTAATCCCAGACTGCTCGACTCTCTCGATCGGTCTGGTTCAAATGGCATCATGAAAACATTTCAGCTGCTCGAAAAAGAAAATAGGAGTAAAGTTGAGACAAGGAAGAAAAGCACAAACTTCTAGACTTGATGAATCATATGAAGGGCGCGGCGGGGTGAGTGAGATAAATTCCAAGTGTGAAGAGGTCGTCTTCTGAATCTCGGGAATCTCTCAATTCTCACGAAGGCGACTGAAATTGGCTTGATTTGGTACAGAGTTAGGTTGTCGGACCGCGCGAGGCACCTTTTCACACGATATCCAACGTGTTCTTTCTCTTACAAAGTTTCAATGTTTGTCGTTTTCACGTCGGTCAGCCGGAAAACAATGATATTTGAAAGACGAAAGAGTTGCCAGCTTACGGGTCAATGATCGTCCGTCCATCCATTTGGAAAAGAAGGCGCTAATGAAAACAAGACTTATTTGAATGTCACGTGATGAAACAGATACGCAAACAATCACTTTAACAGAGAACAACGAGAATTCTCTGCAGTTTGCTCTCGCTGGTCCAAAGATTTGGAAGATATCTACAGAGGGGTTGTGTGAATTTTTCAAAATTTTATGACTTGTGTAACGTGTAAAGTAAAAAAAACCAAATAAAGCATCAAATCAGTAAAATTTCTGCCACTATTGCACAAAAAGGCAAGAACAAAATAAGAATGTTCAATTGAGCTCGCAAAACTAAATACCCAGCAAATAGTTACACATTCAAGTTCAAATCTATCAGTTTCTAGCTGGTGGCGGTCTCGAAACATCACGACGGTGGATCTCTCTGTTTAGTATGTTTCGTTTTCTTTCGTATCTGAAAAAGTGGTTTGTCTATTTTGAAAAACACGAGATTGCATTACTCACTTTTTGACAATGTCGAAAACCTCCTGTTTGTAGAGCTTCATCATCAAGTGTTCATACTCCGTCAGCTGTTCAAAATTGAAGAGATCCCACTGAAAAATAAGTTGAGTTGGCATTTTCATTGAGAACAAGGGTCAATACCTCCAGCAAGTGGTCCAGAGAGGAATCGGATTGAGCATACATCAGAAGCCAAGGCGGTAGTTCCTTCTCTTCAATGATATGGAGATTCGCGTTCAGGTCCACTGTTGAACGACTGGCCACGTTGACAGATTCTGTTCGGAATATTGGATTTGAAATCCCTGGGTGTTCGTATTGGGTTCTCTTCATTTCCTCACTGAAGTAAATGTTTTTTGTCAGAATAAGAGTCTTTTGAACTAACTTATAGTAGAAAACTCCCTTCTGTGGATCAAAGATCTTCTTCCATCCAGGTTTCAAACTTTCGTGAACAAGTGGGTGAACCCAATGAGTGCGTCTGTTTGCGTGATCCACGTAGTATCTTTGATTCTCTGTGGTAAACTCAATCGCCCAGTTTTCCGGCAGAGGCAGTTCGCTGGATCCATCTAAATCACCTAAATTGAACACACTACCAAATGGAAACTGGAACAGTGCAACGTACCACAAGAAGATCGGTATTGTTGAATCGTCATCAGATGTTCACTCGGAAGAGTTTGAAGTGATTGGAAACGAGGCGGCTGGGGAGAAGCGAGACCTTTATCACTGAAAGGCAACCATTTGAGACTGATAATCATCGTTTTTTGATAAATCAAAGTCCTTGTTTTGTATTTTCATAGTTCTCACCTGACACTCAACTCCCTCATTCCTTGTTCTACATTGCCAATTGAGTGCGATGCGGTCAATGACTTTCGCGGCACGTATCGAAGTGCTCCTCTGAAACGTGCTTGCATTATCATAAAAACTCTCAGTTATCACCGTCGTTTCATCGAAAACCGATTAAACGGTACGAGACGGCAATCTAAAGTAAAGTTGACGGTGGCGTCGTCCATGAATTTCGTTATTTCTTCAAAGAAAAAACATGTTTTCCCATTCAGCACAAAAAATGTAAGCGAAAAAAATGTAAAAATCAAAATTTGATATTGACAGTGACCACCGAAACCGAATAAATTATGCTCTTGTTTCTGGTCTTACTTGATTTTCAATGACACTATGCAGAATACCAAACAACTAACCTGTTGAAACTTCGCGAGGAGAGCACGTTGTTGTTTCGGGCACCGAATGAAGTGGACGGTTCTTCTGATGGCTCGGTGTATACATCATTCTCGCTGGAAGAATACGTAGTAAACTCTGGTAAGACCAGTTGCTGATTCTTTATCTTTAAAGAAACGGTAGCGTAGTATTGTAATTGGTAAGAGTTTCAGTGATAAGAAGCTCAGCGCTCAGTCAATATCAAATAAAGAACTTTCTCCTTTCTTATCTTTCAAATATCAAACTCCGGGGTCCAGAAATGACGTCGCAATGTTGAATCGAACAAAAATATGGTTCTAAGCTTGTCGAATTCGGTGGATCTCTTTTTATACAGTTTCAATTGACTTTTGTTTGTCTATTCTCACTTATGATTCACTTAACACGTATTCACAAAGAATATCATAACAAAGTGACAAACATCCTATACTTGTAAGGCCTGGGCTAGCTTAGTTTTATTTTTCTTTAGTTCAAACTGAGTTTTTCCAATACTTACCTTGCTGTGGACCTTGAGTGTAATCTGTCAAAATCCATTTCCCTCAAATCGTTGAGATCAAAAGAATCTTCTGTGTGCTCGAACTCGTCAAGTTCTGCGTCTTCGGCACTTGGATTCCCGGAATGAAAAATTTCGATTTCAGAAGGAGGGGTGCTCGATGGAGGAGGTGGGACTGCAGACAGGAGCAGAGTAGAAGCGGCCAATGGACTCCGACGAGTCCGACTCACAGCAGTGGCTGAAAATAATTATAAGAAGTTCTTTGAAAGACTGAAAAGTACCTGCTAGTGATGGAACTGTAGGTGGACTTTCTCTCTTCACATATTTACCCTGTGTTCCTTCTACGGATGATGTTGTTGTTGTTTTTCGCCGCGAAAACAGCATCCTGAAACGAAAAAAATGATTTACATGGAGATAGATGACGTCAAACAAAAAAGAAAACTTGGGCAAAACGGTAAAAAAGACATGTTTGTGTGACCTAAAAACGTTGAATAACTATTATGTGGTATGAAGTGAGATAACCGACGCAACGCATAGCTTATCGCCTCGATAATCTAGCTGGAACCAAAAAAATGTTGACAGAAAGAAATAAAAAAGAGGTCGAATAGAAACTTTGAGTACGGCGACAAATTCTTTCACCTGCCCAACACATAAAAGGCGGTTATAACCAGAAATGAGAAAAAGACTGATACGAGGTGTTTCAGGTCTAAAAAAACCAACCCACTCAAACAATGTTGCCATTTTGAAATGAACGAGCGGCAGGGGAGTGACTAATGGACAAATATTAAAATAATCTATGACGAGGAATGTAACAAACTGAAGTATCTCTGCTTTCTCTCCGGAGGCACGGGTTTCAAGGAAGCAAGGCAAGACGACACCCGGCCCCGTCGGACGGACGGATGCCAGTTGATGAGGCAAAAAGCACGAGTAAAATGCGGAAATAGTGAGCTGATTTCGGAGGGACGAAACAGCAACATGTGTTACTAAACAACGCGTATTTCACGGTGCGTATGTGTGTGAGTGTGCCGGTGTCAACCAACTCGGCGTTCTAAGATGTGACGAGGACCGAACAAGAGCGGCAACGGTGTAGGTAATGGAAGACGAGATGACGGAGACGCAGATGCAGAGATTAGTAGTACAGAGAGTCTGAGCGTCCCGTCAGTGCATAGTCTCTTGACCGTCCCCAATGACTACCATAATCTTGCGATGACTGCTATGGACGGAGGAAAGAAGGAAGATGGAAGAGGAGAGGAAATGCGTTGGAATGGAATGCGCAATTTGGAATGAATGCATTGTTCAATTTATATATACATTTATGTGTTATGCAAAAACAATCATCACAAACTAATTGGAACAATATGGCGGCGTGGAGCGGCGAGATGAATGGAACAGAGAGAAGAAGGAGAAGAAACGAGAAACTCGTATAATTTCACTATGAAATGCAACGGCAAAAGAAAGAACATGTTGGTGTGTGTAGACAGACAGGTATCGCGACAGTACTAACTTGTGTAGCTATGTGTGTTTTGGTGAAGCGAGCAGCGCGACGTTATCTCAGCCTCCGAGACAGAACTATTTGAGTAATGTATAGAGTTGCTGTTGGTTGTCTGTTAACATCAGGAGAACAGAAGATTGTTCCTTTTGGTTACATTATATCAGTCAGAATTCCTGTTCAGTGAGTCACAATCTAACAATTTTTTACTGTTGACTTTGGTCACGGTTCTGAGAGAGTGAAAGAGAAATGTAAGAGCCGCAGTTACAAAAAATGATTTCAGCCAATCAAATTCTAAAGTTGTGTTAGCATCTTTCGAAGCGCGTATGTGGAGAAGATGCTTTCCAAAGGTAGAACAAACCTCAGTGACTACGTGAAATTTGTTGGTAGACCACTGAACACTGCGCGAAATAAACACAACGTACAATATAAACATGCCGTCATTTGTGTGTCTTTCAACGTCTGGGCACTATCTTACTCGGTCACTGAATTTGCATACCTGGTTGGGAGGTTTGATGCAAAGCAGGTAGGAGGGGAAGGAAGAGGAAAACATGATGAACATCAAGATCCGATCTGCACTCGTAAATGTTCCTTTCGCTTCCAAACACATCCGCCCGGGTAATGGCCAATTTGTTGCAAAGTGTCGGGAGTGTCTCTCAGAAAAACATTGAACGGATTTGAAGAAGATTTCCAAAGATTTTCACTGCATACTGAATAGGATATTCCGAAAATGTTCAGGTCAACATTGGTTCCGCAACAAAAACTGATAACGAACTAGAAAAAAGACACCGAAAACATTAAAGAAAGAGATATGGTCGTTCCGGTATCTGTTCTACCTACATATCTTTGATTCAAACAAGACAGAACTATTCCAACAACAAAAAACAGCCATGGAACACGGAGATTTGTCATTCAACCTTGACCACTCTGACGATAATCTGGTCAGGAAGCTGTTGTGTTCCTCACTTTGCCTGTTCGTTCAATGAGTCAGAGTCTCGTTGTTTTGGCCCGTTTGAACTTTCATTGTGCTCAGAACTGTACTCGACTTCCGGTCACCCTTTTGAATGTGTTGTGTATACTGTCTGCAGGGCCGAGTTTTGTGTGCAAACCTCTATTTTTGGATTGGCGTTTCGGAATTTGTCACTCGTCACACCAAACAAGCCTGAACTCCGAGGGAAAGTGCTTCTGCAGCCGCCTGCGCGGAGGTATTGTTCTGTTTGTGTTTTGGGGGCAATGGTATCAATCGAAACGGAAAGAATGAAGCGTGCGCAAGTCAAGAGACATCGTTAACCGTTCGGCACCCCTATTTGCACTCGTTCCCAAATTCTGTGTTTCATCCGTTGTCCTTTTCCTCTTAACTCGCACAATCTGGGCGCGCCTGGCCGATCACTTCGTTTCTTTTTGGACAAAGGTTCTGATGACAAATTCTCTAGAAAGTTGAGTACAAAGAAGTTCCTGCGCTTCGGTTTTCCACTTATGCACATCTTCACTTTCCATATTCTTCTTTTCGACAAAAAAACTTTTCAGTTTCGACTTGCTCTTTGAGTTTTTGTGTCAAGAAGTGTCTTCTTTTTGAAAGTTCGTGCTCTGGACTCTAGAGGGCTCTAAGGTCAGCAGCACCTCGTCGAATTGTTTATATTCAGCATCAACTCTCCTGCCGGACGGGCGGAAAACAGAAATGTTGATATTCTCTCAATTTCTATCAACAAAAAAGCATAGGCATTGCGAATTCTATCCAATTTGGCATCTAAAATGAAACCAAACCCATTGGTTCCTAATGATTCCGAATGATTCCTAATGAGATGTTTGCCAATTGCCAGCGAAAAGCCCTTTTTCTCGGCAATTGCAATTCGAGACACAAAAAAACGGCGCCATTTGGTTGCTATTCCGGCAAAATAATCAATTCCGGTTCTTGACCGATTTGACATCCCGACTGCCCCTCATTTCTTGCCGCTAATATCCAATGCATACAAATTGTTATGAGATACGCAATGCACGCGTAGAGTGAGTTTTTAGGCGTCTTCATTGCCCTTTCTACAACCTTTTCTATTCTGTTTTCCCTCTCGTCCATTCGGTTTTCTGTAGATTCTGTCTTTTTCTAGCTTCCTAGAGTCATGGAATGTGTTATTTTTATGATGAAAACAAGAAAAAACGCGAATTGGCAATATTTGCTACCGCTCACTGTTCTGCTCATTGTGTCTTCCTGTCAATTCTCTAGCCAGAACGACCTTTCTTCCAGCTCTACCACTTTCCAACAAGTATATCAGTGTTCTTATGACCTCGTTCTGTAGTTCGCTACAGTCCCCCAATTATCCAAGTCTAACGAAAAACCAAGAAAAAAGTATGAAACATGTGTCGATTGTTGCGGTTTGATCTTCTTCTGTAAATCATCTTCTCGTCTTGATCGTTCTATGACCCTTTTTCGCAGGCGAAAATCATATTTAGCAGTTTTTCTCTCGTTATTCTCCATTATTCTGTTGTCTTGTCAGATGACGACGTGAACCTATCGCTGTAAAGTTCAACGATATGTTAGTCTTTCTGTTTTCATCAACTGATTCTTTCCGTTTTGTCTTCTCGCCACCCACATCTACTTCAATAATATCTACTTGTTTCAATTTTCAAAAGTTCCCATGTGTGGGCAGGAAACAAAACAAAAAATAAAAAGAATCTTTCATTTCCTATTTCTTGAGATTTGGTTCCATTGGTTTCTCTCTTTGCTATCACACATAGTTCAACAGTTCTATTATCAGTGAAACTTCTCTAAATCCCTTTTCATCTGACTAGTTCTCAATAGCTTTTCATTTTCATTCGATTTCTCTCTCTTTTGATCCGCTTCTTCTCCCATTTCACTGTTCCTTCTTTTCTCCACTCGTGTTTTTGTTTGCACTGTTCCAGTTGTCCAACCATGTTTGTTAACAAAGTGGTTGGTGCCCGCTAAATTCAAATATATTCAAATCAGCCGTTTTCTATCCCGCCTTGTCTTCCGCCTATAAAAATGACGTAGCACATCCATCGAACATCAACAAGCACGTGGAATCCAAAATCTCTGATCCCTTGCTCTGCAGTTATCAAAACACCATTGTTTTCCGGGTGTACTTGTTCTCAGTGGTGTTCGTGATCATTATTTTTATTTGCTTCCAATTACTAGAATCATTTGTTGTTGTGGGTGGCAGTTCCACTCAATCTCTCGATTAACCTCTAACCCCTCCTGCCGCTTTTCTGCTCATTCATGTTTTTTTCTTCAACCTTGATTTCAGATGTTTTTGCTCTTCCTCTTAACAACACCAGTGCTGGCAGACATTGCCACGTATGGATACCACCCAAAAGGAGCAAATCCAACGTTGTATTCTCCAGAAGACAGGTAGCCATAGTTCACAAGAAAAAGTGAATATATTCAATTTGCAGCGTTTTACAACTCGACGAAGCTACATTCAATGACACAATCTTTGGGCCTCAAACTGGTGATGCTGGATATCTTGTTGAGGTACTATTTCTCAACTCTCACGATATGTAACATAAATTTTTCAGTTCTACTCTGATTGGTGTGGCCACTGTCGTGCGTTCGCTCCAACTTACAAAAACCTGGCAAAGGACGTCGATGGCTGGCAGGATGTTGTTAAAATTGCCGCGATCAACTGTGCAGATCCAGTCAACGAACACGTCTGCAGATCCAATGGTGTTCGGTTCTTCCCGCTTATCAAGGTATCTCATCGAAAACTTACACAAGTTGAATATCGTTGCTCAGTATTTCCCCCGAGACTCAACCAATTCTACGGAAGGATCTCAAATCAAACCATACGCAACAGTGTCGGAAATGAGAGGACAGCTAACCAAAGCTGTTATGGATGACTATGCGCTCAACCGGTACAGAGAGTGGCCAACATTTGATTTTTTGAAAGAGTGAGTTCACTGGTTTGCTCAAGGAAGACCTGAACAAGCTGGTTACAGCGTTGTAACTTACGGAGAACTGTGGAACGAGTCTTCATCTTCTGCCAGTCACATCGCCATCATTTTCGAAACCAACCAAGCGAGTCTCACTGGCGCCCAGGTATTCAAAGATTACCAGTTTATCTATTCATACAGATCTGTTCCAGCTTCTCCTTGATCTCAGTGGTAACCGCGAACGTCTTGTTGCACGTAGATGTCTGAAAAGTCACCCACTTGCCGAGGCGTTGAAGATTACCGACTTCCCATCGCTGGCTATATTCAAGAGAGGAGAAAGAAAACCTGTATTGATTGCTGAGTTAGTCTATTGTTTAGGCTTTATGTCTGAA
Organism: Caenorhabditis panamensis; assembly: GCA_900883565.2. Classification (NCBI taxonomy): domain Eukaryota; kingdom Metazoa; phylum Nematoda; class Chromadorea; order Rhabditida; family Rhabditidae; genus Caenorhabditis; species Caenorhabditis panamensis. The sequence continues at coordinate 989,822 of LR537692.1, read as the reverse complement.
AAAGAAGTTCAGACTCCGCCGTCTTCTTCTCCGCGAACTTGAGCAATTCCTTGGAAAACCAACTGACAACTCTCTCCAGACCATCCAGTTCAGCAGCAGGAAGAACAACAAGACAGTGGATTGCAACAACAACCCAGACTTGTACTCTACGAGTTTTAGACTAGACTAATTGAAACTTTTAGGTGTAAACCAAACTATTACGTGTCAGAAGTTGACATGCTCAAGGCAATGCGTTACGCTCTTTTCCGTGAATCTGCCAGAACTGGAGCACCACTTCAAGCTGCCAACCTTTCCGCTCTCTACGAATTCACTTCTCTACTTGCTGACAACTTCCCGACCGTTACTATTGAAGGTGCAGTGGATAACTCGGTATACTAATCGAATGAGAAAATACGTTTACGTATTGTTTTCAGACTGTGAACCATCTTGACCGATCTAGCCGCGCTGTCCGTGTCTTCTCCAGACTCCGTGATTACATCGCTGAGAAGGGATTGGATGCTCCAATTTCAGTCGAGGACTGGCAGAAGGAGTTCCTCGCCGCCGAGGAAGAAGCTGGACATCCATTCCCATTGAACACTAACTGGGATCATTGTGCTGGATCCTCGACTCAATTCAGAGGATACACTTGCGGACTCTGGACAACTTTCCATGCGCTGACAGTTTCTGCATTCAAGAACTGGCAATCCAAGACTACTGGTACTTTTTTACCGTAACTTTCAGCCATTATAGTTCATTTCTCTTGCAGATATCACCCTCCCACTGCCACCACTTCAATCTATCCGTGACTGGGTTGGATCTTTCTTCGGATGCAATCACTGCAGAGACCACTTTCTCAAGATGACCACTGATACTTTCAAGATTGAAGCCAATGTTGGTTATAAACACAATAACCCTGATTGAGAGTTCATGTTGTAGGTCCGTCGCCCAGAAGATGTCTACCTCTACTTGTGGAAAGCCCATAACAAAGTGAACGCCAGACTTCACGGAAGAGAAACTGAGGATCCAAAGTTCCCGAAGTACCAGTTCCCAGCCAAGTTCTTGTGTCCGACATGTAACTCTAAAGGATTTTTGTCCGATGATGATACCCAACCCTTCCTCATTGAGTATTACTCTAGAATCCGACCATTTTCCAACTCAACCCAGATCCCAGCATAGATCGTATCCCATTCCGTCCCCACCCGTTCCATCTCCAGATAACATATTCCAGGAGATCCCTCTCCGCATAGACAGACTTCACACTTTTGAAATATTATACATTTATCATCTTGCCATTACTATTTATTCCAAATAAACGCATTTACCTAATAAAACTGCTAAGAAGATTTCATGAATGTATGCATTTTCTTAAAAAAAAAAGGAAACTGAAATAGAGAAAAAAAGTCGAGAAACCTAGGAAAAAATGATAAGGAGACACGGGAATCATGGCGTTTTCGTTTTCAACGTCTTATTCGGGTGTGTACACACGGAATTTATTGGCACTGACTCTCATTGACAATCGACGTTTCAGTTGAATTTTTTAGTAGACATGAAACATATGGGTGTGGTAGTTTTGCATGAGGTTGGAAGGTTTGCTAGTTCCAACTAGTTTTGTGATCTACTTGTCCCCATGATCTCTTCAAGTACGCGGATTGTGTTTTTTCTGTCAACTTTTACCATTTTTTCGTTGTAGTGCAGTCAGATCGTTTTTTACCGTTGATAACTCTAATTGACAGTCTTACGAACGTTCATCTAAACTGATGCGAACATTTGTGTGTCTAGTTTGCTCTCGTCTTCCAATCATGCAGTTTTTCTTGAAATTGAGATTGATCTATACACCAGTCCGTTCAAAATTTTGCCACCCACTGATATGTTTGAGCATACGTATCTCGAATTGCGACTAAACCGAGATGACAAAAATCCGCAAGCAAATACGTTTTCGAGGTCGTGGACATGAAGCTATTTTTGTCACCAATCGGCTGCTGCCCGGTTCCTCTGGCCGTCTTGGTTTTTCTCTCCGCTTCGCGGCTTCCGAGCTGTCCGGAGAGCGGTGGACGCGCGGACACGCAGAGTGTTCCCATGACCGTCTGTATTGCACTGACCGGCTCCCGTTTCTGCTCTCCCAACTTCAAAACACTTTCTCTTCGTTTGAAATCATCGATTTTTATAGATATTTTGCAAATTCATCGTTTCTCAACTCAAAATGTTGTTCGATTTCCAATGCTGTTGTTGAATTAGTAAAAAACTCCCAGGTTTCCCTTTTCTTACCTACCTGTGTTCGTTTTCCTCACTTTCCCTCTAGAAATGAAGTCCACTTTGCACTCTGCCGCCTTCTGAATTGGCAAACACTAATAAAGCGGTATCCGATTACCTATCCAATTACTCTTCCGACTACATTCCCCACCCCGAATCCACCTTCTACTCATTCCCCATCTTATTGTTGCCTTTTTGTCAAATCCAGCGCCAGCCGATTGCACAAAGCCGCGCACTAGTGTCGAAACAATAGATCGGCAGGCTCCTCTCCTTGTCTTCCCCCCGCAGTGTCCACTTATGGCGCCGAACAACTGTTTTCCACCCATCTTGCCAAACATCTCTCTGGTCATCACTGTTTTCACTTTTTGTCTCCATTCTTTTTTCCGAGGAGTATTTGAGGCCTCAAGTGGAGATAACACGTTTTTTGGAGTTCGTTATGTCATACACTCCCACTCGCCTTTGTCTGGATATTGCTCCTAAGTGTCTGCCAAACGGATACAGTTTCAATGAAATGCCTGTTATTGTAGAAAAGTGTTAACTGGTTATAAGAAATCGTTTACTAAACCGAAACATTAGCTAGAATTAGGAAACAATCTCTGAAGTGTTTTCTAAGTGTCTTCATTTTCCATTTCTACCTCATTTCCATTTCGCTCACTTTCATAATTTCTCCTTTCTTCACTCTCTCAGATCACTTTCCCCCAATCATCGCCCATCCAAAAACCAATTCCATCATCATCCACCCATCCTGATATCTTCTTCCGAAAGCATGCCAAGGATGAGAAAAGTCGCGAGGCAGCAATTTGCATCGGAACAAGTAGTCAGTCAGTCGCTGTCGTTTTCAATAAGGCCACCGACTCCGATCACATACTAGTTGTCCAAGCTTATCTCGTTCCTTCATTGACCTCAATTTTGGCCATGTACATACGAAATGCAAATATTTGTTGTTTATTTCACC
>LR537692.1:759961-986549 GCA_900883565.2 Caenorhabditis panamensis | reverse complement strand
TTTTCCCACACTCAAAAAAAAGTACACCGCTTTCGTGAAGAGCAAAACACTAAAACTCATGTATTTATCAAGACGTTCAGCTAGACTATCACTTCAAAAAAACAGTCCATAATATTTTTGAGAAACCTCTGAACTGATTTCTTAGCTGATAAACTGTCGGAACATCTGACTAATTAAAATTTTGTTTAATTCGCTAGAAGATGACCTCATTTACCGAGAAAGAGAGAAAAGAGAAAATAGTAGTGGCTAGTTAATGTGGCCGAAGACAATTGCGGCCGGAGGAGCGCCCGTGGAAACAGTACGAAGATGGGGGAGAGATAGTCCGCGTATTTCGGATTAACCGTGGTCAAATATCACAGTGTTTCTCTCCGACTCATCACTTGCAGACTTCGGTGGCCCATGTCAACAAATGGGAGAGACAAAGTCTTTATTCGGCAACGTTCGCGCGGTTTCCTTGTGTACTTTTGGCTTATGAAACCTGTATATGGTGTTCCGCCGTTTTGAGCCGGCGACTACAAACGTCGAACCGAACATAACGTGTGAGGGCTACTAATGTAAACTCCATCCACTTCTTTCTTCATTGTAGTCGACCTTTTGCGTATTCGTTTTTCTAACATCTGTGACTGTTGGTTTATCTTGAAATGAATCTTCTGCGTTCAGTTTACATTTTACCTTCAATTTCTAATACAGGACCTTTTTATTCAACCAACCACCTAAGTTGCATACACCTATTTATAATACTTCTTTTCTTTGCAAACACCTCGTATTCCTGAAGACCTCGTATGATAGTTTTTCATTTTCAGATCATTGACTTGAACAAAGTACGAAACCATCATCACTCAATGAGTTTGATCTTCTGAGACAATCAAAACAATGGTGCTCGTAAGCAAGGTAAGCGCTCATTCTTGTTTGCTCATCTGCTTCCTTACGTCATTCTCAGGGAGACTTTATTTGGATTGAGCCTGGCAAAGCTGAGGGTTCGATCCCCATCGGAGCCCGCGTCATCGACCAAGATCATGGACGCCTTAAAGTCATTGATGATCTGGGGAACGTATGTTTTGACATTTCTCCCAAACTGACCACCCAACTGATACCGCGGTCTTGACCTCAATCCTTTCTTACTTTCGCCTGACTGAGGCCGCAATCCCTCTCGTTAACATGTTATCACGCATTTGATAAGTTCCGATATCCTGTTGCAATTTTCGAAAGAGAGAAAAGAAGGAACACAGTGCAATCATTCGAATCTTCTTCAGGAACAATGGCTTTCCGCGGACAGAAGAGTGAGATTGATGCATCCAACATCGGTCCAGGGTGTCGAAGATATGTGTCAGCTGGGGGACTTTCATGAGAGTGCAATCCTCAGAAACTTGTTCATCAGATACAGGGAAAAGTTGATATATGTGAGTAGAGTGGTGATTGATGGTGTGAACGAATTGGTTCCTTAGGCTTACACTGGATCGATTTTGATAGCTGTCAACCCGTACATGGATATAGCTATCTATACAGCTGATGAGATCAGAATGTACAAGAGAAAACGGATTGGAGAATTGCCACCGCACATTTTCGCTATTGCTGATAATGCCTACACCAACATGAGGAGAGAGCGTAGAAATCAGTCGGTCATAATCAGGTAGAAAAAACAAAAGTGTTTGAATCCTTGTAAATTTGCGTTTGTAGTGGAGAGTCTGGTGCTGGAAAGACAGAATCCACAAAACTAGTCCTGCAGTTCTTGGCAACAATCAGTGGCCAACATAGTTGGATTGAACAACAAGTTCTCGAGGCAAATCCAGTTCTGGAGGCATTTGGTAATGCGAAAACAATCCGCAATGATAATTCATCCCGGTTTGGCAAGTACATTGACGTGCATTTCAATGAGGGAGGATCCATTGAAGGTTTGAATGACATTGGTGAAGATGTACAAACACTGTCATGTCACTTACAGGGGCTAGAATTGAACAATACTTGCTGGAGAAGTCGAGAATTGTAACCCAGTCAGAGAATGAGAGGAACTACCACATCTTCTACTGCCTGCTTGCGGGACTTTCCAAAGAAGAGAAACAAGAGCTAGAGTTGGGAACTGCGGCAGACTACTACTACCTCATCCAGGGAAAGACATTGACTGCCGAAGGTCGAGATGATGCTGCTGATCTTGCTGAAATCCGCTCAGCAATGAGAGTTTTGATGATAAACGAACAAGAAATCGGAAGCATTTTTAAACTTCTAGCAGCTCTTTTGCACATTGGAAACATTCGTTTCCGGCAGAATACCACTGATAACATGGAGTCGGTTGATGTTTCTGATCCAGCAACTCTTGTGCGTATTGCTAAACTTCTGCAGCTGCGAGAGCAAGATTTGCTTGACGCAATCACCACAAAAAGTCTCGTTACCAGAGAAGAGCGTGTCATTTCAAGATTGAATGGTCAGCAAGCGATCGACGCGAGAGATGCCCTTGCTAAGGCAATTTACGGAAGGCTGTTCATTCACATTGTCAGAAGGGTCAATGATGCCATTTACAAGTGAGTGATGAGTTCTTTGGAAAAAAAACGCAACTTGATTTATTCGATTTAGGCCGTCTCAAGCAAGAAGAACTTCAATTGGAATTCTAGATATTTTTGGTTTTGAAAACTTTGAGAGCAACAGTTTCGAGCAGCTGTGCATCAATTTCGCAAATGAAACTCTGCAACAGTTTTTCGTTCAACATGTCTTCAAAATGGAACAGAAAGAATATGATGAGGTGAGCAGACATACAATACGAGGCGATTCTGTCTAGTTAGCATTTTGACCAATGCAGCCGTTTTTTTGCAACTCCCACTGACGGCCGCCTGTTTTTGACCTTTTTCTAGAAATTTTCTCTCTTTGAGACCCCTGTCACACGACAGACGGTCCGCATCTGAATTATTGTCCATAAAATTGTATTAATTTTCAGGAAAACATCAACTGGCGCCATATCAAGTTTGTCGATAATCAGGCAACCGTCGACCTTATTGCTCAAAGACCGATGAACATTCTGTCACTGATCGACGAAGAGAGTATCTTCCCCAAGGGAACCGATAAGACAATGCTGTTGAAACTTCATTCGACTCACGGAAGAAACGAACTCTATTTGCAACCGAAATCTGAATTGCAAAGAGCGTTCGGTGTCACTCATTTCGCTGGGAATGTTTTCTATAACACCCGCGGATTTCTGGAGAAAAACAGAGATTCGTTCTCCGGTGATTTATCGTCACTTATTTCATCATCCAAGATGCCGTTCTTAGCACGATTGTTCGATGATCTTGAGTATGATACAAGCTCCAGGTAATTCCTTTACATATTTCATCTCTACAACATGATGATATTTCCAGAAAGAAAGTCACGGTTGGTAACCAGTTCCGTAGATCATTGGAGCAGTTGATGACCCAGCTCACTCAAACATATCCATTCTTCATCCGTTGTATCAAACCGAATGAACTAAAACGAGCATTGGTGATGGACCGAGATCTGGTTCTGCGGCAATTGCGATATTCCGGAATGATGGAAACAATTAAAATCCGAAGAAGCGGATATCCTATCCGGCACGACTATTATCCATTTGTCTTCCGCTATCGCATCCTTGTCACGTCAATTCGAGGACCAGTCAACAGAATCGACCTTCATGACGCTGCCAAGAAGATTTGCCACAAAGTGCTTGGAGCCAATGCTGACTATCAGTTGGGAAAAACTAAAGTTTTCTTGAAAGACAAGCATGACTTGGTTCTCGAACAAGAATATTACCGAGTTCTCAAAGAAAAGGCAATTATCATCCAGAAGAACGTTAGAAGATGGTTGGTCAGAAAGGATTTCGAGAAGCAAAGACAATCAGCAATCACTATCCAAACTGCTTGGAGAGGATACGATCAGAGAAAGAGGTACAAGCAAATCATCTCTGGATTCTCACGATTGCAAGCTGTGCTTCGCTCAAGACAATTGGTGTCGCATTATCAAGGACTCCGCAAAACTATTATTCAGTTCCAAGTTAGTCAAAAGTTAGTAAATCGCTTCTAGTTTTGAAGTTTCAGGCAGTCTGTCGTGGTACACTTTTGCGACGACAAGTTGGAGAGATGAGAAGACGCGGAGAAAAGGCACCGCTTACGGATGTATCCTCAACTGATTCTGTAATTTCGGACACTCACGAAGAAGAGTTGGTGAGTTCAGAAATGTTTGATTGCCTTGTTTGATAATTAGCTTTCTCTTTGTTTACTCTTATTGTTCAGTTCGAATTATTGGATGGAAGGAACTCGAAGGTAACGTTGAGAATGTTGTGTTGATGTGTATTTTGTAAATTTTCGGTATTCTACTATTGAGCATAATCTTTTCGGGAGCTTGGGCATTTAGTTTTTGATTTTCAACTGTAACTATTCAGGTCGGTCATTTGTTCGACTTTCTACCATCCGACGGGAAAGATTCTGGGAACGAGAATGACAGCACGGACAGTAGTAGACGTGGCTCTTATTCGCGATTACATGTGAGTCTGCTCGGTAACCTTACAAAACACTGTTTCTTTGTTTCAGCCATCCCCTGTCATGCCTCCGACTAATATCCCTAAAGTTGATTCTTTTGTTGATGAAGATCTTAGCAAGTATCAGTTTGGAAAGTATGCAGCCACGTTCTTCCAAGCACAAGCTACAGCTGTGCATGTCAAGAAAGCGTTGAAGAATCCTTTGCTCACCCACCCTGATCCCAGTGCTCAGTTGGCCGCATTGGCAGCTTGGACAACAATTTTGAGGTTCATGGGAGACATGCCGGATGTAAAACCTGGTACGGGTAACGGTTCTGAACTGTATGACAAAACGCCAGTAATGAGCAAGTTGTACGCAACACTCGGACGGAAGTTCAGTTCTCGAGATGTGGAAGAAGCGTCACTTGCCAGTGAATATGGAGGAACAAAGACATTGAAGAAGGGCATGGGCAGAAAGTTGATCAGCATGACACTGAAGAGGAAAGGAAAAATCAGTGGTAGGATCAGTTATTCTAGTTGTGTTACATTTCCGTTTTTCAGGCTCAGACACATCATCGTTGTCTTCTGACAGCACGTACTCCGCATTCAACGCATTGCTGGAAAACAAACCACTGACAAGTCTGGACAAACTTCACTACATCATTGGTTTGGGCATCCTTAGAGAAGACTTGCGAGATGAAATTTACTGTCAATTGTGCAAACAACTGAGCAACAATCCTTCAAAATTGTCAGCTGCAAGAGGTTGGATTCTGTTATCTCTTTGCGTTGGATGTTTTGCTCCAAGTGAGAAGTTTATCAAGTATCTTTTCTGCTTCATAAGAGAAAGAGGACCAGCTGGAACTGGATACTCAACCTACATTGAAGACAGACTGAGAAGAACTCAAGTGAATGGAACACGTCACCAGCCACCCAGTTATGTAGAGTTGCAAGCCAACAAGTCCCAGAAACCAGTAGTTCTGGCAGTCACATTCATGGATGGCAGTGTCAAGACATTGTATGCTGATTCTGCCACCACTGCATCAGAACTGTGCAAGCAGCTGTCTGAGAAAGTGGGACTTACCAACGCTTTTGGATTCAGTCTGTACATCGCCTTGTTTGACAAAGTATCTTCCCTCGGAAGTGGAACTGATCATGTCATGGATGCAATTTCACAATGCGAACAGTATGCCAAGGAACAGGGAAGACAGGAAAGGAACGCACCGTGGAGATTGTTCTTTAGAAAGGAAATCTTCAGTCCATGGCATGATCCAAAGTAAGTTATTCTCGTGATGAGCTCCCGTCTAGTTCTGACCTTTCAGGGATGACCCAGTGAGTACGAATCTTATCTACCAACAAGTCATCCGCGGAATCAAGTATGGAGAGTACCGATGTGACAAGGAAGAAGATCTCGCTGCGATTTGTGCCCAACAGTATTATATCGATGAGGGAACTATGGATGTAAACAAACTGGAGAGTCAGCTTTCGTCGTATCTTCCGGACTTTGAGCTTTCTGGCAAAGACATGGCGCTTGAGAAGTGGACACAAACAATCATGCATCAGTACAGAAAGGTTCGAAACTTTGAGAAAAAAGATCGAGTTCAGCCAGAAAATTTCAGAAATTTACTGGTCGTCTTCCGTCTCAAATCGAGGTGAAAGAAGATGTTGTTTTCACTGCCAAATCTAAGTGGCCACTGCTCTTCTCTAGATTCTATGAAGCCCTCAAATTCGCTGGACCTCCCTTGCCAAAGAATGAAGTGATCATTGCTGTGAATTGGACTGGTGTCTATGTTGTTGATGATCGGGAACACGTCATGTTGGAGTTCAGTTTTCCGGAGATTTCCAATTCCTATTACGGAAAGTGAGTGAATTCCTCCCATTTGCCTTTTCTGCAAAAGAAAACTTCAGAGGAAAGCGCAGCACCACTGATACTTGTACTATTCGTACTGTTGTTGGCGACGAGTACACCTTCCAATCTCCAAACGCCGATGATATTACTAATCTGATCAACTTGTTCCTGGAAGGTCTGAAAAAGCGTAGCAGATACCTCGTCGCTATCAAATCTCAAAAAGGAGATGGTTAGTTGAGAAAACATGAACTGATTATCCTCTGGTTTCCTTATTTCAGAGAAAAACAACTTCCTTGATTTTGAGAAAGGCGACCTTCTGATTCTCGTCAACGAATTCACAGGAAACACACTTCTGTCCGAGAGTGTTGTGAAGGGAGAGAACGCGAGAACTTGTCTGTTCGGTCTTATTCGTGCCGAGAACGTTTATGTCCTACCGACGCTCGTGAAGCCAACCAAAAACACACTGGTAAAAATAATACAAAAATAGCGCGAGCGACCAAACATTATGCATGTTTTCAGCAAATATTCCCGAAAGATATGGATATGACCCTTGATCTGTTCAACAATAACAAACAGGTCACTGTAGTGGACTATAATGCCGAACCGTACACACTGGAGAGTTTTGCGGAAGAAAATTTCAAGTATAGATCGAAACAGCAAAATATGAAATGAATTTGTATTGTTTCAGCACGCAAGTGAAGCGAGTGGGCTCTCAGATTTCTTTGATGACATTGAGGAAAAAAGAGTCTCAACTTGAAAGTTGGCGATTCTCCAGAGACCACATCGACCAGCCACTTCTTAAAAAACTCAATGGAAGGTACATTTTTAGAATAAAGACTCCTCCCAATCGGTCAATTCCAGAGATGACGCTTCACGTGGAGCTGTGGAGATTTTTGCAGCGATAATGAAGTACATGGGAGATGAACCATCAAAAAGAAGCCGTCTCGGAACCCACTTGACAGATCACATCTTCAAACTCCCGATTGCTATGGAAGTGTTGAGAGACGAGTTGTATTGCCAGATTGTGAAACAATTGACGATGAATCCTTCGATGCTTTCCGAAGAGCGAGGATGGGAATTGTTGTGGATGACCACTGGAATGTTTGCTCCGAGTGCTACTCTCGCGAAGGAAATTGCTCACTTCCTCAAATCCAGACCGCATCCAATTGCATTGGATTGTCAGAACCGTATGCAAAAAATGGCCAAGTATGTTATTATTACCCCGTCTTTTTTTAACATTCCAGCTTTTTAGGGGCGGAAGCAGAAAGTATCCTCCTCATCTTGTTGAAGTTGAAGCTATTCAACACAAGACCACACAGATCTTCCACAAAGTAAGAGTTGAAAGAGTTCAATGTATGATAGTTGTTTTTCCAGGTGTTCTTCCCAGATCACACTGATGAAGCAATTGAAGTGGACTCTGCTACGAAAGCACGTGATTTCTGCCACAAGATCGGTTACCGACTCGGATTGAAGTCATCGGACGGATTCAGTCTGTTTGTAAAGATAAAGGACAAAGTACTTGCTGTTCCGGAGACTGAGTTCTTCTTCGACTTTGTCCGGCAGCTGTCTGACTGGGTTCACACAAACCACGCCATGCAGAAGGACTCTACCATGATTCCTATTAACTATCAAGTGTACTTCATGAGGAAGTTATGGTTCAATGTGATGCCTGGCAACGACCCTCAAGCAGATCTGATCTTCCATTACTTCCAGGTACTCTCGTCGTGTTCTGTTTCTTCCTAATGTTAGCATGTTTCCAGGAGTGTCCAAAGTACCTTCTTGGATACCACAAAACAACGAAAGTCGACGTCATCGAACTGGCCGCCCTCATCCTACGTGTTATCACAAAGGACAATAAGAATGCTCCGCTGACGCAGATTCCTCAGTTGATTGAGGAACTCGTCCCCAAGGATTCACTGAAAATGTACTCAGCCAGCGAGTGGCGGAAGACAATTAGCAATGCGTACGCACGCGTAGAGCACCTGAAGTCGGACCAGGCAAAGATAGAATTCCTGAATTACATCTGCCGTTGGCCAACTTTCGGTTCCGCGTTCTTCCCCGTTTCTCAGTATTCTGACTTGAGCCTTCCGGACAGACTTCTGATTGCCATTAATCAAAGTGGAGTCAACATTTATCATCCAGAGAGCAAGAATCTCTTGGTCCAGGTAAACAGAATAACAACTTCGTGACGTTTGCAAAACAAAAATTGCTTTTTTTCAGTATCCGTTCAACGTGATCTGCAACTGGACAAGTGGTAACACCTACTTCAACATGACCGTCGGCAACATGTTGAAGGGAAATGAAGGAAAGAAGCTTCTTTTGGATACTACTATGGGTTACAAAATGGACGATTTGCTCACTTCTTATATTTCCTTGATGATATCCAACCAGAATAACCACCCATCGAAACACAGGGAAATGGCGCTCTAGACTCTTTCAACTTCTGCCTCCTCCCTTCCAAACGTGTCGTTTTCCCCAAAAATTGTTCTTCTTTCTTCCTAATGCTGGTTATATTGCTCATTTTGTCAAATCTTTTCTATTCTAAATACTATTTCCCTTCCCCACTTTTTGAAGTATTCTCTGTATCAATCTTTCACAATTCATCCCGCAGTATCTATTGTTTGTATTGCAACATTGTAACAATGTCACTATGATTTCAGTTAATTTACATAAAATTATTCATACAAGTTCAAGGCATCGGGAATACAACTAAACTACCATGTGGGAGCTAGTATGGACTGGGAAAAAGGGGAAGAAACCGGAAAAACGATACAAGAAGAAGAAAAATAAGAAGAAGAACAGGAAAATTAAGAAGAGTTTAGACAAAGGCACAAAGAGACGTGTCCAGATGCTATGCAATCAGGTTCATAGTGTCTTCGTTATTTTTTTGGGTTGGGAATAAATAAAACACAATCGACGACAAAAGCAAATGATGATTACTAAGCTACCAGGGTTCTGTGTAACACGGAACCCAAATGTTTGAATGGAAGGGGTCAACAACCAGGAGTTCAGAACATATGTTATTCTGAACTGAAAATAGGATTATAGGTTTCGAGACCATGGGTGTTCAGAATGTCGTTGGTTACTACCTGAGACTTCAGCCACAAAAGCCAGTTGAAATTAACAGTTGTAGATGGTGAGTTGAGATGTGAGAGAAGGGGATGAGGGAACACTTTGATCAATGGATCAATTGTCAAGTTACTTCGAAAAGATCGCTTCAATTAAAGCAACAAAATCGACAAAAATGGGTTGTGTAAGTGCTGAATTTCAGTTTTGGAGTTTGAGATTAGGAATGGCTAATAAATAGGATGAGAAATGGAAAAAGTGCGTGTCATATTTGATATGTCATCTTACTTCGCAGTTTTGGCCATGCTAGATGTGCTCGAGTTGTCCGATGATGAGCGATCCTCAGTTGGAGTTCTCTCAGCGGTTTGAATGTATTGAAGAATGTCGCTGTACGATACAACAGCAAGGATCCGTTTTCCTTCATCGATAATCGGCTGAAACGTTTCCTTTGTTACTGCAACACCTGGGTTTCTGCTTACCAGGCAGCTTTTATCAGTAGTCATTAGTTTGGCAACCGTTTCGAAAACTGTGTTGTTGCAGCGGCCATACACGAGTTTAGCCTGCAGAGTGCGGAGAGCTTTGACTGGTTCGCGGAGTATCTCGTGGAAGTTGCCTCCCTGGTGGCTCATAATTTCCAAAATGATGTCTTTCCTCGAGACCATTCCAACAATTTGATCAAAATCATTGACCACTGGAATCGTGGACATCTTCTTCTCTGCCATCAGCTTGATAGTGTCTTCCACAGTGACATTCAACCCAATCTGCAAGTTCCCTTTGCTTTAATTTCTTCTTTTTTTCATGTGTTTTCTTTCTTATTTTCAACCCCTAGTTCCTTTCAATTCAGAGGAAAACTGCTAGACTCGTCGGAGTTCTTCCGCTGGCACAGAAACTCATTTGAAAGGCAAATAGTATTGTGCGAACAGAGGAGAGAGACGTTCGACAACCCGAGACACGTTGCAGTCGGCGGAGGCGCCAGTAGATGATATATTTTCAATGGAAAAAGTACCGCACAATAACAAAAAGGGCAACGACTCGAGAAACGAGAGGCATGTGACCTTTGCAAAACTCTGCGGAGAGGCATTGTTGCCAGGCAGGAGAGCGGTCTCCAGTCGCACACCGGCGGCAAGGGGAGAGACTTGTTATTGAGGAAAAAAGATCGACGGTCAATTTTTTGATATTGTTTGAACCAGAAAGTGAGTGGTTTTTGGTCGCTTCCAATCAGGATCTTCACCCTCTTACCTTCAAAACGTCGCTGTTCCACGGGCCAATTTTCTTCTGCTCGAGGGTCGCCTGACGGACATGCAGAAGAGAGTCTCCGAAATCGCTCTGAATAATGTTTTCTGGTTATTCATGCACACCGATGTTTGGTGTTCACCAGTTTCAGAACGGTTTCCTGGAGAATCATGCGAGTAGACAAGAAGAACAACGGAGTCCCTGGTTTTGGATTGATCTGAAACTTATTTTCTTCCGAGGTTGATGTTCATTGCGCACGAACCGAATCAAAAATCGGAATGAAGCTGACCCGGTTATGTGTGATGATATTGGCAGCCTCCCAGACACTGAAAACATCAGAGATTTGGGAGGCGAATTAGTTGGTCCCCATGTTTTTCTCAGTCTCAGATGTCTCATGGAAAAAATGAAGAAAAAAGAGACGACGGGTGTTTGTTTATCTGATCTCTGGTTTCTTCCAACTTGTTTCATCATAATTTCTGTCGACGAACAAAGAACCGTATTCTCATATGATATTTGTTTACCGCCGGGAGCGCCGTTTCAGTGTTTTTATCGATATGTCGTTGCATCATTCGACAAAAACATAAACGTAAACAGCTGTCAGTCTCCCCGATAATTATTCACATGTACCCGTTGCAGAAGGTCATTTCAGGGTTGCTGAAACCGGAAAGCGTCCGGACTGTTGTTTTGAAACACAGTCAAAATGATTCGTTACGTAGACAAGTTAGAGATCACTTGCGGCCAGTCACGTACCTATTCTGGACTCCACTGCAGATGATTGAACCCGAGCCGATCTCTTTCAGGAATTCGACCAAAGACTTGCTGGCAACCTGAAACCAGAATGATGAGGATGATGTCATTGTTTCGAGAACGTCGACTTGCCTCTCGCATTCCAGAAGCCACCAACAAGATAGCCGTGAGACAGTCGGCCATGTTGAAGACGCATTCCGCCTGGTATTGGTCGGTTCCTGTGACCACCGCAGCAATGTGTCCATGCTGAGAGAGTGCCTGCACCGCGGCTTTGACCTGGAAGAGTGTACGGTGAATAACACGTTCTGCAGACTCAGACTGAAAGTAAATACCTTGGTTCTTCCATCGAAAACAACCAGAGAGCTGTGAGTTGGTTGCAAGTCGTAGCATGTGATCGACTTCATGAAAGTGTGGTACGGGTCAGCATGCCGATCTGAAAATAGATCAAAAAATTGAAGCATTTCTGAATTGAGCTCTTACTGAAAGCAGAGAGCACTTCGTATGCACCATCGTTGCTGAACATGCGACATGGGCGCATGATGGCGAAGTCCTAAAACTCAGAATTGAAAATTCCCCTTGCTCTCTGGAACTTACCGCTCGTCTGAAAACGTTTTCTGGCACACTCATCCGTCTGCGAGTCAACGGCATTGGTCTGACAGTGTCGTCGTCAACCTCCATGTTGGTTGGTGGAGGGTTTATTCCGTACTGATACGACGTCTTTCGGTTTCCATCGCCATTGGCTCTCTGAACTTGAAGTCGCGACTGCATTGTGTAGCGACGACGCGACGGAAGCGGAATCTCACGAATTCCGAACGAACTCCGACGCGAATGATCGATGCTCGGGCCGGACTCGTAGCTGAAAAGGCGGATGATTTGTTAGTTCTCTTCCAGAAGGAGACAACCGGAAGTGCGCATCCCTCTAAAGTATTCAACATGACAACGCCGAAGCCATTAAACGGATCAAACGCAAAAAATGTTGTTTTGTGCTTTTTCGGGGAAAAAAACGTGGATAAGTGGATGGGGTTTGCCGAAAACACAAAACCGCAAGTATTCGGAAGCAAAGTGCGGGCACCAACTGCACTAATCCGGCCTTGTCCAACGGAAATCCGCCGGGGGGCAAATTTCAATCATCCCGTTCTCACATGTTGATTGTTTGAAATCTAGATTAGCCCTGTTTCCAGCCCAGGACTCACCCGTGATCCATCGAGCTTCCGTATACGTTGACTGGGGTCGTCTCAAGCATTCCTTGTTGTCTTGCTTGCGAATCGAGCTGAAATTTGAGGAATTTTCAGAGAATTTGAAAATTCGAGGAAGAACAGAAAAACAGAGTGAAGGAAAATGGTAGTGACAAGAAGGTATAATTAGAACTTTAATCCCTTGAGCTCATCTGATTCATCGCGCACCCGAAAATTTCTGATTTTTCCTCATGAATATCCTCTCGTTGTCAGCCGAAAATGCACTTTCATGCGGCCACAACAAGAACCAATTGGAGAAGCACGTTGTTTACAAGCTTTCCGTGCTTCAGCTTCACGAGTTCTAAAAATAGAAGAACGAGAGCAGATATGTGCTCGGTCCCGTGTGCTTTTTTGCCCGCCTTCTCTTGTGGACAAAAAGGGAGCAAGAAAGAATTTGAGCTGTCGTGATGAAGAAAGAAAAACGAGAAGAGCGACGAAGACCGTATGACAAGCCAATCAGTCTAAGTAATCTGTGAACGCTGGAAAGGAAAAATGCCGAAAAAAAAACGACGAAGCATGCGAAAAGAGCTCCGGGTTCAGCGCGTGACTCTCTGAATTGGTGATTCTCCCAAGATGTCTGCATACGCTGGTTTTTGGAACGAGAGAAGTGCGACAAATGCGATAACTGCCCGAAAACATGGAAATCACTGGTCTCTTAGTTAAGGTTCACAGTACAAAATTGTATCTAATTCAATTGGGTTTAATGGGTGAATGGGAGAAACAAAGAGCTCATTTGAATTGCCCATCCAATTAAAATGACGTGGTCCGGTCTGTTATAAAGAACAAGAAGACTCGAAGCCCTAGGGTGTACTGGTGGTACTAAAACTAGAACTCAAGAGACTATAGGTCAGACGAAGACTTTGGGCTGTGACGATCTAACCAAACTAATCTCCTTCTATTCTCTTGTTATCCAATAACATTTAGGGGAGATTATAACACGTAGCGGATTCCTGCCTTGGTCTCCGTTCTCGTGTTCAAAGGTCGTATAAGTATCCTTTCCCACTTTCCAACTATTCCATTTTTTCATAGCCTCTTGCCAAATGACGCCACTTTTTCATCGCTCATTTAGCTCTCAATCTCTTCCAATAATATTTTTCTCGAAATATATCAAATTGTACTATGACTCCAATTCATCACTCACTTTGAACGGTGACGAATAAAAAGAGACTTGCAGTTTTGAAATCAGAAACCGGCTACGAAAAACAAAGTGATTGTGGGGTTTCACCTAGTCTAATCTAATTATAAACACCACTTTGAAGTCAGAAAGACAAAAAGACAAAGGATTAGAACGGAATGGTCGGCATGACACTGATAGGGACAAAAACGGGAATAGTGGCCATAAAAGGTAAAAATATTGTAAGGGGAGGGGTTCTCCGGCGGCAATCGAATGATAACTGATCAAGAGTCTTTGTTATTGTACGTGTTTGCTGTTATCAGACTGCAATAAAACACGCTGACAAGAGGAAATCCTGATGAAAAACTGAAAGTGATAACAAAAATAGTGGGGTAAGGTTGATGGGAAGGCGGGGGGAGAGAAAGAGGGGAGTTAAGAAGGCGGCCCGTGGCGTGGTAGTGGCAAAGATCAATTTAGGGCGGGAGGAAGAAAAATAGATCAAAACACGAGGGTTTGGGGGACCCTCATTCTTTGAATGTAGATTCTGTTCTCACTCTTTTTTCCAAAATGAGAATAGGAATGAGAGAGCTTGGAACAATAGACGCACGTGCTAAACGGCGAAGCGGACTAGGTGCCAAAGCACAGACCGGGCACTTTTTGGTTTGATCCAATTTTCTATTTCCCGAAACGAGGAAGAGAAGAATGCCAAGAAACCCATAGCAGGGGACGGAAGGACGAACGCAATCAACAAAAAGAACAGCATAGCAAGAAAGAGAGTCGAAAACACACACGAACACAACAACGTTTCAGCTGTCCTCTCCTCTGCGGCGCTCACTTATTTCCATTCTTTCAGCAACAAGTGGACTCTACTGCCACTCTCAAACTCTTCTCCAACTCTCAACTCAAAAATAACATTTCCCATTCCAACAAGTTTTTAAACAAGCGATTGGAAGAGGACGAAAGGCCCAGCAGGCCTAGTCAAGCGGTACAATAACACGTGCAGAGATTGGGAATGGAAGGGAACCCAACGCCCTGCGACCGGGCGACACGCAAACAACTATTTGTATGGCCGTTGCGTTCGTTTCAGTTTCTTTCTGTGTGTTTTCCTTCCCACACGTGGTCTCCTGCAATGTTTTTCGGCAGTGCGAGTATCCATCACATTGCTCTTCTGGCACCGCCTCCAATTTGTTACACTAGTTAGTCAGAAAAACGGCCACCGAGAGGAATCAAGGACGCAGAGGTGTTTGTGTCGGTGAATACCGATTTAATCATAACACTTTTGTCTGGTTGTTTTATTTATTCACACTTTTCTCTAAACACACTTGTTTTTCTGAGTCATTCACCAGCGAAAGTGTAATCGGAACTCTGCGACCGGAGACTGAATGAAACGAAAAGAAATCTTCATCAGGTATTAGACTGATTGGACGGATATCAGTTGACATCCGGATGAACTGGACTGGGAACTTGTAGAAAAATAGAAAGTGGTCAATAGAAAACAAAGTCGGATTGCGTTTCGGTTATGCACGTCGGACTTTGGAAGCTCTTTTTCTAAGAATCTAGTTAGTCGCAGAAAATAACCGTCTGAGACGTTATTTTGGACGTTGGGAGGAAAAGAAACGTGTCATTTGCCAATTCTGTTTTTCTTTATATGTAGAACTGTTCGAGCAGGAAAGAGAACATCTTCGTACAACTATTCGAACTCACCAATCTTTGAGGAACGGGCGGTGCTGGTTCGCTGTTTCGACGACGGTTCTTTTGGAGAAACTTTAGCATTGTCGAAGCGTTGGTTGTCCAGTTTGTTCTGACTGAAAAAAGTAGATATTGAGAAGAATGAAAACAATCAAAAGCGGGAAACAATAGGAAAACTAATATAATACGGAAATCAGAACATTGGGAGTGGCTCTGGGGAGGATCAGTCTCTCAGCACACCAAAAACTGAGCAACCTAGGTTTTCCTATTCAAAAAAAACTCTACGCCTACATATCATGATGACTGGACAAACAAAACGAGCAGCCAAAAATAGACAAAAAGTTGAACAAAAAGTTTCAACTCATCGTTAAAAGGATGGAGGAAAAGAGCGAAGCGTCATGAGGAGGGGGAGCAAATGGGCTGGACGGGGTATGAAGAGGAATTATGATGGCACGAATCAAGTTTGTTGTCATTGGAAAAGGGAGAAGCTCGTTTATATCATCGGGCAGACGACGAGTAGGTGGGGAGACAGGAACGGGCTCGAAAAATTGCAAGAATGCAAACATTCTGGTTAAAGTGCACGAAGTCGGTATCCAGAGACAGAGACGCAATATTGTTTGATTTCATTCCTCCCTCCTACCGCCAACACATTGTTAACAAGGTGGTAACTTTCAAAGTATTTTAACAAGTTCTGTCTAAGGAATCAAGTTGAAATTTACACTGTTTGATCTTTGAAAATGTCTCTCGGGAAGAACAGAGTCTTTTTTAAAAGTCAGTGTTGTCAGCAGAGGGGTGGGTGTTGTCAAAAAGGGTCACACTTTGCCATGTTTTTGTTTTCTTTCGACCCTTTTCTCTGTTGCCCTCCTCAAAAAAACAGAGCAGAATAGAAGGAGGGGAATAAGATAGACAGACAGAATAAATCTGCGACATCATCACCATGGTACTTTGGCTTACGAGAATCGTCGTTTTTAATGAGATGAGAGCGAACAAAAATAGTTGAGCGCAGCATAGAACTCTTCTTTTTTTGGCTACGAGAATTTTCGGTTCGATGGGGCAACTGTGAATGTATCAGCAAGCCGTTGTAAAACACCTACCGTCCACAAAATGACAAAAACCCGAACGCAATGAGAGCTGCTTGAAAAAACAAAATAGTTTTGCCAAGAGCACAACGGAGTGAATGGACACATACGAATTCGCGGTGATGATTCAGAGCTGAAACAGCTGATGGTACCATGAGGGTTGAGGCACGAGAGCTCTTGAAAACTGCAATACGAACATCTGGTGCATACTTGGTCAGATGTCGTGTATGATGCTCTGGAGGAGGAGTTCAGAGTCTTGGAAATATCTCACTTCCGCTTCCAAGAATAGTATCTAAAGTACGAGAAACGAACACCAGACTTATAGTCAGTACAAGGATAATCGTCAATAGCTGCAAAACACCGAACGACGCAAAACAAGAAGAAGCCGTTCCAATATTCAGAATGTCTCCGTGAATTCCACAGCATGTATCCTAGTTCAAATTCTGTTTTTGAACTCAACTGGTGGGAGAACCGATGAAAAAGATGTCCTTGGAATTTTCAATAAAACGGATATATTTATTTATAACCGACAAGCGGAAGAGGCGGATGATATGCGAGCAACTGGACTAGACTGAAACGGAACGGGAGAGGCTAAACGAGAATACCATGAATTTTTTGGAAAGAAAAGTTGGACAACTGTGGATTTTTTGGCCGACTGACCGGTCACCCACCTACACAGATCGTTTATATATTTGAGGGCTCACGTGAGCTGATAGTTTTAATTGAAATTTTGGCATGTGTGGGCGGAAGAAAAGGATTCATAGAAATCAATGAGTTTCTGGTAGAAATGATTCATACTTGACGCCTTCTGACAAAAGTTCGGTGGTTTCAGACAAAACATAATGATTCCATTCGGTCGGACAAACCGCGTGAAAAAGTCATACTGTGATTGATTGTGGGAGTAGAGATCCGAAAATAGATTATGTGTCAGAGAGACAAAACAAAAAGCCATGTGGAATACCTATAGTCGGGAGGAAAAGATTGAGCGATATCATCTGATTACAAAGTCAGACTTTAGTTGCTCAAGAAGCAGGGATCATACAAATAGATGCAAGAGACGAAAATGGCATCGGTCAGAATGCTTGAAAAGATCAGAAACGAAGCAGGAGTAGAATACATGCGACAGTTTCTCATAACGTAACACAGCAGATTGTTTACAAATTGGATACAAAAAGATATGGAAAAACAGAGAACAGATTTTGGCAACCCCGAGAAACTGTTCGGGTCTGTTCCGATTCTTTTCATCTCTCGGCTTCTAAATTCTCGCCTCAAAAGAAATATGAAGGTTACACATAACACATGTGACAGGTGCCGTTTCTGTTTCACCAGGTGCAAATTGTGGCAAAATTGGATAGAACAAAAGATAGGTCATTTGGAAAAAAAAATCTGGGCACTGTGAATAAAACAAATCATTCACCTAGGGCATACCACAGAAAGTAGATCAATCAGCGAAACAGGAGTGTTTTCGAGTATTCGCTGCCTTCCACGCATCGTTTGCTTGCATTTCACTGTATTCAGCCGTGTATTCGTTGTATCTTTTTCACGAAAATGTACAAAATTCACACATTTTACTAAAAGTTAGCAGTGGGAATGTTTTCTTCACACTTTGCAGAAGGAAGAAAATTTGGTGACTGAAAATACGAAAATCTGAAAGTTATTGTTGAAGTGTGCAGAACTGTATTGGAGCACAAGCAAGAATGAAGTGTCCGGGGCGTGTCTCAGCTATACAAAAACACCATCTTATCGGGGCTCATATCTTGATTGCTCTTTCTGATTATTCCTGGGGAGAACCGCCCAACTCTCGCACTTTGTATAACCTCTGTCTTAAAAATAGTCCAATAAAGTATTCAATCACCCATTTAAAAATCATCAGATTTGGACACCATCAACAAAATTTGAATGCCGGCTCTGACGTTGGTACCCCGTGATAATAGTTGGTTACCAAGCCAAACTTGCACTGGCCAATTAGGTATCCATGTGATTTCGTAATATTACGGGAGAAGATTTGAAGCTTTTTCATTCATTCACTCTTAGTTTGTGAGCTTCATAAGCTCATCGTCATCCCATTTTTCTCGGAACTCTGCGGAGCAAAGGTAATTTGGTCCGTTTCCCAACTTCCTCAAAAGTTTGTGAACACTTGAACGAAAAGCTGATCTCAATATCGACAAAAAATTGGACTTGTTTATCAGCATTTGCAGGTCCTGAAGATGGAAGCTGATATTGGAGAAGACATTAGAAAATGTGTGGCCTCGGAAACAATTCTCTCCAGACCTCTTCTTTATTTGAAGAGTCCGCCAAGAAATCAAGCTGAAATCGAAAATCTTTTCCTGAGAGTGTCCGAGTCAAAGCTCCGTGATTTGGACAGTAAGTTATAAAAGTTCATGATTAGGGTTTCATTTTTTTTTCAGTTCTCAAGAAGCAGACAACGGGGTACAATGTGATGAGTAGTGTAACTCCTCATGTGATCGGGCTCAGTTGTTTGCACCGCTTGGCCAATGCGCAGTTGATGGACGGGAACGTGCCTTTCGAACTGCAAGAGACCTCTTTTGGATCCATATTATTCTCGAAAGATGTCAGTTTATTTGAAAAGTTAGAATCAAATCAAAAACTTCAGGTTAGGACCTTTCCAAAGAGATGGGAAAATCAATTGAAAACTAAACTCCCACTGTCAGGAGTTCTGTTTGTGACCAGCCAGGCTGCCAAGTTGTTACCGTTTTTCTTCACATTAATCGAAAATGGTGGAACCTCACTTGGAACTGAGAGAACCCATGTGAATTGGATGTTGTTGGCAATGAGAGGAAGCGCCCGACTCATTTCAGAGCAGATACTGCCTCTCGCAATTCACACGGGCGAGGAAGATCATGCACTGTTGTCTGCGGAGAGAAATTGTGTGTTTTCGATCACCTTGAGGACCGGTGAGTCTTTTGAATTAAAACAACTGAGAATGATGTGTTAAAAATGTTGAAACTGAGTTTGTAGACACCGAATCGTCGATTATCGTGACTACCGGGAAACTCGAGAACCTCGACTATATTTTTGAGATGACTCGTTTCGAACCCAAGGAGAGGATGACTCGTGGCGAGCACAGCTTCAAACTTATGTGCGACCATAATGACAAACCGCTGATAAAAAGAGGATTGGAGCCAATAACAACGATTCTTGTATTTCTAGGTTTAAAAGACTACAAGTGAGGGCACCAACAGAATTTTTGACTCAACATTCTTTTTAGATTAGACAACTTGCTGTACAGTCTTGCGTTGTACCTGAACAACAGGCCAAATTATGAAATCCGTCTGAAAATCGTGTTTGACAGCGTTAAACAGCGGAAACTTGGCAAGTTCCAGAATCCAGGAAGAATCGATGAAGCTTCAATTGCATTTGAAAATGTTGAAGAATGGGAAGAGCTCATTCGGCAGCACTGTCCGACAACTGTAATTGAGAATATTACTGACAATGAGAAGATTGAAGCAATGAAAACTGCTAATTCCAATGCTCTTAAAAGAGCCATAGGAGCTCTGTCAGTTGATTCTGAATGGAAGTACTGCATTGGACCGGTGATGGCGTGCCCTCAAATCAAATCTGGTGAACTATTGATAGCGGAATTCATTCATGAAATTTTTGTTTTTGCAGCTAAAGAAAAAAATGAAGAGAAAGTGGAGTTGTTGCCACCAATCTCAATCTATGGTTTGCTGATGAAAAAAAAAGTGTACGAGCGCATCACTTTACCTGTCCAGTCGGGACTGCAAGGAAGCGGAATTCAGATCACAAGCCAGTTACCCGACACAAAGAAGTTGCTCGAATTCTCTGAAGCAATATTGAAAAAAGGACTGCCAGCTTTGCACATTCCACGGGTTTTAGACGATTCTACGGGTCTTTTCTTCAATCCTCTCAACCGATAATGTTTCAAACGGGTACTTTCGACTACTACGCAGTATTTTTTCAAACAAGGGTTTTTTCTTTTTTTTTTTGTCGTTTTCAAATACTGTATGTGATTTGTACAGTCACTGTTCTTTCCCTGGATTTGGCTCATTTCTCATGTCCGACCGCTCGGAACCGGTAATTTGGTTTTCCAAAAGCCTTTCAAAGAGAACGGCTATAGGCCAGGTGCACACATCAAACGCTCGCAGATGTCTGGCGGTAATGTTTTTTGGCGAATGCTACGCTACCAAATTGTTTGTGCATTTGTCCTTGCCCATAGGTTTTAATTTCCCGTAATGCATGTTTAGGGTCTGTGCATAACCTATAACCTAAAGCCTCGCATACTCCAACAAACTCTTCAATGTAGATGAATTCATAATCCGGTATTCTCGTTCCCCGCAGCTCCATCTGTTGCCAAATGAATATTGCACCAACACCTGCCGTTATCGATGCCTAATTACTCCGAGCCCTGCTAAATCCTTCTCCTACCTCATTTCCGTCCTCATTTTCTCTACTGATCTGGGGCAGGTTGACGATAGACCGTTGCCTCCAGCCAACCTATTTCCCATTTCTTTGTTTCATTACCAGGTCAATTGGCCGTTTCCCAAAGTGTTTCGGGATGGCTGCCGTGTTAAATAAAAATCAAGGCATGTTCGTCCGTCCATTCCAAATAGTGTGAACCCTCTTGAAACCGCCACACTCAACTTGTGCATACACATATTTGTCTACTTTTGAAGAGAGAGAGGAGGTGTTCACGCGTGAATGCTACTTTCAAATAAAAGTGCGAGCGGTGCGCGGGAGCAGAGACCGCTGGTCAGGCCATGTTTCGTTCGTTCGTTCCCACAAAACAATAACACTTGTGCACGACACTGTGGACTCTGAAGCGCGCTTCACTTTTTTCAAAGACTTTTCTCATGTATACATTTTTAGTCTCACTCAATCGTTTCCGAGTGAAGTGGTTCAGACCCAACCGGCTTCCGTTCCAGGCCCAAGAGTCTAGACCCGTGTTCACTGACCATTCCCTCGAATGGATATGTATCAGATGTGTCCGATAACCGAACTCTAATTGACCTTCATCCAGAAACCGTTCTCCTGTCCCTCTCTTCTCACCGACGTGTAGATAAGTCAATTGGATCGGATCGGTGAGGCCACATCTCTTTTATTTCTCACATATCTAGTTAGCATCCAGTTTCTGTAGAAAATTAATGTAACGCTGTAATTTATCACCTCATTTTTTTCATTCCCATTCATAGATCATCGTCTTCCCACCTCCGTGGGGGAAATGAGTGAGGATAGGGAAAAAGTGAAAAAAGAGGGATAAAGGGTTGGTGGCAGTTGTACGGAGGAAAGGAAAACGAACACGATAGAGATATGACACATACGCCGAATTTATGCAGAGGGGAGAGATCAACATGTTTGATATCCAAGTTGGCCGTCCTCAATTGCATTATGTTCTTCACACTTTTGTTAGTTGTTGTTATGTTGCAAACAATACAGCTAGCTTAAAAATGGTTCGGAAACCAGACAACTGACCAGTCTCTTTTTTTGATCACTATTCATCGCTTTTCTTGTACATCTTCCCCCTTCTAATCCTAACCGTACGTATAATTCTATCACTGCGTAGAAAAATAAGCAGAAGCAAATCAAATACCACCGGCAAGAGTGGTTTATCGAGAAGACCTGAAGAGAAGAGAGGTCTGGCGAGTAGAGATTAATAAAACGGTTAGCGCTTAACTCCTTTTTATTTATTCTTGGTTTCCTCTCCCCTATATGGCGCATCTTGACATAATAGTCAACACTGTTGGGTTTATGTTTATGCATTCATCCAGATGCCCAGTTCCCACCAGATTTCACACGATTTCTAAACCAAACATTCCTCAGTCTTTGATTCAAATCCAATCTCTCTTGATCCTCCGCCGTTATTGCTTCAAGCTTCTTAGCTTTATTGTCCAGCTAAGTTAGTTCAGTTCCGAAAAAACCTGAATGTCGCCGCATAACTATGAGTCAATTCTGCGCACTAGTCAGTCTCCACATCAAAATAACAACAATTCGTAACACCTTATAATACCCTCAGAATAATTTTCATATTCCTTCAGTTCCAATTTCATTCAGAAACCCATTATTCTTCGTTTGCACTGTCATTGGCGCATTACATGCGAGATCATTAACCCGATTCAATTCTCTTACTCATTCCCGATATTCATCACGGATTTATTCTGTTGTTTCAATTCAACCGGTGATAATGACATTGAACTGATAGCGAAACTCATGATTTGATAAGGTTAATGCGATTGATTCACACTTTGAGAATTCAGTGGATTTTACTCAAAATATGCTAATGTTTCCCTACTATTTATTCTAAATTGACAGTACCGGAGTCTACCTTTTCTCTTTTATTAGCTTGACAGAAAAATCCTTAATTTGGCTGTCGGTAGTCATATGTTCCCAATGCTAATACAATCAAAAAACTGGGTCACTCAATTATCCCGAAAAATCAACCTTTCCAATCAAGCCGCTCCTTATCAGTGCATGATAGCGTGCGAAGCTTTCTTCCCTCATCATTTCCACAACCGTATTTGCTTTTACGCACACCCACGGTTATTTTCCTTTTTCATTTTCACACTTCCCCTTCTCCTCCTCTTTTTCTTTTCTCCGTACCTACGAATGTCTCAGAATGCATGAAACTCTCATAACTCCATCTTGAAAACACTGTATCTGTACTCACGGCGCGTAACTAATACTTCTTCTGTTTTCTCATCATCGAGGGTGAAAGTGAGAAAGTAAAAAGTAAAAGAACCGCTAGATGCATGACACACTCAAAATTAATTAGAAAAGGAGAGGAAGGCGAGCGCAAAACAAGGCAGCGGAGAGGGACAACCGGAAAGACGAGTACTGTTTTCGTGTTTTTTGGAGTGCACGGCTTTCCGCGCGGTACCGACACGGTCATAAACATCGGACGGACGGGGCCTGTGTGAGCCATCAGAAAGAGCCGGCTGCACGTTACTATTCTATTTGTACACTGGTTTAGTCATTGTACACTGTCCCTCCGGTCCCTCTTTATGCCCGTTTCCGCTCATTATTTATTGAACATTTGTTCTATTTGGCAAATTCCAATTTTTATTTCGATTCGTCATCCTCTTTTCCGATTGCTTTCGTTGTTTCAAATTTATATGCAAATCTAAGTTTTGAATTAGCTAAAAACAAAAATATTGAGATTTCGGTTTTCTCAATCAATCTTCCACCAATTTTCTCCAAATCTGTCATTGATCCCGTTTCAATTCTTATTCCTCGCATAAAAACCATCTGTCATGATCAAAATTGACGGGTTCAATGTAATTGACCCATAAACGCGCCTTTTTAGGATCCGAAACAAGTTGACGGGCAATAACGGGGTTGGGCGCGAGTTCAATGACCTTCGGAATACCGTTATTACTCGTTCCCTTCCAAAACACAGCTTACATTATAATTTCGAAACCCGAACCGTTTTTCGTTTTCCGTTATTCATTTTGTGTTATTCCGTCACTCCGATACTCCGATTCTCATTCTTCAAAACCAGACATGATTCGATTCGATTCAATGTGAATCGCTCCGTTTCATTCCGATTTTCGAGTGCCGTCGTCGTCGAATGCAGATTTTTGTTTGTAATGAGAGAAGTTGAAAGTGAAGTTCTGAAGTCCTTTCGCCGAGATGAAAAGATGAATGAGTATTGAATTTCAACTGGGTTTCCTCAATTGTCCTTCTGATTTGTTCAGTTTTGTACGCAACAAACAGAGCTCCTACTAGGGTTTTTTGGTTTCTCGAGACTCGAAACGAGTCCAAGTAGGCATCTTTAATTTGATACTGATATTGGCGGAATTCTCATCTGAATACAATAGAATAGTATCACTAGCACGCTATAATAAATTCATAAATGCGACCGGCCCTTATCAAATTTCCACCACTACCTGTCCGTCGGAAAAGAAGTGAAATCAATCGTATCACATTTTCCCTTCTTCCTTGAAACGGTTCTAATCCTGTTAGCTTCAAAGCCTCCGTTTTTCCGTCTTCTCTTTTTTTTCTTATCAACTTTGTCTTCATTGTGGTAAAACATGAAACTTGCAGATAGGATAGAAACTGTCCATTACTGTCCAACAAACAAGAAAAGTTTACGATCTGGCGGGAGGGATGAGGTACGTGCTTTCTTTACATCCTGCCAAGCAAACATCCCTCATTTTCTTCAAAAAGTGTTATTGCAATTCATCCTAGGAAGTCTTTCGAGGATAATTGCCTTCTCTCCGTTAAATTTTGAATTTTCGCACTTGAAATGCTTTCAGAGACATGCAACCACCCTCTATGGGAGTCAACGGATTTGGCAGAAGGAGTCACAACTTTTCCTCTCCATCGCTCGTCGATTACAGGACTCCACACCACCATTATGGATCTCAACCAAGCGTAAGACAATTTTCTTCTCACTTTATTTTCCATTTTTCTCATTTCCCAACGGAAACGGAACTGTCGGTCTACAGCTAAATAGAGAATAGCGGCTTCCTTTTTGCGCAAGATGATTCACATGTTTAGCTTGATGTGTCAGCATTCATTTCCATTTGCATATTTACCGTATTAGCTGAACAATACAACGCCCGCCTACCATTCACAAATTGGATTTCAGATAGTACAGACCGGCGGAAGTCAGTCTCCTCCCGACTACGCACTCCTCTTCGACCAGCCAGTTGTTGTTCTCCGCTCTAAGAAAGTATGTCCAACTTCTTCCTCAACTATTGAACTTTTGATATTTCCAGCCAAGCACAGTCAGATCCGCAAAGGAAGAATCAAGGCTACGGTCACAGCAGCCACCAAGCAATATCCAGAGAGTTCAGGTACGGAGACACCCTTCAGACACTTGACTAAACAATTTTCTTCCAGGCAATCCGCAGTCGTCCACAATCCACCACATCCTATAACAGCCTCGGTAGAGCGACCAATTTTTCCTCTCGATTTCTAAACTCGACGTTTTTCAGCTTCATCAGGAATGGAGAATATCCAATGGAGGAACTCTGTGATGTCATCCGTGACTCCCGATAACCGACGACACACCCTTTACGACGAGGAGGACAACCCGAGAGTCGTAAGTCGGAACAGTTCAGTTAACAAAGTTCTTTATTTGGTGCTTGGGGCCATATCATGTTGTCTGCGAGTCTCTCGTTTTTCTCATACTAATGGTACAATTGGAGTAAAAATAGGAATTAGTTGGTTGCGGATAAATAATTGTTAACAGGGAGATGTATTCTCCTCAGCGTCCATGACGATTCGTTGACACAGTTAGCGTTCAAACTCATCGACGTCTCTCTTAAGCGGACGGCTTGCCATTGGGCTCAGATCGGCTTCCTCCCTGAAACGGAGAGGGTTCTTATTTTCTGAATGGCTCACTTACTTGTAGTCTCTGTTCAGAACACCTCGCTTTCCAATTCTGAACCCATATCGACCTACCAAAAGGTTTCTCCGCTTTGGACGTGCAGCCTCGGCCTCCTTGGCGTCTTCCGCCGCAATCCTTGCTTGCGCTTCAGCGTTCAATCTGTTGAACTCCTTTTCGACAAAGTCCGGCAGGATATTCGCTTTGACAGTTTCATATCGGTTGCCATCCGCGTCAGTTCGGTATTCCGGGAAGTAAGTTGCCTCGGCTTGCAGAGCAAGTAGAACAAAACCGATCAGGAATAGGGAGAGCTTCATGGAGAACATGTTTCGCCACGAATGACTTTCGGAATGCTGAATAGGGAGGAGCAAAGTGCTGAGATGGGCGGAGTCTGAAGCGAGCACTCTACATGTCTGTGCGCGGCTGTAATGGAGGTTTGAGCATAAATCTTGCCGACAACGATGTTTGGCCGACATCCCAACGTTCTCCATATTTCATCCATTTTTTGGGAGGCATGGGAATGGAAAGCGAAAGGAGAAAATGCACATCACGTTAATGCTAAGCGACGTGTGCAGAACACAGAATTTGTCGTGTTTCTCGTGATTCGGGGTCCGGAAATGGAGTTTTCCTCGGGACTTTTCATGAATGACAGTTGAGTTATCTATGGACCATTTATTCGGGATTGAGAAAAAGAGAGAAAGGAAAAGAAAAGTTGAAGCTAATTGGACCTGGAAAAAGAGAAGAGAGACAGGAAAAGGGTGAAATTGGGTCTGAATGACATAATAGAGGAAAGTAATAACTAGTCGTTCGGGAACTGATTTATTGGCTCACATTTGCCCTCTAATCGCATCCGTTGGCACAGCATTTTTTTGGTTGGTCCGCTGCCATCAATCTTGTTCAAACGCCATGCTTTTTTTCGGTGGTCTTGTGCTCACTCAAAGGCGGAAGGGAAAGCATGGGACCTCTATGTAACATCATTTGCACTTGCGCCTCTGGTAAAAAAGATTACCCTCGAGGATTGCCAAAGGAACTTTTTTTCTGAGTTCCTATTTGAGCAAGACGAATGGACACGCTCCTTTTCCCGGGACGGGCACGAATGAAAGATGTCTTCTTGTAGTGTTGTTTGGTGTTTAGCCTGAATAAGGACTATTGGAAAGGGATTTTCAACCGTAATCTTACGAATGGAGACTTTTTCTACCCAGCTCTTGTAGAGAAAACATTCTGGCAACTTGCTCACGAGTGAAGTTCGAACGAGCGGCAGGCAACACTGGAGCTGGTGATGAATTTCCAGGGAGTTTAGTATTTCTGTTTCTGAAAAACTAACTTTTGAATAGCGTTTCCAATTTACTGCCTACTCAATCATTTGATAAACTAGAAACGTCACGTATGCTGGTTTGACAAACAGTCCAGGATAAGCAGACAGAATGTGACGTTTCATAAGTTTTAGTTCCATCTTGAACTGTTCACTGCGAGGCGCATATTTATGGGGATCCAACGCTGCTCTTGCAACTTCCAATGTTATCGGGTCAAATTTTTCGGAGTTCGTACCAGCCCCTGAGCGTTTCCCAAATCGGAATGGGCTTCTCTGAGCGTCTTTCACAACATTTGCAACATCGCTGAAACTTTATTTTCTGGTTCAGAGGCCATCCTATTCTTACTTCAGAACTTCTTCCATAGTTTTGTTTTGACCAAAACCTGCGTTTGGAACCGGCTGAAAAGGGAACTGTACAATTTCAACACTACTGGTTTACTACAAACCGCAATAACCTTCCCAAGACAATGCTCTGTTAAAAGGGCATATAGAATTGTTGGTACAATTGACAACATTTCCAATCCTGATGTTTTTTTCTAAAGAAACCAATTAGGGAAATGAAAAGGTTAGCATAAGCGATTAACAGAAGTTCATAACACCTGGTTGCGCGTAATTTCGTGACTCGAGGTCGTGGGCGAACCCACGTTTTCCAAACAAAAAAACGTATTGGTTGCGAGAAATCGTAACACAAATTGGAATGTCTCAGATGACGTGAGGGTTAGTACAAGTGACAGCCGCCTGCGAGAAATGCACATCTTCTCCGCAACAGGTACAAATTCTGACTGACTCGTCGGAACTATCTACCCACGTCAGTTTGGAGAATGAAAGCTCTCAAAAATAGATCTGATCTTGGCTCGGTTTCTGATGTGAACTCGAAATGCCGGCTAATTTCTTCTAAGTCTGCCACTTTCCCACCCCAGTGTCTGGAGGCGTTTTAATGAGTCTTGAAATTGGTCAGACTCTTAGACGGATTGGGAATCAGACATTCGTCATCTAACTGTACTATTTTTATGAGCTTCTTTCCATTAGGAGCTTTTTCCAAATTCAATTTGCATACCCGATTCTCAGAATAGCCAAACTAAAAAAACACGACAGTTTAACAAGGGAAGAGCTTCATTGTGAACAGTTAGAAACGTTATAATTATCACAGTTAACAAATATATAATTAGGAGCATCTTCCGGTAGACCGTTGCCGGATTAACGGTTGAACAGGACCATCGAGAGTCGTGGGATTCGTCGCGGTCCCACTGCACGCTTTCCCGGGCGGAATCCAGCACGTCCGATCGCAATGGAGCGCTTCATGAACATCTGTCGTTGTCCACGCAGACGTTCCCGGTTCTCACGAGCCATCTCGGAGCGGATCAGCTGGTCGAAGTCGATCGACGTGATGGCTCCGAACGACGGGAAGAAGAAGACGTCGGTCTGAGAAAATCGTTTAGGGGTGGAGCGGCATTTCCTAAAAATCACCTTCTCGTTGTCGGCGGATCCGAAGTTGGCGACACGTCCGCTGACAGCAGCGAGAGCTCCGAGCAGGGCAAGAACTACAGCGAAGCGCATCCTTGAAGTTGAGAGAAGGAGATGGAAAATGAGAAAAAGGGGTCCTGGAATACTTTTATATGTTTTTCGCAATGTTGCAGATACAACTTGTAACTATGAGATTTCGAGAGCAAAAGTGAAAGGCGGAGCTTAACGGTCACGAAGGTGGAACTTTAGAATGAGATTTGGAAACTTTCTGATTAAATTTTCACTGCTTTGTAATCTACACGCGATTTTTGAAGCAAAAAGGACCGTTATCGCCCGCAAAACTATTTGTTCCTAGGAATTAGACTTCTCAGAATTCTCGCTGAGCTCGAGAAGAACAGAAAACAACTGAGGAGTACTGTAGCCTCTTTCTTCGAAGTTTGAAACAACTCGGTTTAACATCAACAGATTTATTTGTGCACACGATCATTGAGATGATCAAAGTCGGAAGGGAATAAATATAATAAGGCGACTCAAGTGCACGAAGTTATCTTCAACTTATTCGTCGAAGTAGAAGAAGCTGTTCTGCGGGATGTAGGTCTCCGGGTACATCTGTCCTCGCTTCCCACGCAACACCGAAGCAAAAGCACGCTTTCCCGGACGCATTCCAGCTCTGCCAATAGCCATGGACCGTTTCGATGGGCGGAATCCGTCGCGTTGCACGTACATCCGTTTCTCCGGCATGTGACCGTCCTCCATATCTTCCGGCTCTCCGAAAGTCATCAAGTCACTAGCAATCGAGCGTTTGGATGGTAGGCCGTACTTGTAGTCGTAAACGTAGTCGGGATCACGTTTCTTATGGAACTCGCGGATGTCGTCTTCAAGAATGAACGGGTGGTCGATGGAACGGCGGAATCGCGGAGAGTACGAGTCGGTTTCTCGGATGTTTCCCACAAACACAGGTTCCGTGAACGGTCTTTCCTAAAAATTCGTATAGTGACCGACTGATCAGAAAATGAGTCAACGAACCGGCATCGGGTCGAACTCGACGACAACTGCGGTCGCTTGGAGGCACAGGGCAGAAGCCACAGCTACAAGAGCAGTAGCAGCCAGCAGCATCCTTGGTTGAGAAGAGAGAGCAGGGGCCAGGAGAAGTTGTTTTCCAATGAGGGTGGTGGTGTCAGTGGGGTCACCGACGTTCCTTTTATAGTGGGCCATCAAATGGGCGTGTCCTCATAGTCCTTGGAAATACACCTGGAATTGGAGAAACCGAGAGAAGGTAACGACTAAGGCGTGGCTTGAGCATCAGGTTCCATCCATCATGGCCCATCAAAAATTGAGCTCCTCCTCTGGCAATTATAAACAAAGGAATTGGGTGCAGTATGCTTTTTTTATTAACACAAGAACTGTACAAGACAGGACGGGAAAAATTTCATGATCAGTCATTTCTCGGGGTTGATGTCTGTCTCCGGATCGGGAGTCACTACAACAGGTTTCGGGATGTTGCAGATTGGATGCGCAAAGTCGAAGTCAAAGTTGATGTCTGGCGGCAGTTCCCTCTTATGCCATGTTGGTACGTCGCGCCAGTGGAGTGGGAACGGCAAAATAGGCTCCTTTATTTGGGGGTATTCCGGAAGAACCTCCTCTGGTTGGCCACGGTCGAAAATCGGTTGTTCATCGAGTAGGTCTCCGTGGTCACTTGGCAGCCAGAGCCATCGCTGAACTGGAACCGATCGTTTTCCTGGACGCCATCTGGTTCGTCCTATTGCCATTGATCGCTTTTTCCGTGAATGATTCTCCGCTGGGGAGAGAAAAACATTGAAGCTTTCGGCAGCCCCATTTTTCTCAGCTTCAGCCATCCGAGCTGCCCTCTCCTTTTTGTCAAGGATCTCGATGTAGTCAAAGATACGGTCTTTCTTGTCCACAGGTTTCTGAAAGAAGAACTGACATCAACTAGCATCAAGGGAATGGCAACTAACGTTGTTTATCGAGTCATCTTCCTTAGAGAGCACGTAGACAAGACCGATGGCGATCACTGTCCAAGCAATAAGAGTGACGCCACGCATTGTTCCACAAACTCCGGAGAGTAGAGGAGGATGGTAGTAGTGGAAGAGGAGAACGAGCACTTGAGATGTCTTCCATTATATCTCTTGCTCTTTTATACTTTTTTTCTAATGGGCGGAACATATGAACACCGCTATAGTCAAGAGATAACAGAGAATAAGAAATAGGCGTGAGCCCCACACCATGTGACACCAATCAGGGAATCTCCGGATAACTACAAACTGCATTCTGTAGATGTGAGTGATGAGTCACAAAAACGTGAGTTACTCCATAATCCTGTCAGAAGACGATGCTTTGGAAAATTTATGGAGAACTGTACGTAACTTCCGAGAAGAATCAGTTTTCCAAACACTAAGTTTTTTGAGAGTTCGCTTCTAGAATCCGAGAAGTTTCCGAGCTCCGTCAATCGCATCCATTTCCTTTGCTCGATCTGTTTCAGTTCCAACCAAAAATAACACCATTCCCTTCAACCCATAGAAAACATTACAAAACTAGAAGTTTTAACAGAGTAAGATTTATTTCACGTTATCTGGCGGCATTATTGTACATAGCAGTTACATTTAGAATTCTGACGGTGACAAAAGAACGGTACAAAGCATATATGAGTCAATACAGTCAGATGAGCCTAGATAACGTAAATCTCCGGGGCGCGGAACGAGTCGATGGCGGCGTCGCTTCTCTTTCCTGGGCGGAATCCCTGACGTCCGTAGGCCATTGAGCGCTTTCCTGGGCGGAATCCTTGGCGTCCGTAAGCCATGGAACGCTTTCCTGGGCGCAGTCCAAGTCGTCCGATTGCCATGGATCTCTTCATGATGAGTCCGCTGAAAATTCATCATTAGTTCAGTGAAGCTAGCAGATGATCCAATTACCTGACGTCGAGTGTGTGGAAGTTATCCATGCTACGCTTTCCTGGACGGAATCCACTTCTTCCCAGTGCAATGCTGCGTTTACCCATGGCGCCCTCGGTGAACTCTTGCTCGCGTTTCCAATCGTAGTCCTCATCGGTTCCAGCCGAGTCTCCCACTTCGTTGGAGGCTGGGGCCTCAAGGATGACTACATCAAGAGCCTAAATTTTGATTTGTTCCAGTGCGCCGGTTCATACTCTAGCTTACCGGGGCGTCGACGGCGTGGTAGACCTGGACAGGGACGGCCTGACAGTAGAAGGAACAGAGAACGGCTAGAAGGATGAAACCAGC
Organism: Caenorhabditis panamensis; assembly: GCA_900883565.2. NCBI lineage: Eukaryota > Metazoa > Nematoda > Chromadorea > Rhabditida > Rhabditidae > Caenorhabditis > Caenorhabditis panamensis. The sequence continues at coordinate 954,744 of LR537692.1, read as the reverse complement.
AGCTCTCATGGTTTCCGAGCGATGGGAGAGAGAAGAGAAACAGAAGTGAGAGCTCGACGAAGAGCTGAAAATGAAGTGTACAGTCGAGAATTGTCCGTATATATACTCCGCATGTTAAACGGGGCGTGGTTTGTACGTTAGGCAATGCTATCAAGTCCCATCGGGATTATTGATAACAAGAAAGCTGTTACGGGCGGGCACGAAGCAAGCTCCGCGCCGTAGTTTCTGTTTAGAATAGCGGAGGCGTGATCGATTTCAATGTGATGAATGACGTTGGTCAGAATGGAGGGGAATGGATGACCATGAGTGTGAATACAATTCTGTGAAGGGAGAAAGAGCGAATGTTATGGAAGAGTTGGACTGTTATCGTCAAAACATCAGTTGTACTTATTTTCTGCTCAGTCAGAAAATAAGAAAACTTTCTGCCTAAACATGCCAATAAACTACTACAAGGTGACTCAACTACTGATTCCTAGGGTCTTGCGATCTCTAGGAATTTTCAAATCTAGCGTAGGAACAATTGAAGAACTTCATAAGCATAACAGACTTTGTTATGCAAGTGAATCGAGAATTAGTATAGTGGGAGAAAATCTATATCGCTCTTGAGAAGCTCTCCTGGGATCATCGTACAAGTTAGGTTAATGAGGCAGCCGGTACGGCCAGCCAACTCAAGCTAGAATTGGGCATAACATGTTTTGCCCGACAGATTTTTAGTTAACCGGAAATAAAAATGTGTACGATGCGGATTCGACTAACGAACGATTTTGCAGGCTCGTCTCGAATACTTCCAAGGCGAGGAAAGCGAAATGCTGAAGAGGGGTCAAGATCAAGCATTGAAACTACTAGAATGGTACAAGGAGAGGATGTTGTCCGTCCAGAAAAAAGCACGACTCTTGCAACAAGGCAGCGTCTCACTGGTAAGACATCTCCACCTCGTTGTCCTATTTTGGCTCCGGATTACTACAATGTGACAACATAACACTTTGTTTGGTGTCCTCGCGTATTTGATGAGGACTTTCTTAGTACGGGAGACCGCGACCTTCAAATCTCCAGTGAGGATGATGTGAATGATGGGATCTTGTTTTGAAATCTAACAGTAGTAGGAGCCCAGGAGGACTCAAAACTAGTTCTGTTCCTAGAGTCATGATGTCACTTCTGTTTCACAATTCGTATAGCTCGTTTTGTGGGTGATAAGCCGGAGCAATTTTCTAGAAACGATTAGCTACAGTATACCTCATGAAACTAACCATAATTTTTTTACTTATCTCAACACGCATTGTTTCTATGGGAACCTGACTTTATGAGGTTCCGAGGCAATTATTTTTTGGCCATAATCACCACCTTTTGGATTGAAATAATTGGAGAAAAGGAAAGGCACTGAGGAAGACCATCAAAACAGGCAAGGGGCCGAGGAATGTCTAACTACAGCGACAAAAATAACAAAAAGTTTATATTCAGAAACATAAAATATCCATTAGTGAATCTCCAGCAACGGTTTTATGTTTGTTGCCTAATATAGAAGCATGATGTAACTTTAAAATGGTTTGGAGAGTAAACGCAGATCCGAGAATGGTGCACGTGAATACTGAGGGAATGGAGAACTGATCAGCTCTAAGAATCCGTTTGCTTCGAAAGAGCATACCAGAAAACAAGGTGTCTCCGGTGAAAAAGTGCGTCTACATACAAAACGCACCCAATCTTCCTACGCGTTCTGACTTCTAACTAAGATAACTAAAACACATCATGCATCGATCTGTCGTTTTTTACAGGACCCTGCGGTACACGAACAGAAACTCAACTTTCTGAGAGCCCACATCACCGAATTGAACCGTCGTATACTGGCTGTGATGGAAACCAGTGATAAAGGGTTCCCAGCCCATCATAGCAAAACTGTAAGTCTAAAAAAGCACTTCCGGGTCCAAGGAACACGTGGGTTACCGTAGTTTCTCCTCGTTTCATCTCACCTAAAATACATTACGGAGGAGAATTTTGTGGTTCGTATCACGGGATTATCCCAATTGTTCACTATACAACTACACTTTTCGTACGTTCCATGTGAGTCTTCTGACTTTGTTGCAATATACCCTAAACGCAGGTGTAGTTCTGCAAAGAGAGCAGGGGATGAGGAATTGAGAAACTGAGGGGACCTGTATGTAGAGAACATTATGATTCAGGCATTTCCGGAGATTTCATTGTTCATTGTTTCCAGGCATCGAATGGTCCATCCAACGGCGCAAACGACGATCAGTTGGTTTGGCTGCATCGTCAGAACCAGCGGCTCAACCAGGTGAGAAATCAAGTAACAGCCTGACGTCAAACGTGATCTCGTTGTCTTATCATTTCCCTCATCTTTCTCTCAGAAAAAATTTAAAAATAAACACTAGAGGGTCATCAGCGGGTGTGTGTGTAGAGTGCAAAAACAATTTATCAGCCGGTTGTCAGTCATGTAGATCCATTCAACACATCGAAATGATAAATTGCGTTGTTTTATCTGTTATCCTTTCTCTTTTCATGTTTTCTTCCACAGGAGCTTGCTGAGAAAACACAAATGATTGATCAGCTGAAACGAGAAAACGAGTTGGTCAAGAAGAGTCAACTGCAGAGAGTGGAAAGGTGACTCAACTGGTAACATTCTGACATTTACCTGGAAATTTCAGAAGTGTTCCAATCATGCGCCCATCGGCGTTCGTTCGCCCGGCTTATCAGATCCCAACCGTCATCAATAACAACAATCACCCGAAAAACCCATCACCGCACAAGATTTATGATACTTTGATGTAACGACACCCAATCTTTCAATTTCTCGAACACTTTCACACATTATTTATCTTATCCCTCAATTGAATTTGAAACGGAGCTTGTCCATAATAAAGGTGTTTCCATTCTCTCCAACATCTGCTTTTGCAAATTGCCTCCTCACGTGTTCACAGAGCATTTCTTTTTTGTAGGAGAAGGGATCCAAGAACATTTGGAGGAGTCGAAATGGCTTTACAACTACATTTAATTGTTGTATGTATGTGATCAGAAAAAAAGAGCATCGGAACGAGATTCGCAAATGAGTCCTAAAAAAAGAAATTAACGGGGACTTTATGCTACATCTGGGAAACAGAGCTCATAACCAAGGCTAATAAAATTTTGAACTGCTCTCTTAGGTTGGGGAAGTCAGAGAAGCATCAATTGTTGAAAAAAACAAAGAAACGAAAAGTTCCTTTCGTCTACTTTGGCTCTCGAATGTTTGGAAAGCAAATCGGCGCAATTTATTTTGCTCTCTCTTTCCGCCGTTCTTATGACACCCATTCAATGACTTGTTTTTCTTCAAATTTCATTGCGAACGGAAGGCTACGGTAAGGAGAGGGGAAAGGGAGAGTACTCAAAAGTGTTATTGGAATTGAAAATACATAGACATAGCAATCAAGAGCAACAACGACATGATAAAGCAGCCGGGGAGGAAACGCCAGGTAATTTCATCGTTTTGTTTTGTCTCTCACCCAATCGTTTCGAGGCAAATTTATGAGTTCGTCCGGCCGGCGGCTTCTTCTCACCAACTGTTTATTCTTTGATTACGCAACGATATCAGCCGGCAGGATGATGATATCCATTGTTTCGGCCGGCCCAGGGCGCCATTCTTCTCAATGTTTCTCTTTTTCAAAACAGTTGTCAGTACGAGATGGATTAACCCGCAATCGGTTTTATAAACATTTGGAGTGGTGCCTGTCTGTCTGTCACCAACCTTTCGTGAGGAGGTCGCGGGCTCTCTCAGAATGATCTACACCTTCCGGGGTTCTTTTAGACAGCAAGTTTTTTGTTACTTCTTCTGAGTAAACACGTGCATTCTCATTCTCCTTCTCATTCTCTAACTCCAGTTTCATTACTACACTCATTGAAACTTGGGATCTTAGACTCAAAACACGAAACAAAGTTTCCTAGTCAAAACTCATAAAAAGAATGTAAGAATAAATATTTCATTGTTCCGTCTTCTTTCCCTAATTTTCATCCATCCACCAGCGTGTGTCATCCGAAACCCAACCTTTCCGCATCAAAATTTACAACGAGCCCAGCAAGGTCATAGTAGGAGCAACCTGAGAGCCATCTGCCCATTTCCTGGCCACCTCAACATCTAACATCAGCAAAAAATTCCCGTTGGTGTGCGCGTATGTCTTCTTTGGGGAGGTCTTCTTTGGTGTGGTCCTGTGTGAACCAAGCACGTACATTCCATTTTTACAAATGAGGCGTGGCCAATATTTGATCCCTCTCAAATTACACCCGAAATTGCGTGATAGCTGTAAGGTGTTGCTCTTTCTCAGATGGTTCTTGTGTCAATCTCTAATTTTTGATTTCATTCTCAACTTCTAGCCTCATAACGTCATCATTGACACGTCTTTTGACCTAAGACAAGTCAACCTTTCCTCATTTCCGTGTCAGACTTTGTCCGAAAGTACAGCATTGGCGATTAGTTCCTTCTCCTCAGCTCCAAATAATGGATGCGCATAAAAAATGTCTTTATCTATGCTTCAAAAACTCTGAAAAGAGTACAGAGGTAATCATGACGGCAACCTTTCAACTTACTCCCCCGAAAAGAAACCTCCACTTCCCGTGACACGTCATTGTCTTCATGTCCGTATTTAGTTTTGAAACGTGAAAAAGTACGTGATGAGGTCGGTTGAGGTGGCTTTCTTCCTGAACATCCCATGACTAATTCAACGGGATCAGGTTTTTGGTTCAGTTTCGGACTGGTGCTGTATATCACGTCTTCAACCCCAAACACCAACATCCTTCCTTTTTTTATTTTTTCTAGTTCCATTGAACTATTGCAGTTAACTCACGTCATATTTCGCGATCAGATTACAGTTTTCTCACAAAGTTTAGTTTTGAATCTTTGTTTGCACTAATCTTATGCATATTCTTTACATTCCCTTAGCAAGGGATACTCGACTTAGGCTTCAGCGATGATCCATTTCAAAAATGTTGGCTTCGGGATTTAGATTTCGGATTGCGAATTCTGCAAAATATAATAGCACAAAAAGATTAGTTTCTCGTTTCCTTCATTCACCAACTACAGTGTAACTGATTCTTCGCTATGTTATTTTATCTGTTCTACTCCATCTCCTTTTTTTCTGAATGAAAACCGAATTGAGAAAAGCCGTCTAAGATCCTTTCTGATGCTATTTATCATCCATGCGCCCTGCTCTATTATTCAACTGTTCCGTTTTGAGTATCGCACAGAACTTTGACTTTCTAGTAAGATTTATATGCATAACGTATCTGAAACCTGCAAAGAAGCACATGCAAACGCTGCAATTTGATCATGTCCGTGAAAAGGACACCTTCATCGACAACACATATCCGAGTTCTCTTCCTCTTTGTTGTGGTTCTTTTTCTATGAATTTATCTTCAACTCTTCATACAACCTTCCGCTTTTAGAATGTATCTCGAGTTTGAAGTCTTTGATCAGGAAGCATGAGGGCAATATTCATAGAGGAAGTGCTGACGTCCTGAGAACTGACTAGTTGCCAAATGGAATCTAGTACACTTTTGACATTGTCTGGCGGGGGAGATACTACTCAATTTTAATGCATTCATGAAAGAACCAACACACACATTCTTTGCTCCTATCACAAACAAAGCAATTTCAGCCTCGGATCTTAGTTTTGTCCGAATCCTCCCTGCCTTCCAGAAATCCCTTCTTTTCACTAACTGTTACTTTTCAAAAGTTGCTTGTTTGTCACTTTTGGTTGGTACCAACCTACTCTTGCATTCGACACCTTACTTCTATTCACACCATTGTCTTCCGTTTCACCCCACACTCCATATTTTTTGTCATGTCTTCTTCTGTCAAGAATTGAAAGCTTGCCAGCACAACCTGCAATTTCGAAAACATGTTCTGCTAGAATTTCCGAATCTTTTGGAACAACCCCAGTCTAGTCTGATTTCCAACTAGATTCCTTCTCCACTTCCCCTTTTCCTATCTTAGCACTTCGACATACACCCATTTGTCAAATTGAACCTGAAGAATGTCTTACCAAAGCGTCGATTCTCAACAGAGTGTCGAATTGTACTCGAATACAGCAAGTAATTGATTACAAGTAAAAATCGTTGTACTCGAAAAGTACTCGTACTCGAGTACGAGTACAAATGTACTCGTAATCGATTTTCAGCGTGAGTACAAAGTAACCGTACTCGATTACGAGTACAAGTAATCGTATTCGAGTACGAGTACGTACTCATTTCTACCCGAGTACATGAGTTCTTTTTGAGTACAGCTTATCCACGTTGGCAATACCGTTCACGTTGCTAATTTTTCAACGCAAAATTTCAGAAAAAATAAAAAACGTGAAATCGATTTTCAACGTGAAAAATTTGTACTCAAAAAGTACTCATGTACTCATGTAGAAATGAGTACGTACTCGTACTCGAATACGATTACTTGTACTCGTAATCGAGTACGGTTACTTTGTACTCACGCTAAAAATCGATTACGAGTACATTTGTACTCGTACTCGAGTACGAGTACTTTTCGAGTAAATTTTTTAGGAATTTAGCAAAAGTACTCGCTTTTTGGTACTCGGGAGTACTCGAATACGACACTCTGATTCTCAATTCTTTCTGTTTCACTGGACGGACCGGACCTTTAAACGCAAATTTATCATGCACACGCATTTTTTGCGGCTCCGTCACCGGAATCGAATCGCTCTCCTGACCTCGTACCTTGTGTGTACTCGGTAATCCGACACTACATAGTAACATCTTCTGACCCTTGTGTTTTATTGTTTTGTGACGAAAAATAAAGAAGATAAATCTGTGAAAATTTTAATTTTCTCAGGCATGATTAGGCAGAAGATTTTCTACTACGTCAATGCAATAGTCTTGCGTTTTCTCACAAGGATTCCATTTTGAAAGTTTTACTTCCGCATAGAAAGATTTGTAGAATCCGAAAAGTACTGCAAACATGTTTGAATCCAACAACTTTTTGCAGAGTACACAAGTTCATCTTTTTGCGGAAATCACTTGAAAAGAACTTTCTTTTGAAAAAGGGTTCCCTCGACACATCCTTCTCACCGTTTCTTCCCAATCTTGCTTTATTCAAATTCTCCAAATTCTTTTTCTGTCATTTTCGGGTTTTTGAAATGTTGTTATCTTTGAACCCAACCGCTCCAGCAGAGCACCGCTCACCAACATATGTTCCTAGTAGGTCGAAAGAGTAGAAGTAATATTACGTAGTGCTACAAGTAAAATATCCGTTTTGACAATTGAGCTGTTCATGCTGACACATCTCTTGCTTATTCGAACTCGTTGTCTACAAATCCTAAGTATCCTAAACGCATTTAACGCCAGCACTTTCTTCAGCCTGACTCTTCAACCCTCAATCTTGACCTTGTTGGTCACAAACTCTTTTTTTTGTTGCTCGCACTTCTCAATGCAGACACACGCTACATCAGAAACCGAATGGATTTTGTTCTAAAAAGAGACTTTGAGAGGACAGGAAGGCAATTTTGGAAGCCCCCGCTCCAGTCGACGCCAATTATTTGAGATTCTGAATGCAAAGTGCAATTTGAAAATGTGCCTTCTTTGTGTTATGATCATGACGTTGTCTTGTCCACTTTTCCAGCACGGTGGCCTTTGACCTGAGTGTAGGAAAATGGGGCTCCTCCGAAAATAACTGACCAGCGCAAGAACCCTTACAAGTGCCACTTTTTTGAAGATTATTGAGCACATTCATCACTTTTCCACTTTCCATATCCCCTCCTATTCGGGAGTCTGCTATTTGTACCACGGAACTTTGATCTTCAGTCCGATCATTCACATTGACGGACAAATCAGTTCCTAGAGCAGTGGTCTTTGAGAAAACGGCACCTTCATTTCCGTTCTATTCCAATTTGTCTTGGAACCTTGAAAAGAATGAGTGAGATATGTGAAAACAGGGAATATATAGGCAGTGCTGGAGCATCTCCTCCTCACTCTCGAATATCTCATCTCACATCAGCCAGATGACAAATTTTCTGGGAGAAGAGAACATAAAGTGGAGATTGAACTACTGCTGCACAAGTACTTGTTTGATATTAACCATTTCTCGTCCATCCATCACCAGCTCCTTTTTCTCCGCTTTCTCCACCTTCTTCCTCTCGTCCGCCTTCTCGATCTCATCCAACTCCTCCCACTTTTTTTCGTTTTTTCATGTCTCCAATGCACACCGGGAACTTTTATATCGGTTCGAAATGACATTGCCCCCGGTCGGCCGACATTGTGATCGGGGCGGAGACGGCAATAAACTGATGATTACTGAGTTACTCTCCCTCAGAGAACTTTCTTCGAATGTCGAATTTCTTATTCGTTTTTTGATGACTCTCTCCTCCTCCGTCGGACCAACTCGTTGCCATTCTTATTCCGGGTAGGACTTCACCCACCCGAAAAAGTTGTTTTGACACCCACTCTACACACCTTTCCGCTACAATCTCTAATTCGATTTCAATTTCATACTTCATATTTCACTTTGTGTTGACCACAACCGAAATGTTTTTTCAAAAATGCATAAATTGAGCACCAGAGAAGTGGACCAACAGCGGTCGGTAGTTAGTACTTTACGAGAATACAAAGGACACCGCCTCTCACTGATTCTGATTCTTGATCTTCCACTTCCACATAGATACTAGTCTCCTTCTCAAGTGCACATTTATTTCCACGTGATGTCTTCTTCCTGTTTTGCATACTGATTGAAAATAAGTGAAAAGAAAGCAAATTCTTTGACGCCAACCAACGTTTCCGGCTCCCATCCTTCCACACCTCATTATCATAAACTCTTTTCCTGGAGGGTCTTCGTACTTTTGTTTTTCTTATCTTTCCCGTTTTCCTGCTTTTTCTTGCTTCTCCTTCCTGAACAAGATGAAAACGAATTTTCAATTGGTTCAAAAGGAAACGTGGAAGGCGTCTGCTGGCTGGTGACGGTCTTGTGGCCCTGCCCCGCCTCTTCAGGGCCTCGGCAAAAGCTCATCCGGCTTTTGGCGACGCCTTCTGACTTTTCCTGGAAGAGCAAGAACTGCTCCATCAGATTTACTCTGGACTACGGTAACTCACATGTTTCATTAGTCATCGCTTTTTTGGTAAACTGTCGCTGTCAGCTTTCTCCATTCTTGTCTCGTCACTCATTTTCTTTTTCAGAATATTTTTGTTAAGAACTCTAAGATCATGCTTCAAGGTTATTCAATGCATCATGTTTCGTGTATTCCAAAATAAAAACCAATTAGGTTCAAAGTCTTTTAGCGATCAGAGAAACACCCTCCGATAATGAGATCGTTGAGAAACGCGGCTGAATGTCGAACCCGTGGATCCTCCACCCTAAATGACAAGCTCTCAATGTTTTGTATTAAACCAATTAGACATGCTCACAGATACATCCAATCTCATTGCGGGCGCCAACTCATCTCTCTTCTCTTCTTCATGTACTTTTTTGTCTTCTCCCGTTCTCCTGTTTCATGTTCTTTGGCCCATGTGTGCTCACGTGCAAAACAGGATAATTGGAGTCGAACTGAGGAGCCGTGGGCCGAAATTGAAGGGTGTCGTGGTTTCAATGATAATTGCAGCACACACACCGCCTATAAAACTACAGTAGGATCAAACGAGGTGGAAAATGCGATTCTTGAAGTCACTATTTTCTATTCTTTTTCCTTATTTTCCTTCTCTTCTTCCATTTCATGCCATGGTTTTCTTCCTCTCCCTTTTAAGCATCATAATACAAGTCTTGCTCTTTTTCCGACTTCCCCCGGAGCAAGAAGCAATGTTTATAAAAATCAAAAACAGGCGCTTCAAAGACTGCAAAAGTTAACGGCGGTCATTCTCTTTCTTCTCGACCACTTTTGACGTCAAACTTACACATATCTATTTTTCTCTAGACAAAACCATTCTACTACAGTTTATGCAACCAAGCTGTTCACATGATGTTCTTGAGTCGATTCTCAATAGTTTGTAACTCGAGACCGGTCGAAAGAAGAAATGTGTTTCCACTCTAAACACCATCTGGTTGTAATTTCCCGCTCCAGATTTTATCCCGAAACTTTTCTCCCGTCAGTCGGAAACAGTCTTTCTTTATCATTCTAACAGAACATAAAATGAGGAACTTAGCTCTAGATTCAATCATTCACACTGAAAGCTTCTTTCTCTGAAAACGTTTCCTTTTCCAATGCATTGCTAACATTTTTCAAAGACGGAACTGCAACACGATTGCAACATTCCTTTCTATTCTTTTCAAAATGAATTACGCAAATTGTATGGTTCTTGAAAATATGAAGAACAAGAAAAAGAAACACCCGAAAATCTCAACTCTTCTCCAATTTCGTTCCGAGTTCTCTCTTTCTCGAGCCAAACCATCAAGCCAAAATAGGGCGGAGAAGGTGAATTGGTACACAAGGAGGAAGGTTTATCGCACGTGAAGCGGAATGGAATTTAAAGTGTTGGACCTCTTTCAAACCGCTTTTTTACTCATCGAGCAGACGGACTTTCCGAAATCTCTTTGCGAACAAATGTTCAGCCCTATCCTACGTTCTGCTACCTTTTGCAGCTTCTATTAAACCCAATTCACTCCTTTTTTCATTCTGCTCATCTTCCATTCACCCTCTAAACTTTTAAAACTCTCCGGTTTTGCATTTGTTTAATCGACCTTTAGTCTTTTCCTGGTTTTGAAATTTGAATACCTTGAGAACAGGGCTGACGAAATATGACAGAGTGCAGACGGAACCTTCATATTTCCTCCATATTTCCTTTCACACACTGATTTTTTGTACTTGTTTGGTCTGAAGCCGTCATGACAATGTCTAGTTTGACCCTCCCTCCCTTGACCTTTCTATTTTTACCCAGTTCTTGCATATTTCTGCCTGCTCAACTCTTCCTTCCTTTTTTCTCGCCTCCTCCTCATCCGCCAAACTTTCAGGTCGGAATTATGAGTTAACCTCTTCTCAGGTTCTACACAACACAACCATGCTGCGAATACTGTTCTCTGCGTGCTTTTTCTTCTGTGTCTTTGGATCTGCCCACTTGGCCTTTATCCCACTCACAAAGAAGTTTCTTGACAAGCTCAAGAACGAGACACTGTACAACAAATTCGCCACGCCGACGCAATATGACGGTGAGTCTCCGGGTCTGTCCGAAGCGTCGGGATGGAAGGTTATGGGGTGTCCAAATAACATTCACACAGTGGAATTTCCTGTGAGGATCACTTGATAAACTCCAGTTTTTTAGAGTATATACGCGTTCACGGCCCAGGTATGAACGAGTGTTGCAGCTTTTCTCTTCTCATACTCATAACTGTTGCTTTTCTTCAAAGATTTTTTGACACCGCTATTACACACTAAACACTGTTCAACGTTTTGCTCACAGTCTCACGTCTACGGCTTTTCGCACTAATTCGTGTCATTTGTCCTTAGGAATCACGTAGAATAGCATTGTGTGCTCTGATTACCGTATACCTTGCAGGAGTCCCGACAAACGTCACGCTGTCGATGTTCATTGAAGGAATGAGCTCATTTAGTAAGTTTCATGCTAATCTCGAATGCACACAAAGTTTTGTTTCAGGTGCTCAAACAATGGACTACCATCTGGACGTCTACTTCCAAGAAGAATGGTACGACCACCGTCTTGCTCACAACGCGACGGCTCCAATCCTTGTACGAGACTTGGAAGTTTTCAAGATGATGTGGCACCCGGATGTATATTTTGCAAATGCAAGATCCGCCGCTTTCCAGGTCAGTTCACGCTTCAACTCCATTTTGTGTTTTGACTTTTCGCGTCGGGAAGAAAATGGAAAAGTGGGAAAAAGCAGAAAAGCTTTTTTCACACTCAAACCGCCTTCTGACGGCAGGACCCCCTAATAACATGCAAATCCTATTTCAGGACATCACGGACGACAATTTTCTTGTATGGGTCTATCCGAATGGACGTGTTTGGTATGACGCGAGAATCTCAATTGTGAGGCGAAAGACTGCAAACTGAATCGCATCACGTTTTTTCCTGTTTTAGGTTAGCTCCTGCAACATGGATCTTTGGAAGTACCCGTTGGACTCACAGGAATGCGCTTTGCGAATTCTCTCATACGCATACCCAATGACAGTGTTGCGACTGCTCTGGTCAGAAAAGGAAGATGTACCTGCGATAGATCGCAATCCAGACATCACGATGCCCGATATGTCACTGAAACACATCCGAACCGGCTACTGCAACGGCACGTACGCAACTGGAGAGTGGAGTTGCATGACTGCGATATTCTACGTCGAGAGAGAAATGATGCACCACGTTATGCAGACTTATGTGCCCACCGCATTGATAGTTGTCATCTCATGGTTCAACTTCTGGCTGGAGATTGACTCGGCGCCAGCAAGAGTTTCTCTCAGTATCACCACACTTCTCACCATCTCAACACAAGCTAACGCTGTAAAACTGGCTCTACCAGAAGGTAAAAACAGGGTCTAGTAATAAATAACGTATCGTTTTCAGTGAGCTACATGAAAGCAATTGATGTCTGGATGGGGTCTTGCATGGTAACAAGCTAAGAACAAACTAAAACAAAATCTTTTCTTGCAGGCGTTTGTGTTCGGAGTGATGATCGAGTTCACCATTTGTCACTACGCCAAGAACTTGGAACTCAATCGTGACGGTGTTGGTCAACCATCAATGATTGTCGACACCGCCCTCTCAACACTGTTCGGAGCAGCTCGCGATATTGACGACTTGGTGCGAAAAGTGGCCACGCTTGTATGTTGCTTGCACTGCTTTCACCCGCTAAGCTCAATTTCAGAATAACCAACTTTAGATCAAAATAGAACAGAATTTTCGATACATTCTATCTTCCTTCACTAACATTTCCATACTTTCGAAGATCTAACTGAATGAGTTTACGAGCTTTCAACACTTTCTAGCACTTACACATCACTCACTGTTCACTCACTCATTTGTTTCTTTTTGAGTTCCGTTCCAGTCTCTAACAATTTCAGGTCGAAGAAAGCGATTGGGTTTGTTTAGATGTCTCAGATGCTTCTAACTGCTTCTCTTGCCAGCAATCTATAATTTTCCTAATTTCCTCCTCCCTGTCGCATGAAAATCTACTTCAGTTCTGTCTCTAAACTACTTGAATGCCTGGCTGAATCACCCAAGCTTGACTTCTGTTCCAAACAGCAAATCATTCTTGTTTTCTTTTCCGAATCTTGGAAATTTCAGAACGAGGAGGAAGGGCAACGACTTGAAGGAGAGCAGCACATAGCATTGAACATGCTAAATCCAGAAGAGCCCAGACTTAGGTCGTTGACTCAAAACAACGACATAACAGCCAACGGAACCAGGTGACTTTATTGGGTTTTCAAAACCGAAACTCAATCTTTCAATCTGCAGATATTACGTCGGAGCGGATCGAATGAAGCGAAAACGGTCGAAGGCGTCGCTTTCTCGGCTCCGCCAACAGGTAGCAAGCATGCGTCACGCAGTGAGTTTGGCTTTTTGCCTTCAATACGCTTCTTGATCACTTTTGTTTGCCGCAGAGCTGGCGTTTGAATTTCTTTTCGAGTGGAAGCACCAGAAAATTGACATTTAGGAGTGTTCAAACCAATGTTTCAGACCGTCGACGTCTCGCGCCGTGCCTTCAACTGGACTCGTGCCCTGCGGAATCTTCGCGGTCGCCGTGTTGCTCAACGAATCGACGAGAGGTGTCGCATCGTCTTTCCAATGGTGTTCTTCCTCTTCAACATTGCCTACTGGAGCTTCTATCTTGTATTCAATTAACATTCTCTTTTATATATCACTGTGATTGATCTCGTACGTTGTGAAAATCCACGAACCCCATACCGTTCCTTTTCCTTTTTCCTTTTCTCGCCCAATTTTTATTCACTTCTTTCTATGAAAAAAAAAACAACAAGACCTGAACATATTAGTTTACTCTATTGGATTACGACAATAAATTATTTTTCACTAGATACACTTTTGTCGTTTGACTGAACACAAATGCGATATGTCCAAATCCCTTCATTTGTCGCTATGTAACCAACTGAATTTTCAAATTACTGTTTTCAAGTGACCACCTAACATGCATGGAAAGGCGGACAGAATCGAAAGATACCCGGCACTGGCATACACGATGATAAGTGATAAGAGTCAAACCACCCTCAACGCTACATGGTTTATGTGTTATCAAATTATTGTGTGCACTACTGTCATTGAAAACTCTCAATAATAACCTCTCGTATCATTTGATCAGAATCTTTTTTATTATAGAAAGAACTTTGACCAAGCTGAGAAGAGCCGGTTCCCCATTTTTAAACGGAACAGGATAGAAAATACTAGAAAGTCAATCATCGAGAGCCCTAGAAAGATCATCGAATGGGTTGTAGAGAAGGAAGAAGGAGGACAAAAAAACGTTCTTGAAACGTAGACAAACCGTTTTCAGATGATACGATGTTCTCGTTCCCCCGTTTCTGATTTCATAACCGACGGCCCAAAAATCATCATCGCTCAATTATTATTCTTTCCGATCTCGTTCCTTTTTTTCTTCCTATTCGATAACCAGTTCTGTTTCCATTTCATCGTGATGGCGTTGGATTATCAGAAAAAGTTCTGACATCGGTGGCAGTCATACGATATAAAATGCATTGACCTTCCTTATGGGATGTGCTTTTTCTTTTTCATGAAGGTGTCATCGTCGCATGTTTCAACATTTTCTATAGAATATTTCGAAGGTTCAACTGTTGTAGTAACAGATAAAAAGAGAACGACAATTTTGAAACTAAATCCCGTCGGTCGCTTGTCTATGTGTCAATCAACCAAGATTACAAAATGAAATCTATCAAAAAACATTTTTTAAATTTTCTGAATTTTGAGAGTAAATGTTTGTCCCCATTGAAAACTTTTTCGAACTTTCTTGCGTGAATTTTCTTGAGAAACCAAACCCATTCCTCATCCCTTTGGCACTGATCAGATACATTCGATAACACTCACTCTCAGCTCGATTCTCCACGGCCGGTTAGACTCATTTTGCACAAATGCTCATTGAAACGAGTAAACATTCCTGTCCCTCCCGTTTCTTCTAGAGATCCGATCGAATAACGAAACAAAGAAACATGTGTGTTTCATTCTCAGTATTTCTTTTTCATTCATTTGGGATGAAATATCTTCATTCAGGCATGATGCTCCGATTTTCAGTCTTGCTTGCTGCCTGCTTTCTTTTTTCTCGAAATTTCTTTAGTTTTTTTTTTCAAATCCCCTGTCCCCCCTCGAAGCTGTTTGCTTCCCTCTTTTCCGTTCTTCAGTTACTCTTCACCTTTTTTTCTACGCGATGCCTCCCAGGCAGAAAACGATTGAGGTGCAAATAACCCGTGGGGTCGTTTCTCTCCCTGACATACAACAACGTTTCTTTCTCACTTGCCTGCCCACAAACATGCCCTCTCTCCTTGGACTGACTGACTGCCGCCGGACCGCCGCTCCCCTCGAGGAAGAAAGAAAGAAAATAAAAAGTTTGAGGTCTACTTCTTTTTGCCCCCGGGCGCCGCTTCCTATTTGCCCACTGTTTCAGTGAGTTCCTTCCTTTCGCACACGCATCCATCTTCTCATCTCAAACATTTTTGATGGACGTGAATATGTATTCTGAAAAGATAGCAAGGCAGTCAACTTGTGGTGGGTGGTCTTCGATCACACAATTTCCGTCTATCTGCTGTTACGCTTTCTTTCGAAGAGAAAACGCACATAACCTAGTCAGAACCGAGGACCCAGATAAATAATGACTAGGGCAGTGCTCATCCGTCACAAAACATCGGGTTCAGTGAATTCCAATTGGATAGAAATTGTCCAAGCTCACTTGCGTCGAAAACAATCAAAACATAGACCGGTTTTGTTGTTGGTTTGATTGCCGAAGTTTCTGTGATAGTATATCACCTGTCATATCTCACACATAATAATCTTTACTCTGAATTCATATTTTCTTTTTTTCCATCATTTTCCGTGATTGTAGCAAACACCCGCCGTATCTCTAGATTATGTTTCTGACCCTTCGACTCTCATAATCAACTTTTTTTTTCAGAGACTCAAACTTCACAATGCCGCCTGCCACAAGACGTGGAAAGCCGAACGAACTTGATGCAAACATCACCTCAGATCCTTCTGAAACCGCATTTGAAACTTACGGAACAGTCATCCAAACTGCGCCAGGTTCGTTTATTTTTCTGTGTTGCAACTCATTTATTTGTTCAGGGCTGAAGGTTTTTACTCCTCCGAGTTGCGGAAAAAATGAATCTTTGGGCGCAGTAAGAAAAGTTCCCATCACAAAGTTTTCCCAAAAGACTCATTCCGACGGGAAAACAGTCACAATGTCCATTGGAACGCCGCGCCTCACAGCCAATGTAACTTTGTGGCTTGAGTTTCGAATATGATGAAGGGTTGTTTTCAGGGAAAGCGCATCGGCAGACCTCCAGGAACTTTCAAAGTTATAAAGTAACTAACATTATAGTATCAGATGTTCATTTTTCGTTTTCAGAGAGCCCGCAGAGCAGAAAGAAGTGCTGGATAAACCAACTATTTGTGGATGGGATAGTTGCGGAAAAGAGTTGTACACTGTCGAGGTGGGTTGATATGTTGAAAACTTAGGTCTATTTTAATTTTCCAGAGTGTCGTGCACCACGTCTACAGCAAGCACGTGAACAAAAGAGGATGTGTCTGCAGATGGGATGGATGCAACTTTCGTGTTTTCAAATCTTACTACATGTTGGTCAGCCATCTTCGTTGTCACACCGGAGAGCGACCACAGAAGTGTGATGTTGGTTTAGTTTTCCTCTCGTTGTTTCAACAGATTTCCTTCAGTTTCCCGGATGCATCAAGGCTTACAAAACAAAGGAGAACTTAAATACTCACAGAAGAAGTCACACCGGAGAAAAGCCATTCCACTGCCAGTTCACTGATGTTTGCGACAAAACTTTTACGAACGCCTCGGATAGAGGAAAACACGAGAACCGCTGCCACACCAATGTATGTTTTCAACTTCGGACACGATTTCAGAGTGAACATTGCAAAGAACGGTTTCTATTTCAGAAAAAAGAGTATTATTGCGATATCGGGGATTGCTATAAACGCTACACTGATCCGTCGTCGCTCCGAAAACATGTTGTTTGCATTCATGGCAGAGAGTTTCTTAAAAACAGAACCAAAATAAAAGTGCGATGGGTTTATCGAAGAGACGGTTTGCCAGCATATGAAGGGACCAAGGTGAAATTAGCAATGCTCTGAATGCATGTTACGAAAATGTTGTTTTCAGGAAGTGAAAAAAGAAGAGTCGCCTGTCGCCACTCCGGGAGTAACCAATAGTCCAATTCTCCCACTGTTTGCTGAAAACCAGTTTTTGCTGCCATCGCCCTCGCCACAACCTCTTCGACTTGGCGAGCGTCTACCAGGATCCGCGTTCCGAAAAGTTTTGCCCAGATTGGCCCCCGTCAGCCCTTTCATAATGAACCCAATAAGCCCAAACATCATTCTGAACAACAATCCGAACGCTCTTCTGGTTCAGTATTTGAGAAATCAAATAGCAACCCTTCCCCAGTGTTCACCAATTCCACTCGGAATTCCTCAACCCCTAACCATTCCTCCCATTCCGCAACTCATCAATCTCTTTTCTCCACCATCTCCAATGATCCCTCAACTTCCTTTAATTTCACAAAATTTTGGGTTCAATGGAAATCTCCTCCCTTTTGGTGTTAACCAACCCTCTATTTTCAATGCCTCTTTGCCCCCAGAAGTTTTGATCCGTCACTTGTAACTCTTCATGTTTTCTCTTTTTTCAATCTTTACTTGGTTTTCGTTTTCTACTAACCCAAGTAAAAACCTTCATTTTCTGCTTTTGTTTATTGTCTTTTTTTGTTGAACTAACTCTTTAAAATTATAATTTTGTTTGTAATGATTCTCTGTTTCTCCTTAGTTTTTCTTCTCTGAAATTTATCAATCTAGTCTGCGTAGTTGCTGGTACTTGTAGAATGCTTAGAACTTTCCGGTTAGACTTGCCATTTTTGTTTTCTTGTATTCTCTATGCTAATAATGTAGCAACACTAGTGACATCCCGTAGATCATCTGCTGTTAGTTTTTTTTAATGTTGAAAGAAACCCTTCCCCTTTTTTTAATTGCATTTGTAACGTATTCTACTTGCTTCTGACACATTATATTAATGTTTACATTTTCACTGAATTGCTAAACTGACAGTTTGAAACGTTTTCATGATGTAAAATAATAAACATTTCTCAAAAAATCGTTGTCTTCACGACTATATCCCAGCTATACAATTCCCTTAGCTGAACGATCTTGTAAATCTCCCGTCCGGCTAAGGGAAAAAGACAAGGTGGTCACAGAGAAAGGTGATCGTTATCTGAGGTAGTCTGCGGATTCCTCGGTCTGCTGTCCAGTCTTTGTTGCAAGCCGTTGAAAAAGTTCAAACACTCGCATTTGACATCCCTCCACAAAAATGGAACGAACATTCTGGAAAATCTGACTTGCAATCAAACAATTTTTCAGCGTAGACACAAAAGTCAGCCAATGCGATGCGTTATGGCTCGAGAAAGCTCGGGTTGCCGACGCCGTCTCACATTTTCAATACATCCATTAAGGGATTTGCTGCGATTCACCGGATTCAAAACACTAGTCATAATTCCCAGAACAAAACTCTTCGACTCCTCGGATCATTCAGTATTTCTATTGAAAATATCCCATCTAAGTCTTCCATTTTCTAATTAGTGTTTGGTCTTCCTTTTTTTCAAATGCTTCATCCAGAAAACTCCCCGCCTCAATCCACCTCCCACGGAATCCTCCTACAAATTATGTTTCGTTTAGTGACAACGTGACCCAGCACTTCAGTGTAAAAGTCATATGGCGCGGCGCCTTTCACTGAACGAACAGGCGCTCGTTGTCCCCTGCTCCTCCTCGTCGACCTCGTATTCCTGCCATTTCCTACAAATAATACACACTAGGACCAGAGCAACAGCGTCTCGACTATACACGTCCTCTCTCTCTTTTTCCCTCTTTCTGTTTCTGGCGAAACGGCGTCCGAGGCGGGGAGGGGAGCGGAGCAAAAGAAATAGCATGGTGCGCCAAAGAGGTGCCAGAGAAATATTGAACACACTCCGCGACGCGTCTGCGGAGTATCTGCGGAGCGTCCGCCTCTAACCCCCAACTGGCACGTCGCGCCAGTTGCCCCTCGGCGGGCTTCAGTCCTATTGCTTGAACTCTACGACTAGTACTCATCTGGAGCGCTTGACAAATGCACGGCAAGAGCGACAGGCAGCAGACATACTATCTGCTCCCTGAGTTTACTTGCCGTTCATTTGTTTTTGACGCTATTATTTTGAATGAAATGGTGAAGTTTGATGGGTTTGTTTGCTTTTCAACAGGAGGAATGAAACGACAAAAACACTCTGCACCGAACGAAGTTCTTCAAGTTTGGAAATCGAAAGTCATTGGGGAAACATCTGACATCTGAGCTGAAAAACGCTCATATGTCATAAGAGCAGTATACTTGCATTATGTGGCGTTTCAGTCAATCCAAATTAATCCGAATGGTGAACCCGCTCGTGATTATCTACAGTTATAAACTTGTAGTTAAAAGAGTTTACTATGCAGCTCTTGGAAGAATTTTCCAAATGAACTCAAAAACCAACATACTATGTCCGGGGATTCAGAAAAATTATTTTCGATATGCATCAAGAATTTTGCACAATTGCATCATTTCTCCCTTAACCAATATTCTGATGATGATAACGTGCAACGTTTGATGGTCCTTCGCTCTCAAACATAACATTCATTCCCAGTCTTCATGAGTTTAGATTAAACACATCAGAATAAGAGGTAATGAGTTTACCTTTCATTCAAATTGTTTAATTTTGATAAACAATTTAGAAAGCTCTTCCTAAACCTCCATCAAAAAGTATCATTGATCATTTCGCAATTGTGACGTCGACAATAAATTGCTTCGTTGGCATGCTAATTGCGTTGTTTCCTGTGCTGCACTACATATCTCGTGAATCCAACAGATAACCAAAACTCTCCACACGCAACGCTAGCAAGGGATTTTCCCGGGCTACCTGGCATCTCGCAGTGATTCCTTTGCTAATCCCAGCGGTAAGCCAAATAAAGCGAAGATCTTGGTCAAACAGACCACACAACAGGGACCCCACAACGCTTGTGGGAAGAATTGACGTTGAGGTCGTTCAGATGACAGGTCTTCTGGTCTCTATTGTCTTGAAGAAACCCTATCATTCTCGCCTGTCTGAATGACTCTTCGACGACCGTCTTCCCAGAAAAATGAAGCGAAAGTTGACGCAAAAACTGTGCCCAATTTCTGCAGTGATAAGAAATCGACAGCATTCGCTCTGATTTCAGACTGCTATACATTTCAATGTGTCTTTTTCATTCTCTGCGTAACACTTCCGATAACATCTGCCCGCTGTCTGCGCCAAAAGAGAGACAAAGGCACTTGCGGGAGGGGTTGCCTCGATTTTGAATGTTGCGACCGTTCAAGGTAACCTTCTTTTGGCGCCTTGCAATGTACTTTTCGTCAATTCTCCTTTTCCCTCACACCGGTTCTGACGGGAGGTCTTTGCACTATTTTTGAATTTGAATTAGTGCAATCCAATGATGCGAGTCATCGACGAGACCCCCAGAGTGCAGTCAGTTAGACGTTTCTGTTTGCCCACGTCACTGCCCAGTTACGACAACGACGACCGCGCCTTTTGTCACCCAGTACTCTTTCTCCAGGCCGTTGCTTATCATCGGCTATTGTATACTCTGCTGCACAGACGCACTATGGGTTGGGGTCCGCCGGTCGACAAAAACCATTTGCACTTGTTGCCAACGCGCCCTCTGCCCGTGATGGAGCGCGGAGAGGCAGCCAAAACGAGCTGCGCGCACGAGAGACGCAGCCTACGACGCGCAAGTCCACCCCACATCACCACCTAGCCAGACTCCGCCCACTTGTCAACAGAGACGGTCGACGGTTGTCCCTCTCCTCATTCTATTCATTATTCAAGTGAGCGGTCCGTCGCACGACCGAACTTCCATGTCGAGCCCAGCCTACACCGAAGAGTGCTGGCAAGATGTTGGCAGTTCCGTCGTGCGATGAAGACCATGATTATCCACTTGCCGTATTCTGAAACCTGCTATTATCCACATTCCCCACCCCATACTACATATTCCGTGCTTGTTGCACGTTCGGACTCCCATTTCTTTCCCAGCTGAGCAGCTTTTCATGCTGGCAAGACATGGCAGTCAGAACGTGCATCGAGCTCTCATTGATGAAAGGCTGGAGCAAAAAAGTCCGGAGAACTGCTTCGAGAGAAAGCCGTCCCAGCTGGCTTAAAATCTATGCTGGTAAGCCGACTGAATCCGTTGCTCCTCCATCGACTTCTCCACGTCATTTTCATATTCTATTTCTCTGTAAATAGACTCACTTCTGAGTGCGGGCCGTCGCACAATGGGACTGCTGAGTATTTCCAGCAAGCACATACGCTTAGCTGGCAAGACTTCGGCAGTTCGATTGTTCGCTGAGCCTATCTTTATCTGTCTTGTCAAGTTGACTGGGTCAATCCAAGCCACAACGTGATGCAACCAGAGTGATAACGGCGGCATTCAAATTGTGACTCAGATATAGCAATCGAATGAGAGGCAGACGAGGAATTGAGGGATGCAACAGAACACAGCAAAACGGAGGGAAGGCAAAAATAAAAAAAATAAGCAGGAGTGTGTAATCAAATGGGAGAGAACTGATGAGAGTTCGACGAATGCTAGGCGTCATTATCATCCTCCCCCATTCCTCCCCGTCTTAAAACGAACTCCTCCGTCTTGATCCGCTTTCCTGATGGGATCAGTAGAGTTTTCTGCACATAGTTGCCGTCGGATTTTTTGGACACAACGCCAAACTTTGTCGGCGAGTTCATAGCGATAGCAAGACTCATAAAATAAAAATCAGGGAGTGTAAGCGCTCATTATTAATCATTACTTTTTTATTCAAAGAGGGGCCCGACACATGAACTTTGTGAGTCAACATTAGACCGCCCCGACACAGAAGAATGGGCCAAGTGCGCCCTTTGCGGCTTTTTTTTTGAACTGCATGACTTTTCTTCATTCAATAGTGATGAAACAGAATTTATGAGGGATGTCTGGAGTGATTGATGATTACACTGATGATCATAAAATATTTTCGTGTTCTTCTATCTGCTGTAATGGGAACGTCAGTACTTCTCCAAATATCCATTCAGAGTCGTCTTGAAGGGTCTGGGCAAACGACTGGAGAGATTGATCGAGGGGCTTTGTACAAGTGAGAACAAAGGAAACCGTATCTGTGTCTGACTCAGTGCCTCTGGGAAAAGAAATGAGTAGTCGTGGACGGAATCGTTGTTGACTGTCCCAATGCAAACAGTTTCTAGAGGGTTTGGACAAGTGACGTGGTGAGAAAAGGCCTGCGGGGAAAAACACCTGCTGGCAGGAACAATTAGTACCTTCATGAGGTGGTGCAACTCCTCCGACACATTATATCCACACTTTCATCTTAATCCGGGACTGCACCATATGTCCACCCGGTCCGTTCTCTTCCAAAAGATCAACCCTGGTCACTGTCACATTCAAAGACCGTCGTTTAAAGGAAATGTGAGAAATGAAACACATTTTCTCTATACTTGAAAATCATTTCTTCGCACAGTCGTCGCCAGTAAAATGATTGACGGAGAATTTCGACGCGTTTCGAAAACTGATCAGACGGGAGATGAAACGTACCGAAAAAGAGGTAGACATTTAAAAAAGTGCAGGGTCTGTCTGCAAAATCATTTCTACCAAGTGCGAATTTGGAGAGCGACAACAAAGTAGAAATCCCATCATTGTAAGCTCAAGCGGAACAATTAGACATTCCAAGAATGTTCTGCTTTCTGTGCAATTCATTAGAGTCCCATATCTCGTTCTGTTGTGGTTAATGACCGCTATTGCGCAGGTGGGATACTGCATCTACTCTTGCTCACTTGTCGAATTTGCCTCGGAGTCTTGTGAACAGCCTGGTTAGTATCAAATTTCCCAGTCTGCGCGTATCATTCCGATTGGAGAATTTGTTTGACGAAGCCCATCATAAGATTATCAGTGCTGTCCGTTATGTGCAACTGAAATGAAGCTCTGCCCAAATTTATGTCTTTTTCGGCAAACCAAGACCACTGACAAGCAACTTCTTATCAGTAAATTTTCGTATGCGATATTCAAAAGTTAGACACCAGGAACTGCTTTCTTTTGAATTCAGCATTCTACCAACGTCTCCCTCACCAAAATATTTGAACAAGAACGAGATATCAAAGTGACCTTGAACACTTTGCAGGTCACGCAGACGCTATGTTTATGTTTTCAAAAATTTTTCGGGAATGTTGTGGTAGAATTTTTGTAATCCGTGTATGTTTTGTCTGATGTCTGGAAGCTGCGCACTTGAGATTCGAATTTTTTGTGCGACCTTGAAAACCACACTCTACCAACCCGATTGAAGCGCAAGAGTTCACTTAGCTTCCTTTGCGGGCAAAGCGAACGCTTGAACCCCAAGCGAGTGGAGAGTGAGAAAAGTAGCAGGTATAAGGGAAAATGAGGTTATCGCATCAGCGACTAGCATATGAATGACTGCTCTGCACAGAGGGATAAAGGGGCGGAGAGTGAACACAGCATATAGCATACCTAGCAGAAGCCGAGCCGAAATCCCGGATCTTGGGAATGAGAATAAGAATGTGCTATGCAATGGGATTTGTCGAAAGGAAGAATGGAGAGAAAAAAGAGCCAATGGCATATCTGCTATACGAAGGGAGGGTTCTCCGTCGATCCGTTCCTGATATCCGTGTTCGTTCGGTGATGCTCAATCGGATTGCTGATAACGCATGCTGACAATTCCCGGGTTTAGGCATTATGCATGGAGAGCACTTTTAGCATTACCACAGTCGAAGATGCCTGATAACGCGTTAAAACCATGCATATCACAATTCTCCATACTCTCCGGTAATCGCATTTCTCCGATGAATTATCAAAGAGTCGCGAAACTTCAAACATTGTCTCCCCGTTCTCCTCTCTCATTCCGGCCCACTCGGATCACTGAATCTTTCTGCAGACAAAGAGGGGAAGGTGACTCTTACAAGTTGCGATGCCGGTGCGAGTTTCAAACGAAATTTTAGACATGACCGTCGTTACTCAAACAAAAATGACATTCTACACATGTGGACAGGACACCGCGACCGGTCAGGCAGCCTTCATGCAAGACACACATAGAACTTTGAAATGACCCGAGGCCTCGGGGTCGGTGCCAAACTTTGTCACAGGGGTTACGTGTGCAGACGGGAAGCAGTTGATAATCCGATCCGCAATGCGATAATCTGGTGTCGAAGAGTGTTACACACTTGTTACAAATCTTCCTGTGCACTTTCGGGCTATCTTGTCTAGCTAACCGGCAAGAGTGTGACGGACTGATTGAATCACTACATGTCAAACTCCAACTAGTCCTATTGGTCCCGCAGAAACTCTCGATAGTTAGAAACTACGTGCAATCTGACCTTATTCATTGTTTCCGAGTCGTAACCTCTCCGGTGGAACTGTTTGAAATTAAGTTCTATCCTCGTATCCTGCGTCTCTGATCGAAAAGTTAGATTGGTCACGCCCTTTTCTAGTATAAATAGCGTCGAAGCAGAAACAAAAATCATTTCCCAAGCCTCCTTGGGCCGGCCTCCTTCGACTGCCAGCACTCTCCCAACTAACTGATAATATCGATACTCTCCCCGCGTATCTTATCAACGATCAGTTCCCCCTCAAAAATGGAGGAGGGGAGTGTGCATCCATCACTCCACCCGGTTACTTCTATACTGTCCTATTCGAAACAAAGCCTTGCTTTCCTGCAGTCGGTTGCAAGCTTGAATACCAAACAGGTTATTAAAGCTACCAACCGGCTTCAGGAGCTTTGAGCTTTTCCTTGATAACTATG
This sequence comes from Caenorhabditis panamensis, assembly GCA_900883565.2. Taxonomy (NCBI): domain Eukaryota; kingdom Metazoa; phylum Nematoda; class Chromadorea; order Rhabditida; family Rhabditidae; genus Caenorhabditis; species Caenorhabditis panamensis. Next base: position 929,768 of record LR537692.1, on the reverse strand, counting down.
GTAAGAAAATACAGACAGAAATGCGTGGAAATTGAAATCTGGGCATGATAACAAGAACAAGTAGAACAAAAAACACGAGAATGGCCCAAATTTGCCTCGGTGTTCTATCGCAGACTCTATTCTCGAGATTCCCTGACAATTGTTTCATTGTTTTAGTGTGTATTTTCAGATGTTACACAAGTTTGAAAGCGTCAAAAACAGTCAAAAGTTGAATGTTTTGTTTCAATTTGAGAAACGCACGTTTGCTGTCACGCGTTTTTATCACGACGCAACCGACAAAGTTTGAGCACATCTTTGTTGATCAGTTTTCTGAAAGAAAACAGGCCGTTGTTGACGCTAATTGTTCAAAACGAAGGGTGCTTCTGATGGAAAATATAGTAGAGACTATTGATATGCACAAATATTTTTGAATTGACGATGGAACTGAATATACCTACAACCAACCTATTTTTCAATTTTAACTGACAAGTTCAATGAATTGAATTGTTTCCCTCTCCTTTATGTATCGCAATTTTGTGTACCAGTACTCAAGTTTCAAACCAACCCTATGTTTATGAAAAGGATAAACAGAAAGCGAAGGGCACGGAATGCATGTTTCCATAGAAATATGCGGTTTTGTCAAAAATTTGGGCTCACATTCTGACAGCAAACAGCAGAATCTAACATATGAGCTAACTCACTCGAATTTTTCATTCAAGCTGTAATACAGCAATAATTGAATGAGCGCAATTCACGTGAACGTTTCTCTAACTAAAATTGTTGGTTTTTCAGTTTTTGAGTCTTGTCTTAAAAGTGTCAATCAACTTCTACGTTGTTCCTTTTCATCGTATGAGAAGATTGCTATTCACTGACGCATTTTTTTCCGTCCTCTGCATTTGGTGAGCTGAACCAATCTACCCATTCGGCCATTCAAATGTGTCGATGACGAAGAGACGACTCTCGCCCTCACTGTCTGTGTCTCCGATCCGAACGCGCACACTGTTCCTCACGTTGGGACAGTCTTCTCAGGCAGCCATTCGTGATGTTCTGTCTTTTTTGCGGACATCGATCTATTTTTTTGTCAGTATTTCATTTTAATTGCTCTCTGTGGGTTTATCTTTGCCTCTCTCCATTTACTCTCAACGGATAGTTCTTGCAAAAGGATGAATATAGTTTTTTCCTGTCAACTCAGTAATTTTCTCAAATTTTACGCACTACCAACTCTGTATCTCAAAATCGAGAGAACCCAGAGAAACAGGACGAGAAGCAGAGACAAACTAGGCCTCGCTTCTCCCATCTCTCTTTCTTCTTCAAGCCATCACATCTTTTTCGGCTAGCACACGCTCTTTTCCGTCGGCCCCCGCTTCTTCTCTCTGCTCTCTCATCCGTCTCTCATTCTCCTCTACTCTTTCGTTTCTGCCCGCCGTACTCTTTCTGCCGACCGGACGGCTGGCCGGGCTGGCACGGGCGCTCGCTCGCCCTTGTTGATGGAGAAGAACATCCAAAAGAGAGGAGCCAACGCAGCGAAAGTGAGAGAGCGCGTAGGGGACAGCGACGAGAAAGGAAAAGTGTGCTTGCAGAGGTTCTGACACGGTGCTGGTCTGTGTCTCTGGTAATAGTAATATGTGCGAAGGGCTAATCAAGGACAGCAATGACTTCAACCCCGTCTTCTGACTCCCTAGTCTGCGCAGATTGGAGCAGTTTTTGAGTAACGCTTGTTACATGGGCTGTATCAAATTTGGAAACGCAACGCGTCTTTTTTTATGCGAATAGAATAGCTTCTCTGACTGTTTTGCATCGTACTTTCCGGATTCTTAGATCAAACAGCTGATGTGATCTATATATGCAGTGGAGTTTCTCACAACAACACTTTGAAACTTACAAAAACTTTTTTTTAATTTTCTCGAAGCTCTAAAAAAGTGCATTTTCTTCGAAACAAATCTTTTTGTTTCAGGGACAACATCAAAATGGAGGTAGAAAACTTGGGAGAGTTCTTTAGCGAATGTAAGATGCAAATGGTCAGTTTTCTCCCTTTCTGTAACCTTCCAGTTCTTTTTTGCAGAAAGAGGGGAACGTGTACGGAGCCCTTGAAAAAGTTCTCGAAAAAGCCAGAAACACCACATTCTGCTCGAGCAATATGCAGTTCTTCGACGACTTCCTCATTGAATTCAACGACCACTGCAGCGGCTCGCTCCTCAATTCTCGGCAAAATCTGGAAGCCGAGCCTGATAACGATGACTATATGGACCAACATTCTGCCATGCAAGCACAGTTCAGCAGAGGATTGAGCGCCCTCGCGGTAACTAACCACAGATCTCAAATCAATCCATCATTTTCTTCAGTCCATCGAACTTTTGTACAATCCAGAGTGTGAGAGAAGTATTCGTGGTCACAAGATGTTGATCAATGTGCTCATTAAACTGTACGAGTTTGAGAACAGCACCAGAGGTATGCAACTATCCAGAAACCTGTAAAAAGTAAACATTTCAGACAAAGCGCTTCTTCGTCAGGAAGTTGTTCAAGCGTTCGGTGAAATCTTCCTTGCGATGCCCGAAATGAACCTTTGCTCCGTTCTATATGCTATGCACGCATACATTATGTTCTGTGAAAATCAGAACATGAATGATGGCGTTCAACAAGTTATCAACGCGGTAAAAAATTTTCAGCCAAGATGAAAAAGAAAATGGAAAGCGGTTCAGAGAATTAATGGATATCGGCATCTGCGTGGAGATGGATCGTTGCTTTACCGCACCTATGTGCGCACACTCTACCACAGTTGCGAAGGCCATCAGGATGGAATCTGGAAACGAGACTCACTCCGCGAAGCAAGGATTGCTATGGTAAGAACACTAACATGATGTACAAACTCCTATATTTTTTTTAGCAAAGAGGAGACATGGAAGGGAGCATTGTTCCGCTGTTGGCATTCATCGACTTTTCTTATGAACCTGTTGAAATGCACTTCTACTCCGCTCTCCGCGCGGCGTTGCTTGAAGTTGTTGGAGAAAAGGTCAAGACTCTCTACACGTCGGATGTTGCCAGCAATCTCGGGAGACTTTTCTGTGAAGAGATTTCTGACATCTGCAAAGACGTCGAATTCACGTTGTCACAGAAGCTCACAACTCTCTCATTTGACGTTCCTGTGTACTTCGGCGACAAGATGTACGTTTACTTACTGACTGCCGACAATTCTTATCTCACAAAGGAGTTCATTGGAGATGAGCAAGGTTAGCTTACAAATACATAGTTGCGTTTCAGTAACTATCTTGTTTTCAGCGTTCAACGTAATCGAGATGAATCTTGTGGGGGCATTGGATTATGCTATTCTCGGTGGCACTCGTCCAGAATTCATGCTAGACCTGGTGAATGCTCTGAACTCGTACATCCCTCACTTGCCGAAACCTGAGGAGCCGATGTTCAGACCAATTCATGAGTTGTTGGGACAGGTAAACAAGTTACTATTCAGAAAGACTTGCATAGTTATCTTTCAGTTCCTCACTGATATCGACAACAAGCCACAGCCGGATGATTTGAGAGAGGCTGTCGAGCAGCTCAAAAAGGTGTTCAACGAAGTAATGAACATTACCGAAGACGATGAAGAGCAGAATGGGGAAGGCGAAGAACAAGAAGATGAAGACGGAGAGAACGACGAGGAAGAAGAAAAGGAAAAGAAGGAAGACGGCGGTGAAGATGGGGAAGAGTCGGATTCTTCCCCACCACCACTCATTTAGATCTACTAAAGTTAAAATTGTTCTTGAGGGTTCTCGAACGATCTTCCGTGATTATTTTCTCGTGTTACTTCTTCTGTCATTCGGTCTCCACTGTCATGCTTTTCTTTCCATGCTCTCTCCCATGATGCCAATCCTGCTTGGGTTCCTCTCCGTGTTTTTTAATCGATCTTTTCAAACGTTCTTCAGGTCGGACTTGAATTTCTTTGAACTGCATTATTCTATACTCTTCCGAACCTCTTTAATTATTACTCCCAGGGCATTGCCTTCTATTCTTTTTCCAGACTACATATTCTGTATGAAAATGATTTGAAATTGAGCAATAAAGAAGATTTGCCAAGTTTTTTAAATGAAACACTGGTTTCGGCAAAGCCTAGTGATGAAGAAAAATATGACGAGATAACCAAAGATTAGAAACAAGGCATAAGGAGAAGCATGAATCCAGAATGATGATTGATTAGAGAATGATTAGAAATACGTGAAAGCAATGGGCCAAAACATTACAGTGAATGGATGAGTAATGAGTAATGGTTGTTCTTTTCCCGCCCCAGTATTTCGCTTCTCTCATTTCTGCCCGTCCGACGATTTCTCTTCCCGTCGACGCCGCCACCGTCTAACCACACATTTCGACGATTCGCCGAGTGTATCAGCAGCCGGATCGCGGCTGATAATATGTACAGTGTAACCGTGTATCCCATTTCCTTATTTCTCTTATTCTCGCTATCCACTCTTCATCTAAATCAATGCTCGCCCGTTCCGTACAGAACACTTTTGTACGGAGAAAAGCTGAAAGGATTTCTGACGGTTCGTTATTTTGAGGGGAAGAAAACGTGTTTTTGCGTGTCGTGTCAGTTTCTCGAGGAAGTAGTGTTATCTCGCGGGGTGATAGTGCGAGTTGATTCGATTCTGTGTGGGGTCGAGAGAAAAGAAAGCGACCGAAGGTGTAAATCATTCCTTCTTTTTTAATGTATCCTTTATCTCCTCAAGGTTGTTTCTGTTTCCCTCATTGAATTGGAAAAACAAGATTTTTTCTTCATAATTGGCAGCTAGTCCAGATGATCGAAGTGTCATTTCAAATATTCGGCACTAGTTGGAGGTTAACATTTGTGACGTGGTTCCAACGTGTTTTCACTGATTTCTGTGCTGACCCGACCCGAATCTAAAAGATCACCTCGCCACTTCCTTCCACTAACAGCCATGAAACTTTTGACAAGACTATCTTATCAATCAGACCTTGTCCATCATTCCGAGAAGGAGTAGCGACCAAAAAGATGAAAACACACGTGATTCGGTAGAGAAGTGGATCAACTCAGAGTGACATCCTTGTCACAGTTGTTGAACTTTCTTCATAACATGAAATCCGTTTTTAATTCACTGTGATTACAGATCTCACCGGCTGACGAGAATGGAGATACCTACATTGTTAGCTTTGATCTCAAAGAGAAACCAAACGACACTCTTGTATGGGCAGTACACACGTCTTCTGCCCCCTATGACATGGCTGTCATGACAGATAACTGCCGGAGAGTGAAGAAAAGTCCACCAGTGGTAAAGAACATGCCAGTGACTGATTCAACCATCAGTGGCGACGGACTGGCAGGAAACACGCTCGTCGTTTCCGGTGATAACAGTGAAGTGGGGGCCACAGACGTTGATTTGCAAAACCAATGTGTGTTGTGTTGCAGGTTCTTGCATGCGCGACAGTTATCATTCCCGGCAAAGAGTTGATGCATGCCTCGTTCCACGAGGAACCTATCGAAGGACATGTTCACATAATACCCATCAAAAACAACGCGGTAATGACGGGTTTCTTCAGGAATCCAAAAAGGAATCCAACAATTTCAGGTCCGATTGGTTCCTGATCTCAAATATATGCCCAAGTTCGATTACGTAGAACCAGAGAAGAAAATTATGACTTGGGCGTTTGTGGATTCCTGCGAAAACGCCCGTACATCAGAACGACAAACCGACTACAGCGAAGTTGGGGTGGATTCGAGGGCAACATTTGCTTACAGTAAGATTTCTCATACAAACTAAAAAAACTACGATTCGTTCAGCACTTCCGGAAAACTATACTTTGAAAGCACTTGCATTGTACCGAGAAAACCAATATTTCGCGTGCGCTGAAATCGTCAACGTAGAACCTCGAACTTTGAAATCTTTGGGTGTCACACTACGTCAAAATCATTATTTTGAGCCAGTAATTGGTTTAAAGCATCCACCAAAAGAACTTCATATCAGAGATGATTGCTTGGATATTTCCACGGAAATTGTTCACAAAAACTATCTTTCATACTATCCTTCTGTGAACATTTTTGGATCAGAGTCAATCATGCTGAAGGTCAGTTGAAATGATTATTTCAAAATGAAGACACTGAAAGTTTTGCAGAGTTTGGTGCTAAACGGAGGTTGCAGTGCTCTTCGTCCCCAGTTCGCCCGACCTGCAGCAATTGCTAACTTCCTCCATCCTATCATCGGAAGGTGAGTCTTTCATCATGCAATCCAATATTTGATGTTTCATTCAAGAATTGCTCTAGTGGACACTGACGATAAAATCCTTCTGACTGGTGAAATTCGTAACATTTTCGATGAAATGTCAACAAGAGCTACAGTTATGGTAAAGTGCTTTCATTAGATTTATGTGAAGTCTTCTGTGTACAGGTTTCCAATAAAACAGCTGCATCTACTTCCTGTACTCATATGAATTGTGAATCCTGCCGGAGAGTTGAGAATGCGGCAGTAGTCGTCGGAAAAAACGAAGCGGCAGTTACGTTGACTGGAGTGTTCAACTGGTTCAACATTACGGAAATGAAGTCTGCAATTATCGATTTGGAATGGATGAAAGTGTGTGCTAATTTGACGATCTTGCCATCCGGGGCTTTGACAATTCACGCGATGGTCAAACGAGTCGCCCCTTTCTCCTCTTCGACTGTTGCTTCCGTTGTTGCCCTGGAATACCCAGCAAACAATTACACCGAGGTTTCTTGTCCAATGAATTGTATGTGAATGTAGTGTTTGTGTTCCAGATCCTAATTAACACAAAACAAAGATTTCACGATGTCCAAGCACACTATCGCCCTCTTGATCGTAGTATCACAAGTGGACCTCCATGTGGAGAGCAGAATCTTGGCGGTATAACTAAGGTCCCATGGATTGAAGGGCTCAAAAAGAATCTGATGGGAGCGGAAAACGATTCGAGTGTTATTTTTGATGAAGATTTTGTAACTGGACCAACCAGCATGCTTGGTACCTCAATTCTACTCACTGAGGGGAAAGAGGTATTCTGCGGTCATTTCGAACCACCAAGCGAGAGACGTGTTGCATTTGCCGAATTTGGGCATCCGTTTGATGGCTACATAAAACTGGTAATTTTAACTTCTGACGAGAGAAGAATGTAATGATGATCTTCACGCTTTTTTAGACACAGTATGCCAGTGCGAATTGGGAGTCAGGGTTCCCTACAGAAGTGTACTACTCTCTGCAATACAAGAACCGAACAAATCCAGAAGTGAATCCAGTTAGTTGCACTTTGTTTTTGTACCATGACCGGATTGGCCATTTCCAGGAATCCGTCCAATGGGAGTTTGTTAGTGCTGAAAACATGAGCTGCCGCGACGCGTTGCTATTCAATCCATTACAAGTGAACGTGAGTTGATTCCACAGACATGCTCCCAATTTCCGGTTAATTCCAGGAGTCGGAATGCACTCGAGAACGTTTCGAATTTTGTCCGATCGGAAGTGCTGCGAACCGCTCGAAACCTCTACTAATGCATGCTCGTTGGCATCTAACAGCTCAGGGCCTTCCGCTTTCCGGTCCTTATTCAGGTAAGTGTCTTTAGAGTTGTGTAGAATATTCATCAAATTTCTACGTCACCTTGTCTAATTGCAGTTATCGGTAAGACACTCCGACTACGTTCAATCAAAAATCAGAACCAGATTGGTTGCTATCCGGTAAAAAAAGTGTCAGAGGTCAGTTTTTCTACATTAGGGGAATGGAAAGTCAAAGAAAGTAGAGAGAAAGTCGAAGTAAATAGCAATCAAACATTACAGGCAACTTTCCGATGGGTGGTTTACACTAACACTTCATTATCTGCAGTCCAGCAAAAAATCTCCGAGAAAACCAATGTACCAAGTTATAAAGTAAAGTTTGTTTATGAGAGAATGTTACTAATTTTCATGTTAAAGATAGAAGTTGATTTCACAAGGGAACTATACCAAACTAGGTGTACAATATACAGGATAACTATTTTGGGTGAGTTTCGTTAGCTGAATTATTTATAGAATTCGTGACACATAGCACGGAATGGGACTGCATTGCAAACATCTATGCTTTGATTTTCAGAAGAAGACGAGAAACTCGAACAGATACTTGACTTGTTCGATGTCGAAGAGAGGAAGTTCCGGAATGACACTGAACTGGTGTGCAGTGGCACGTTACCTCTTCCGAGTGGAACTTCCAATGCAATATCGCAAAACATTATCACCTCATCATCATTCATTCAGTTTGAGCCAAGATTACTCTACTTTTTCTACGTTTCGGTTGCACTGGTTCTCCATTATCTCTGATTGTTATGACAATTTTTGGTCGATCAAATACGTGTATAACTACGTTTTTAATAATGATATTTTGCGCTTCGGCTTGGTCCCTCATAAATCTGTAAATATAGATGCAGTGTTCGTATAACGCGATTATAAACTTCCGGTATTTCTAAACCTCTTCGATTTCTCCACGCTCTCTAGCGGGACCTAAGAAGTGGACAAGATGAGATGACGATCACAACTTCCATTTCAATTCCACCTGCTATGCGATGGATGTTGATGTGCTCGACCGCTGAATTCACTCATTCTCTCTTTTTTCACCTACCCAACCAGATTCTCAGACACTTTCTCTCCAGCGGCCTTACGTGTTTTATCTAGTAGTCCGCCTTGTAGGCGTCAACATTTCGCAACACACGACGACGCGTGTATACATGCCGTTACCCTATTACCACCACAACTGATAAGATATCCGATGGGACCGATTCCGTGGAATTTTTGAGCAGAATTCATCAAATTTGTGTGGTCGAATGTCACATGAAGACGCAGTAAGGAGCACATAAATTGACCCAGAGAGAGAATAAGGAAGAGAGGGAGAGCAGGACGGAGAACCTCCGTCCAGGACCCCCGACAACCATTTCCTGTCACGTAAAGACTAGCAATATGTTTCTTGAAGCGGAGAGGTGAAGAGAACTTCACCACTTTTCTATTCGAACTTATTTTCCCGGGTTGTATGTACTACACTTTGCATATACCCTCGTCACTAGATGGTCTCTTGATATCAGTATCCACTCGTCCCCCGAGAATATTGTATACATTTCACCGACGACTAATTACTAGTTTCGGTATACTCCCGTCGGATTCCCGCCTCCTCGTCAGAGAAACACGAGCCAGTGTCATGCTCTGTTGTTCCTAATTAGATCCCACTCGTGCACCTGGACCACCGACAGCAGCGAGTCCCGTGTTGATTAGTGTGCTGGCTTGGTTTGGTTTCTAATCTGCATCCTTTCGGCTCAAAAGTCCTTTGTTTTGACGCAATGCACCTTCCAACCAATGCTTTCTTTGACTACCTATTTTTGTCGAAACGTCTCCATTTCGAAAAACTTTCATTTTTATAGGTTTCGCAATCCAATCCAAATTCGCCGAGTGGTCACTGGGAGTAGGGGTGTCCACTGCTGTTCCATTAGAAGGCCACCTTTGCGCATTCACACCGGTTACTTAGCGACGCGAGCCGTCTATTAGTGTGTGAAAAGGGGGTAGAGAGTGGACACCAACTCGGCCAGAATATAAAGCTTGACCCCTAACGTACCCTGATACTGCGCCGAAAGGCCCCGGAAATGCGGCTGGAGACATGGGCGCTGTGCCTTCTTCTATCACTATTCATTCCGTCATCCAGTGCCCAAAATAACAGCTGTTCAGGTATGTTATAATCTCAGTTAATCTCATTCTTTTTCGTGCCGAATTTTCAATCTCTGATTCTTTGCAGGAACGGTGATACTGAATGCCACAGAACAACTTCAATACTTGACAACACCCGACTACGACACCAGCTACACGTATCCACCTTTTTTAGACTGCCGATTTGTAATCAAAGCACCTGATAAAACCCGGATAGTCATAAATGTGATCGACCTGGAAATGGAGCCACGCCTGTTTGATGAGTGTCCTGATTTCGTAAGATTGACAGAAGGTATGCTACATATTCCAATCAGAGCTTTTCTCAGCATGTAAGCAGCATTGATAGTTGAGTAGGGAACATAGGAAGCCCCGAGCCTTTTGAATTACATGTTACGCCGTCTTGCTTCTCTCACAAGACGCGCTTACGGAGCTTGCAGGAACGTCAGCCTATTGTTCTGAGAAAGAAACGCTCGGTTTTCGAAACCGTAGAACACACTTCTAGAACAAAAAAACCGAATTGAAAATGAGAAAGAAACGCACTTTTGGACAAATTGGAATTTCAGATGCTACTGATACAAACACATCCGGTGGAATAACTCTGTGCGAGTCAATCAAAAACCGCCAGGTGTGAAATGTTCTCGAAAAGAGAGTTCATGTTTTTTCTTCCAGTACATTTCATCTCTCAATACATTTGCTGTCATTTTCCACACAGATGACTATTTCGAGTTCCGAGGCGCTAGACTTAGTTATCAGTATTACAGTGAGTTATTTAGTAATCTCAATGTAGCTTGAAAACGTCAAGTTATTTATTTAGACTACAAAACATGTCCCCAAGGATGGACAGAGTTGTCTGACGAGAACTGTGTAAAAATAGAATCGGACCAAAAAACAGACTGGATCAAAGCACAGGTAATTTTCATGTTTGTTCTTTTTCCTGAAAATTTGTTTAGAAGCGATGTATTGATCAGAAAAGCAACCTGGTCATGATTGACAACAGCCAAAAAACATATGAGTTGGAAGGTGAGACTACTCTGAAATGGTGTGAGCACAGAGTTTTATTCAGGATATTTCAAAAGCGTCCCAACTCGTCTTTGGGTAGGATACACGGACTCTAACACAGAGGGAAGACTTGTGGGAGTACATGACGTGGAAGCTACGCGATTCCCCGGGTAACACCCACACAAAAACAAAATTAACGAGCGGGAGTTTCAGTCGTGATATGGGTACGTTGCTTCCCGACAACAACGAAGAGAATGATTGCATGACTCTGCAATTTGGGGACAACGTACCTTACCGTATGAATGGATGTGCGTACTACAACGGTTACATTTGCGAAATGAAGAAAGACGGAACAAACGGTTTATACCCACCACATATTGATATCATCAAAGAGGGAGTTTACCACGGAAACCAACATTACATGCTCTGGCTGTTACTGTTCCTCATTTGTCTACTCTTCTTAACTGTTCTTGCATTCTTGTGTTTCAGTGAGTTATTTGGTGTATGCAGTTTCATATGCTTCATGCAATTTCAGTGTGCTACAAGCAAAAAAATCCACGAGTGCACACAGAAGCCACAACAATTCAACATAATGCATTCATGAGTGAATCGTCGCCAATGGGCGAGCAGTCCAGAACGTCAGCTAGTGCTCCTATAAGTAAGACTAAGATGTTGAGAAACTTCCAGAGTTTTAATTCCAGGCGCTATTTCGCAACCATCGCACTCGAATGAGACTCGACCGCCACGTTCGGGAAGTTCTGCAGTGGCTGTTTCAATGGAAAACAACAGACAACCAAAAAGGTTCCCAATGGCTCCGATTCCGAATCGGTTGCCGATGACTGATCCTCCATCGGATTCTGCAAACCCAGTAGAGACTGCTATCATGGGTGCAGAAGTACTGAATGAAGACACTGTAAGTGCTGCTCCGAGAGCATTACCGAGAACACTTCCTCCAATGCCAGCGAGAGAAGGAACATTCCAGAGCATCAACACAAGGTTTGTTGTGAAACACGAGTAATGAGTTTCAAGATTATGTTGCAGAGATGGTAGCACAATGAGAACGAGGCGGAACAAAGAGCTTTTTGAGAGGCCGATAATGAATGTGCTCGACAACGTCTCCGCAATCTCGTTAGATGAGTTCTGGAGCAACAAAAAGACCCAAAAGCAATTATCTGAACACGAACAAATTAACGCTTAGGGTTGTTATAGATCAACGGGTTTTATGTAATTTATTTCAATTGAGATATTCCACTTTTATTTTGAAAATGCTAAAAAATTGAGAATCATTTCAAACTGCCGATGATATTGTCTTTCTCTGATTTAAAAATGAAGGATATCATTCAAAATATGCAAGTTTCTGAGGGACGGTCATCCGTAAATGCAGCAAGCTCAAAGATCAAATCACATTGTAAAAGTAGCTAATAATCGATGTCTGGCAACAGTTATGACAAGATCTGGGACTGGGTAGGAGCGAAAAAGCAAAAGCGAGTAACCACCGGTCAGACTACATCAAAGAGATCTGTTCGGCTGTTAGTTTTCTCGAAAGTCACCGGTGGAAGAGCGGACGGCAGGACGACGCATCGGAAGAAAGTCCGGTTCCTCCGGAGACCCAAGAAGTTCTTCCAGTTTGATTTGAACCCTTTGTTGAGTCTGTTTCGTGCGGTCGTCTTCTTTTTCGTGCCAGTGAGTCTCTGAAAAAATGTTCCATTAGAAAGAACTTCCGGATGAAATTCTTGCTATGAGAGATGTTGCTAATCTTTTCCCGAATGCATGATAATAGAGAGATTCCAAGAACGACCTACCAAGTAGTCGATGTAAGTGCATCCGATTGAGATAAGATACACATTCCACATTGTGAGCCCTCCGACCATTAGAAGAAGAATTCCACTGAGCAAGTAGCAAAAAACCACCGACGTCCGCGCGAATCCTAAAAATGGACCTCATTACTAGACGAAATTGCTCGTTTTCTTTTGCTCGGAAAATTTATGCATTCAGAAATGTGCGTTTTCTACGATCTTTTCAGAATAGATGTTTTCACGCCATTGCTTTGATTCCGTTCACAATTGCCTATTGTCAAGTGTTTGTTCTTTTCCTCCATTCAGAAGAGTCAACGACGACAAACGATGACACTCACCGTCGTAGTCGCAAATAATGTCCTGAAGTGGAGCATGATCCAGTATTGTAGTGCAGTATGTGTTCTGTGAGACTTCCTGCAAAACTTCGTTCAGAGACTTCTTGGCTTTCAGTTTTTAACCATGAAAATGTGATCATAAAACGAAGGGAATCCAGCGATGATGATAGTAGCAGCCGCACAAGTCAAGTTGGCGACGAACAGAAAGAAGTGTCGATGGTTGTGTGACCCGACACATTGGTTGATCCAGATGCAGTGATGATCCATCCCGAGTACACATCTGAAAAACAACGTGTGTATATAAAGTCAGATCTCGGCATAATTACTTCTCGCAGACCGAGCAATGATGCGCTCTCTCGCTTTTCCAGTAATTGCATTTCTCACAGAATGCATCACCTTCCTCCTGAAAAAAACGGGAAATTGGATACTGCGCAGTTGGGAACAAAACCAACCCCCGGGTTCAAGACAGGCGGTATCGTTCTTGCTTTGTAGTAATGATACTGGATGTTGAAGAGGAAATAGACACCGAGGATGCCGAGGGTGACCAGGAACCAGGAAGGTTTGTATCTGAAGAAAAAAATTGAATGATATGGGGATAGTGATACTCACAGTTGCTCATACGGGATGATGATGAAGAACGAGGTGAATGCCAGGAAAGTGGAGATGAAGTAGACGAACAAAACCAGGAACTGAAATTATCATAATGAAGCTTTTGCAAAAGCAGGAGAATCTTGATATGATAATCTGCGAGCGAAACAATTTTTCGATCCGAATTCGAATGAGAAATTTCTTTGTTAGAACATGTAGTAGTAACAAATACATTTCGATTCGTGGCTGATTCCCATCGCAGCACCACATTTCCCTTTTTGACAAGAATATTAGTTGTTTACCACTACGTTTTCCCGTACATTTTCGTTGCTCAATATGGCTTTCATTGGTTTGTATCAACAATAATTGGAGGCAATCATTCTATATATTTTCTAGTCAGTGTATCCATTCTCTCACTTTTTTCGATTGTACGATAGACCAGTCCGCGTCCTTCCTGCTTTATTTTCCAATTTCCGCTTCTCTCCATGCCTCATTTCTGACAGCAGAATTCGCGAAAAGCCGCTGCCAACGGCATTGAAAATCTTTCATTAGGCGGCATACATTTCTTTTCACATCTTACTGCGCTACACTCACATTTGGAAAGGCTTATGTATAATCATTTTCACTATTCATTCCTCAGTAGCTCTAGTTTACGAGTCGGTGAGTTTTCTTTCTGGCTGTTTTCCACATTTTCCTTTGTTTAATCCATATTTTCATGATTTCGAATCATAATACTCACTTTTCCTATGTGTCGCATAGACGAATGGGCTGCATTGACCACCGGGAGGAAAGTTCCGTCATCTATCTTTCTATCGATAATGTCGCAGAGTCGGTTCATCCTTTCTGAAAGTGACTAGTTGTCGTTTAGTAGGGAAGAGTGAGAAGCCACTCACCGCCGCACATTTTTGTCCGTCTTCTCCGTTATGCACGTCTTTCCATCGTACAACTACTATTCCCTGTGTTCAAACGAAGGGTTCGTCCACAGGATGAATGTCCACTTTTTGACGGGCCAGGCAGTGCGCAGACCAACAGTGTTATCGTGAAGAGTGTATGGAAGAGTAGAAACCCAGACACCGTCCAGGCCGCACTATAGTGTGTTGACGCGGCCCGTCGCAGAGACCGTTGTGGCCGGAGGAAACGCAAGATAGCGAGTGCCACATGGAGAGTACAGACAGTGGAGGCTAACGGGCAAACCGAGAGACAAAAACGGACTGGACAAAACACATTGATGAGACCAGACCAGAATAAGAGAGCCGTTCTCTCGATTGCGTGCCCCGTTAGTCGTCCCCCTTCCATTGCCCTCTGCCATACGTCGTATTGATCTGCAGTTGAAACGTTTTACAATCGCTTGTTCTGTTTTTTTGAAAAGTTCTTGCAGTAGTTCTAAATTGACCTTGCTTTGTGATTTCAGCATGCACTTTTTTACAAAAAAGATAAGCTTTATCTTATCTTCTGCTTCACTCAAGGTCAGCCTTCTGCGGTCAAATTTCCCTCTCATTACCTTTTGTCTGTTCCACTTCAGATATCCTTTCTGCTCTCCGCCTTTCTATCTCCTCTTAGGCAAAAATGCGGGTTTTCAAAAATTACTGGCTGAATTATGGGCATCCGAGAGACGCGGGGCAGCCGCTCCATTTTGTCTTCGTACATTTGTTCCCCAGTGAGGCAGTAGGACACCCTCCGCATGGAGCAGATACGTCATCGTATCGATTCATCTGCTAGAGACATGTTCGGCAGATTCATTGCCGGTTTCACACGTTTTGTGGCTTTGGTTTGGTCTTTTTTGTTGAAAAACCACACAAACGCGGTCCGTTTGCTTCTTTTCTTCGCTTCCTCGTAGGTCTGCTTTTACCACGTAGAGACTGGTATCGATCGAGTGTTCTCTCTGATCAGGCAGCTATATGTTTCATTGCCACACGGATAGACGTGCTTACAGTACATCCCCGTGATAACAAAAGAGCGAAGCACGTCCTCGTTATCAAAAACAAACTACTAAAGACAGTGGTGAACATAACGTTTGCTCTTACATTCAGCTAATCCGTCGTGTACTTGGAAAATTGAATCTTGGTGTCAGATTCCTTTCAAATACGCTAATCTCTATTCAAAGTCTCGACACCGCCAGATTATTCCTCATGTCACATGCCAAATCAGCTTTTCGGCTCACTGAATATTTCTCGACGTATACTAACATTGCCTCCAAAACGTTTTCTGTTCTTGAGAAGAGCTCATTTCCTTTTCACTTTGCTCCCTCTTAAGGAAAATCGTCCCATCGATTCGTGTCGCGTTGCACTGCTTTCCCGCAATTGGCGTCTTTCCTTTTCTCGCCACGTATGCTTATCGATTCCGTTCAAAACGAATGGTTGTGTCATAAACATGCACGCGGTTCGCTCTCTCTTCGTTCATTCGTTATCGGCGCATTCAACAGTTCGGTGCAATTGGCAACCAAAAGTTTATTGTTACAGAGAAAACAGTGGTATCCATAAACATCATGGATCACCCGGCACTGTTGGCTCTCCGTGGGCTGGTTACCTCAGAGAATCCAGACGAGCTGAAGATCTTGAGAGCTCTGAAGGATGTGACCCGAGTGAATGATGAATATACAACCAAAGTTGGAGTGGCGTTAGCTCTAAAGTAAGAACAACACACATATTGAGCATAGGAAAATTTGGTATTGCAGAGCTTCAAACTCTGATTTGTCTTACATACTCCTGCACTACATCTGCAGCATTATGCCAACGGACGACTTCAAACAAGTAAGTGAGCTTGACAAAGCCTATTCTTGATCCCTCACACACGACAAATCTTATCAACCACTCATTTCTAGGAGCGTGTCGATTTGCTTTTTCGTCTTCCATTCGTCTGCTTGAGAAACACGAGTTTCAAGCGTCGTGTCACGAACTTTTTGGCTGAAACTTCGTTGGAGTCGGATCTATCTACATATGCTCTGCAAAAGACTAATTTCGCAGAACTTCTTCTTTCGATTCCATCAGGTAATTTGAGTTCCACTCGGAAACAATGAATGTGTATGTTTCAGCTCCGGTATCAGCAAACGGAAGTGACCAAATTTCCGAAGAAGACCGACTGAGTGTTCTCGAATACATCGAGTACTATCTGAAACCGTCTCTTACGACAAAAGCATTGATCATGAGCAACAACGCATACTCGATGGTTAGTTAGCTACTACATCTGTTATTATTGACGTTCCGAGTCTTGCTGCTTCCAGATGACCAACAGAGTCCATAAACACAACTTTCCGCGGTTCTGGGATCTTCTGAAGCTTTCGAAAAACTATTCTTACTACAACATCTCGGCTTCCCTGTCAACCCGATTGTATGACCGCTCCTTATCGGCTAATGATGTTCTTGAGTTCATGCTAGCTAAATCAAAAGAAACAGAACAGAGAAGAGATCTGTGGAATGTCCCGACAACAGTGAAGGATTCAGTTGAGACCACTCTTGCTCTAGCGGTATGTGAAAAGGTTGTCTCAATTTTTAGAATTCTTTTTTTAGCTGTTCCGCAAAGTATCTACCGATGATTTTGAGAAGACTATTTTCTTTTTACAAAACAACAAACTGGTCAGCGACGAAGGTATTGAGCAAAGCCTGAGAACACATCTCCGCGAGTTGCAGACAATCAATGTTCAACCGGTAATTGAAGTTGTGGGCGGGGTTTAAATACAATATCAAAGTTTCAGATGAAACTCTCGAAAGTTTTGGAGATCTTATGCCGCCAAACAATCATTATCAAACAGAGATGCTGCTACGAAGAGCGTCACGCGGTTTTGAAGAGCATTTTGCAGCTGGAACCATACACAGAAGAGATGACTGCATTTGAGCAGCGAATGTTCTATTCCGTAGGAAAACGTTGCTAATAATCCGTTGTAACTATTCTTTCCAGATTCTTGCTCTCAGCAGCTATCCGAAGCACCGTTGCGAAGAGACTGGAAGCATCACTCTCTTCCGAAAACTTATCAAAAGAATGTTTGCTTTAATGCCCGAATACAGAAAGACCAATGTGTGCATTGCCTTCAATGACTACGAAAATGTTATGTTCTGCATCAATGCCTTGTTCGACATGGAAGTCCCGCATCACATGGTTTTGTATGAGCTTGAACCATTGTGGAGATCAAAGTAAGAGACGCCAGAATTGTGAATAATAATCAACATTTTTAGAGTTCTCCATGCTCTGGATTTCCATATCATGACATCCAGCAACCTATCTTACGAGAGAAATCAGCAAACCGATCCGGATATTGAAAGAAAGATGAGAAGAGATATGGACGTGATCACTAATATCGGACAGATTCTCGTGTTCTTGTTCGGAGTGCTCAATGGACGTGCGCTCAAAATCGAGCTTCATTACAAAAGTCCATATGCGCATTACAAAGGTAATTGACAAATTTGAGAAACTGACAAACTAAGAAAAATAATTTTTTAGACGAGGAGTTTATCAAGTGCTTCACAACAGAGACCTACATGGAACTGACAACCGTTCAGTCGATTCCTGGAGAGAGAATCAAAATGCTCCATAGAGCCGTCTTCCCCGATGTCGACCCACGCTGGAGTAAAAATATGGCTCGGTACCAAGCTACCCAGAATGGAGAATGGTACAGTGAGGAGGACTCAGATGACTACTCAGATGACGATGAGGACTCAGAATACGAGTCAGATGACGATGAAGAAGATTCTGACTCGGGAGACGAAGACGGTGGTGGTACAGACGAGGAGGATCAAGTTTCGGATGGTGAATCGGAGGTAGATACTGATGATGATGATGATGATCCTGGCGACGAGGATGACGATTCTGGTGAAGATCCGAACGATGGATCTGATGAGGCTTCCGATGACGAGAGCAATGAGGAAGCAAGAATCAACATGTCTCTTCCTTTTCCTTATTCAAGTCTCCACATGAGAACGCAAAGTGTTCAGCCATCGCAGCAAGAAGACACTCTTTCCATGTCGACATTGTCTAACGAAGAGGAAGCGGAACGTGAACGCGACTCCGACGGTGCGACAATCTATTCGGAGTATACAATGGGCTCACAGAGCAGTGTTATGTACTCATCGGATGATGATGATGATCCAGCCGATTTCTCGAATCACACGGACACGGAGCGTTTGGACCGTGTGAGAAATCTGTTCGACCTCACATTCTTCGAGAGGAACATGACTTACAGCACACCCGTGACTGATATGTACGTGTTGGAAGCTTTCTTAGAAAACAAAGAAGAAAGCCAACAGACTAAATGGGATCCTGGTGAACCTATCGAGAACAGCGAAGAACAGTACATCACCAAGATAAAGGAGTATGGCGATCCGACGGCAGAGAGACCGTGGTGTATCTAAACGGGAGAACTTGTATTCTCGACCGTTCTTTCCTTCTTTTTTCTCTCCCTTTCCAGGTTCTATCCATCACTCTCTTCTTTTCTTTTCCCATCTCTTTTATTTATTATCCCGTCCTAATTTATACTCCAGCACGTTATATACACACGTATATATATAGTAAGTGTATGGCCTCGTTTTTAATTCCAGTTCCGTCTCTATTTGTCGCATTTGTGGTTAGTGGGAGAAATACTCACACCAAGTGTCAGTATTATAATTCTGCGCAATATTTGATTGATTCCGTAGAAAGTAACACACGTTACAATCTTTTTGATTATTTTTCTGCAAAAACATTTCCTCGAAATCACATTTCTTTGTAATTCTGGTGAAAAATCACTCAAAACACGCGTTCTGCTGTTTGTTTTTTTCAACCATATTCATCCGTATTTCTGTTTGTGTTGTACTTGGCAATAAAGAAAAAAAAGAGGGAAATGTTCAGTTATGCCTTCGACAAATCGGTCGATTGACCGTGATATACTTTTTCTTTTCCATTATTTCTCTTTTCCATCGCATTGTCAATTTCAGTCACTCAAAATGTCGATCGCCTGGAACGTTCAGAACGGAGAATTGGACGCCGTCAAGCAATCCGTCGACGGAAAGAATGTTCACGAGATCTACAATGGTCGCACGGCTGTTCAAATCGCCGCTGACTACGGACAAACGGCCGTCATCGACTATTTGATCAGCATCGGAGCTAACATCCAGGTCAGACATCCCAAATGACCAACTGTTCTTAGCTATAATGTTGTTCAGGACAAAGACAAGTATGGAATTACTCCACTGCTCTCAGCCGTCTGGGAGGGACACTTCGACACTGTCAAGCTGCTTCTTGAGCATGTATGTTTTGTTGTTCCAGTCGGCAAGATTGAATTTTTATATTTCCAGGGAGCTAACCGCAACATCAACGCTCCCGACGGAACGGCTCTCATCGATTGCACCGAGGAAGAATCCATCCGTGAACTGCTGAAGAACTGAACCCCCAGGACTCTGCTTCGTTCCTACTCACGAACTCATGCCAAGCACCCAATTCGCTTAACTTATTCTCCTCTGCATCTCCAGTTCGCGGCATTTTTCATCTTTTACGCATTTCACCTATACCCCTGTCATTTTCTTTCGCTTTATAGTGCTGTTGTGATGTCATTTTTTGATCCCCCAGTCATCTTACCATTCTTGTCACACTTTGCTTCCGATGCTTTTTTCTTTCACCCACTCGGTTGTGCTTTTGCAGCTTTACTTGTGCTTTATCATCTCTTTTCCTTATCATCTGTTCTTCAATCGAAAAGTTTGAGAATAATAAATGTGCTTGCTTCGGGGACAGGTTGATTGGTTTATTTCCAAAGAGATTGACGTACAAAATCGCCTTACTAGTACTTTTATTGCACTATTTTGCAAATTACACATTCCGAACTGCACTTTTACTCGAATACGATTGCATTCGAGACTTCTCTGCTCTATGTTATAATGCCAAATACCAAATTCAGTGTCCGAATGCTGAATTATGATTACACGGACGCGAAACACTTGCTCTACTGGCCAGAATCTGTTCGGTTGAAGGTGAGTCTCCGTTTTTGAAAGCTAGAACGATTCTCCATTGGGATGCTTTCATGGGAATGCAAATTTCTCTTTCCCCCCATTTCGCACTCGCTTTTTCCATTCCAAAAGTCGTCAGAACGCGGAACGCACGCTCGCGAGGCCAAGACGCGTTGCGGCTATTGATTCGGGATGGACGGGTGCGCGAATGGGAATATCAGGGATTAGAAGAACAAAAAGGATGAGAAACGGAAAATGAGGAAAATGAAAATAACTATCCATGCGAGGGGTTTATGAACCATCGAAACTAGGTTTTATTGAAGGAAAATGATTGACATTTCAGGCAACAAAAACAGAAACCAGAGGGACAATGAATTACACTATGCCAGGAATCAAAGAAGAATTTATTCGAAGTCCAATTGACCACCGCTTCCAGGCACGTTCTTGTGATTTCCTCGACACAGACATGTTTTTTGTCTCATCACTCAATATACTTTTCCAGGACACGTTCAACAAGTTCTTCCCTCGTTACGACCTCGACCTCAATCAGAGAGGTTTGGTGTGGTTTATTGTGAGTTTACGACGTACATAGTTCAGTTATCAGTCCAATAACCGTCAATTACAGAAAAAGGGGCAACTCGAGGCTGCACTGAACGGAACGTCTGACATGCTGACATGGTTGGGACAAGGAAAAGATAAAGCAGGGAGGCCATCAGATATTTCCCAGGTTGCTATGGAGGTATCACTACAACACTTTTTTTTCTGAAGCGTCGCATGTCATTGTTCCAGGTCTGGACCCTCCGCTTCCAACTTTTGTTAAACTTGCGCATGCATGCTCAACTATTGGCAGAGCTAGCTGCATTTGAAGAATTAGATGCTCCCGATCTTTTCTATCAGTACAAGACCAGTGATAAGACAGGTAAACTTTGTTATCATTGCCGTAATTGATCTGATTATGAGTTGATTTACGAAAAGACTCCAACATGTTTGCAGGTAGTCTGGTTCCGTTTGCAATGCGAATCATTCATGCCGAGGCACTACGTTTCTCTCCTTTTCCATGGAAGAGTTTGATAAGAGTAGAGACACTTCAAGCACAAGTCGAGAAGGTATGAATGATGATGCACTGAGAGCATGTCAAGTTCAACTGTCGAATTGCAGGTTGTGGACACACTCCGAATGCAAGGAACGCCGTTAAATCATATCGAAGACTGGGAAAAACGACTTGATACTGTCAAGTATCTCTACGTCAGAATACTCCATGACCTCGGGGTAATAAAAAAAGGAATGATGGAAAATTTGAAAAACGGTGGTTGCTTGCAGGAGTACAACATTTCCATGACTTTATTAGAAGGAGTCAGGAAGGAGACAAGAAGCCAAGAGGAGAAGAACACATTGACCAGGGCACTGATGAGGATGGCAATGCAGGCAGGGGATGAGAAAGCGATGAACTTTTACTTGGAGAAAGCAAACCGGGCGACTCCCGGATCAAGTGAACTACTCTTCCATAAGTACGTTTCTTTAGATAAAGAAATGGGAAAATGAAGCAACAAAACATTTTACAGAGCTTTGCGAAGCATCTTCATGGGCTCCAACAATCACGCACAAGAATATCTGTCGAGAATCTCGCCCGCTGATACCACTACTCCTCAATTTATTAACACAAAAGCAATGACTCAGCTGTACACTGGAAAATCCGTTGAAGCTGTTGAAACTGTTTCTCAAATCAAACCGGTAAGTTTCTCATATCATTCAACTACAAATAAAGCAAACTTTTTCTCAGATTGTTCCTGGTTCAACGACCACAAACTTGAAAACTATCGCGGAATTGTGCTATTCAACTGCAGCCAAAGACGAGCTGCTGATTAGAGGCTGATTCATATTACATTTTCGAAAAAAAGTCAAATTTACCAAAAGTCAAACTCGATACAAGGTGGAGGCGCTGTTTCCTAACTCTAGTCTGATCTTTAAACTGAACATTGACGGTTTGGTGTTGGCAATGGTTGTGAACAAAGTGCTGCATATTCCGATTCTTTCATAATAATTTTACTTTCCTGTGACTAACTTATTTTGCAAATGAACACATTTATTGTTCCTTTTTCATTAACTGAGAAGATTGTCAAGAAAACTAATGTATGCAATTGAGAAGCGAAGAATTTCAATTTTTGAAAGCTTTTTCTCAACTGGGAGAGTTGGAAGCAGTGCTCGAAGCTGGGAGAACGCCAGGTTGAAAGATTCCACGCGAATTCTGAAAAAAATTAGAACAATATGTTGCGCAAAATTTTGCTCACCGTTCTCGTGTTGCATGCAGGTTCCTGTACTTGGGAGTGGCTCTCCTCCGTTTCCTTCTCTCCGCTTTTGACAGTTTTCGATATTCTTCTGACGTCGTGTCGAGACCACCGTCTTCAGTCAGCATCGTTTCCCTGCAAACAGAAAAAGAGAACATCGGAACAGAAGGGATAAAAATGGAAATTGGATGACCAACTGATGAAAGAATAACAGATTTGCGGACCATCTCGAAAAGAATGGATGCGCAGGGCGGTGCCGAGCCATTTTATTGCTTCATAAGACTAATTGAGTTGGCCCATGTCCATATGTGTCTCTTTTTCGCGCGCCGCCAATGAAGATTACCTATTTCAAGTGGTTGTTCTAAGGGGTATTCGTAATCCGACTTTATTGCACAATACGACACCCGGAAATATATGGCACCGAAAATATGTGAGTGATAACAGACATAACATAAAGAAACAATCAAATATAATTGAGTTCCCGTTTGAAAACACTGGGATCTAATGGTCTAGTACTGGAATGCTGTGTTTTCATATGTTGCCACTGAACTGGATCTTCTCATCCTCTGCACGGCAACTCCATTCCCATTCCCATTCCCATTTTCAATTTTCACTGGTCCATCTTGTTTCATTCCATTGTGGTTATGGTTGACACCGTTTGGAATCACTTGCTGTACCTTCATCTCCATTTGCTGTTGCTGTTTTTCTGCTTCAATTCTTCCTTTTCTCCTACAAATAAATTCGGTGGATTGAACTACAACATGAAAAACTAACTTGTAATAGTAGTATTCAAACGCAAGAGTGACAATAGAAAGACCGATTCCAGCAAGAATGACAATGAAAACTCCACCAATGTTTTGGATAGAAATTCCGTCGCTTTCGTCGGAGGAATCCGGACAAGTGACTTTATTCGGGTTGTCAGTCCACCATTTCTCCTTCAATGTTTCCAAACGTCGTTGGTTCAGTAACATCAGGATTCTAAAAGCATTGAATTAAAAATTAAATGAAATATCAACACTTACGCGCTAGAAATCTTGTCTTTGAGTACGTGACCACTTTGTACCGCAATTGCATACGGCTTTCTTGAAAACTCGGTTCCCACTTGTTGCAGTTTACAGTTCGTCAGTGCAGCATACTTTATTTCCGTGGCATCACCTAAGAGGATCATATATTTATAGAATCTATGTTATTCTAACATACCGATGAACGCAAATCCATCAACTGAATCCAACACTCTCTCTACTGCCGAATCCATGTCTGGTGGTAGTTTCGATTCTTGCATGTACCTCCACATATTTGTGAATTTGTCAGACACAGGGTAGTCCCAAACTGCCAGCTTTGCTCTATCTCGTGGAGACATACTCTCGTTTAGTGACATCTCTTTCCACATACTGAAAATGTGGGAATTAGGAAAAGAAAACTAATGAATGATAATGTACTTGTAAAATGTCTCTTCGATTTCTGCCATTCTCCGGAAATACGTCTCTGATGCACTTCCTTTGATTGGTGCATATTCAATTTTGTACTGCTTGGCTAAATCGTCCAGTGAACTGAAATGCAAAAGCTGAGCATAGTTGTAGACTATTTGAGAGTACCTGATGGGCTGTTCCAATCTCGAAACTGTCAAGAATGCGGCAAGGTTAGCAGTGTACGAAGCAATGATGATGAAGCCAAATAACCACCAAGTCGCTGCTACCAACCGGCCAGATATGTTCTTTGGAGCTTCACCACCACCTAAAACAAAATAAATGAGAAAAACAGTACGAAATGTTGGTCGGTACTTTTTTCTTTACATGCGGCCAGGTAAATAAGCAGCATACTCGAAATTTTTAGTCTTGCTTACTTGCAAATCACTTTTATATCAGACACCTTATCAGTTCGACTTTTTAGTCGTGTTTTCTTTTTTCAAGTCAGCAGAAAGCATCATCAGTGTATGTTTACAGTGTGTCCGGGACACATCTATGGTTTCTGTTTGTGTCTTCGAAATTTACCTTGCGGAGTCAGCGATGTCATGCAAAACCAAAGACATTCTTTCAGACTGAATTGCCGCTTCTCAATGTCGTTCTCATATCTACAAAAAGCACAAAGCATGAGAGTGAAATAATCGAATGCCCTTTTTACCTTTCTTTGTTATTTGTGAAGGAGTAGGGACTAAACCGATCAAATATCCAGAGCAGAATGCTAGTGAACAAGTATGCTCCAAGAATGCATAGCCAGACAGGCCACTCGAGAACTTTCATGAACTTGAACAGAGAGTACTCGACGTCTGCTTTTTTCATAAGAATCGTTGTACCAACAAGATCGTAATATGGAACAGTGAAATCTACGTCGTTTTCACGTTCAGCCATGACACTGAGCGGAGCAAGTGCAATATCAGCAGACCCAGAAACTAAAGCTCCAATCAGTCCGTTCCAGTTCCCATTGTCGTCCATAGTTCCAAAACTGCCGTCTTCTACTTCATAAATGGTATAAGTGAAGTTAACTTCTACTTGGATCATGTTTATCAAATCAATGCAATAACCTTCGTAAGGAGCATTGGGATCACCAGTCCGTTGAACAAATGGGGGTTGCTGAAAACAAAACAGTTTGGATTAGTGTTTTGAAACCAACTCACAATCAAAGTCACTACTCGGAAAATGTTCAAGTTTCTGACATCAACTTCCAGTGTTCCGTACATGACAGCCAATTTGGTAAGTGGTGTCCACACTCCAACTTCTTTATTGAAAAGTGCATCTTCGTGTTCTCTATCACGATCGATTTTGAAAATTCTAACTTCTGTGTTCTGAAATCACTAAATGATTGAAAATTTGAAAACGAAAGCTAACCTGGAAGAACATGCTGTAACTGTATTCACTGTAGTTTCCGTATTCATGAGCAGGATCGCTTAAAATTACATCTCGTACCGTGACAGTAATGTTAGCCTCTGAAGGACCAGCTTGACAAGTGAACGTAGGGACAACATCAGTAGTAGCATTCATTTGCTGGATTGTCTCAAAGGCATAACCCATTACATTCATATAAAACGCGACATTCAGCTGAAAAAAAAAAACAGAAGAACACGTGATTTTTTGCAAAGTTTCGTACCGAGTCCCATCCGTTGATGGAGTAATCCAACTCTAATCCAATTTCGTTTCTAAACAAATAATCGTCCAGATCTCGAATTTCCATCAGTTTTCCAACAGGGAAAGGTCTCATCCAAAACATGTATGCTGATTCACAACTGTCGCATTTGAATGCGGTAATATCCTAGAATCTTAGATGGTGATGATAATGACAAAACACGATTACCTTGGTTAGAACGTAGATATTGAAAACACGTTGCTGTATGTAGTCGGCTGCCTAGAAATAATTTCGTGATACATTGAAGAGAATGCAAATTTTCTCACTTCTAGGGTAAATCTCTCGACGTTCTCAGTTTTAGCCACAAGAATCAGTGAATTGACGGATTGAGTTCTGAGCTGATTGATCTGGTTTCTCATCCGCAACACTGTCGTTTCCATCTGCACAAACCGAACGCCCGGAAGAATTGTGAATGCTCCTCTCCAAGCGGTAAAATCCATTGCTGAAAATCAAAATATAAACCGTATTTTATTAGTTCTACTCACGATAAATATTGTCATACAGAACTGTACTATTCGGCGTTATATTCAAATCCGCAAAGATATCAGTGATGACGTTTTGAAAAACCAGAGTGGAAAGTACAATCGTTGAGTAAGAGGGAGTTGTGATAGTGCTTGGGCTCGTATCTGAAAAAAACAAACACCGTGAGATATCTCTTTTCGTTTTCATTCTGACCATTGAAATTGAGAGGCAATGGCCAGTAATTGAGGTCCACTTGAATTGTTGGTACTTGGGATATCCTGGCTAGTTCGGCTACTAACCCAATCGAATGATTCAGCCGACAAATGCTTATGACGAAACTCACATTTGTCATTTGTTCACACACTACAAAGATTATTAATTTCAAAGACAGTTTGCTGGAAACCAACGTGTAGTGAGGTCCGTGGTTTCATTAAAGTCAAACTTCGACAGTGTGATCGTGTCTATCCGGAATTTGTCAAGATAAAACATTTTTGAAATGTTGAGGTGCCGGAGTGCGGAACGAGCGAAACTATCGTTTTTGTCCATGGTTATCACTAAACAACTATCAGTATCTTAGCCAACGAAACAGAATCTGTGATTCTTACAGATGACTTCACCATTGACAGATTTAG
The DNA here is from genome assembly GCA_900883565.2 of Caenorhabditis panamensis. Lineage (NCBI taxonomy): Eukaryota > Metazoa > Nematoda > Chromadorea > Rhabditida > Rhabditidae > Caenorhabditis > Caenorhabditis panamensis. The sequence continues at coordinate 903,002 of LR537692.1, read as the reverse complement.
GAGGAAATATCATGAAGAGTAACAGTATAATAGAATAGTATAACAAGAAGCGGAACTCTTTTGAAAATGAGAACATCTGATTGCGGCGAGATGTGCAAGAAATGTCGAGAGAACATGAAGTACAATGTTTGAGATACATCTATTGGGAATTGGGAATATTTTGATGTGAATGCTGGAGGTAAATGCAAAGAAGGATCGGATTTCCGTTAGGGGCAGGTAACTCTAGATACCTCTTTAGTTTGCATAATCCCTCCATTTTGAGAAGCACTGATGCTCATATAAAAGCCATTTCATTATTTGCCGTTTTGGTCCGCACCGCAGTCCTTGGTCATGTGCCAGGTTCAGTTTACATTTCGAAGAACGCTCTGTTTTTTGAGTTGAAAGAATAGAGGGCGTGAAACAAATAGCACAAACATCACTAATAGAATTTATGGAAATTATTCATAACCAAAACATCAGTTTTTTGCACAACGGGTTTTTTCTGAATATAGTGAGATCAAAAAACGGGGTAATGCATCATTAGAGATTTACGAATAAGTTGAGTACGACTGTAGTATAAGTGGAGTAGGTTACATGAATAATGTGAACAAAACTGAAACATTTAGTGTAAAACAGCTCAAATTGGTGACATTAGGAAATCGACTTCCTAGGAGTGCTGTTAGTATCGCTCTGTCGTGGTGTTCGGTTCGAATTTCTTGAATAACTTTCAATTCCTGCGTCGGAAACTGGAGTAAACGACAATTGTCCTTTCTTTTTCAATTCTTCTTCTGCTTCGGTGGTAGGTGACTGACGACCAGGTTTCTGAGAGAAGTGGAAAAATGTGGAACACATTATTTTGCTTTACCGGTGGGAATAGAAGATCTTCATCCTCATCTTCTTCGCCTTGAGAATCATCCTGTTGGCTTTCACAGTTTCTCGGAGATGGAACTCTCGGCGGTCCATGTCTTCCAACTACGAAGAACGTTTGAATTGTTTGATCCTCCTGTAACCACGCATTTGTAAAGTCTATTCTTATTCAAAATGCAAACCTTAATCTCAATTTCTTCTCTCCGTTCGAACTGATAAAGTCCCGGATCAGATTCTTCAATTTTGTTGTGAGTTGTTTCGCTAACAAGGATTTTCATAGGAAGAGAACTTTGTTCCATCATATTTGCGACATAAACGGTTTCTCCGAACAGACAATATCTTGGCATGCTCAATCCTACAACACCTGCTACAACTGCTCCGGATGAGACGCCCGCACGAATGTCTATCTTTGGAATTTTCTCGTTCATGTTGACAAGTTTCCCAGCTTCGACGAGGAATTGGGATGCACAGTCAAGAATGAACTCCGCGTCGTGCTCAGTTTTAGTGGGAGCACCACTCACAACCATATAAGCATCTCCAATTGTTTCAACCTGAACTTTTTCGCTTTTGGTTGAAAGTATGTTACTGGATACCTTATATACACCGTGATCGTCAATCACTTTGTCGAAATTACTGTATATAATTTTCAAAAAGTCTATTACTTCCAGCGGAGTCAGAGAACTGCACATTTTTGTGAATTCTACGATGTCTGTGAACAAGATAGTCACAGAATCGAATCTCTGAAAGAAAGACCGTCCCTCGTTGCAACTTTGCGTTCTACCTCGCAGCACGCAACCGCACTTTCGCCGTGTCTCAACTGATTAGCGACGCTTTTCGGCAACATTTGATAAAGAAGTTTGTCAGTTCGGCGTCTCTCTTTCTTCAATTTGTTCATGTTCTCTCGCATGTTACGACTCTTTTGTGCTTCCTAAATTAGACATTTGGTTGACAGGTGACACATTGAAGTGTACCTGATGAAGAAGAAGTTTCAGTTCTGCAGCCTGTTGAGTGCTGGCTAGTACCAGGTCTCTACTAGAGTCGTGGAGTGCAAAGTCGTTAATAAACAGACCGGACTTGTACATTTGAGGGAGATGACTCATTCTGAAATATGGAATAATCCTCTCATAAATCGGATGTCGTTATCCTTGACATACACCGGACAACCAACGAAACATATACTCTCCCACTCCTCCATATAGAACATTTGTCCTTTAAGCGACAAAAACTTCTCTCGTTCCACATCTGCCATTCTGTGTCGTTCCTCGGTCACTGAAACCAAAAAAGCCCCTTCAAACCGATTCAGGTCGCGTGTAAAGTTTAGTTTGTTCAAAGAAAAAACATAGTTCCGCATCAAAACTGTTTCATGGTCATATGCGGACAAGTAGCAGTTTTTATTAGTCAGTCTTACATTGATCAATGTCCGAGTGCTTGTACACTAGAAGACTTTCTTCGTCTTCTTGAATGGGTTCGGTGGAAATGAGTTCAAAGATATTGTTCGAGTACAACATGATCTAAAACAATGAAGAAGTGATGATTGATCATTCGGTGCAGATCTCATGCAGTGGCAATCACTCGAATAGTGTCAGAAGTTTCCGCTTTGTCCTATTTTCTCATATCAATCACACCACCAGTACAACATCTACACAGACTACCTCTTCCCAACGGAATCTGATGAAAGGCCTCATAAGAAGGAACGCTTGGTTGATCTTCTTTCCCACAACCCCTGCCATCACACGTAACAGGCCAATCCCAATGTTTCTGCAAGAAGCGTCGGAATGTTTTATAAAGTGTAAAAAGCAAGCGGCCTGTCAATGCTCAAACAAACAAGCGTCGCTCTTTGCGATCAATCCCAGTTGTTCGCCGTCCCCACATTCGAACCGATTAAAAACCGCCGGCCGCTCCCGGTTCGTCGGTATTCATTCCAAACATTTTTTAGAATGACTAGCAATGGGAAAGGAAAACAGAAAGAGGAGCGTAGGCAATGCGTTGTTGTGTAAACTCGCTCAGTCATGAACCTTATTCGCATGCCCCGATTGAACACGATGATGAATGGAAATATGTCGAAGAAAATGTCCGAAGTGATTTTCACCTTCTCAAGGATCGAATCGTTCAAGTTTCGGTACGTGTCCTGAAAAAAAACCAAACTGGTCGTGGACAAATACTGAGAAAGAAAGTTTCTTGAAGATGGGTCATACCTTTCGATTGACATCAAGATTGTTGAAATGAAGTCGCATGATGACGTGTTCCAGGTTGAGGTCATGCTCAATGTCGAGTAATTCTATGACGACTTCCGTTTGGAACAACTCCTTAGCTATGTTGCGGATCTGACCCTGCACGTAATGTAGAAATCCACGGCGCTTACTTCTGAGAAAACAAAAAAACGGTATTAAGAATTTTGTTTTTTCCAGAGATTTAACCAAGATTCGAAGATTGAAAAAGACATTTCCTTTAAGTGACACTTCTCTGTTCAAAATTAATGTTCCCAAGTGATGGATTGCATTAAACTTTTCGAACCCCTTACCATCCCGAAAAAGTTCAAGATCCGACTGTATCTTGACCCAAAATTTCCCTCACTTCCGTCCGGTTCTCGCTCACGAGGTATGGAACATTTCGGTCTGTCAGAACCCTCAAACATTTGCAAACAATAGTTGAGACTGTCTTTCACACGCACTCCATTCGCGTCTTCAAGTTGCAACATTTTGACACAAAGAAGAACCGCTTGGAAACAAACAATGTCCCGATCGAACAAGCATCAAACTACACGTCGATCTTTGAACTATTACCGGCGTTTCGTTTCGCTTCTTTTGCTTCAATCCATCTTCAATACCACGCATGGATTCTTTTCCCCCAATACAAGAGGATTGGTGCTGCACGCGAACACAATACACACTCGCAACGGTTTTGTGTAGTTTCCCCGACGCCGTTCATCTTCACTCCCTCCTGTCGACAACTGGTTATGAATGGTGATGGTGATGGTGGTAATGAGCCGTCAGTTTCGTTTCTTTCCCGCTGTCAAAGCAAAGCACTAACCTATAGTGAAGTGTCAAACCGGTACGGCTTTCATGTTCACAGTAGAAGGACGGCGGTTTGAGTTTAGGAAAAGTAAAACGGAGGTATTCATGCAAATTGTCCAATCCGTTCAGAAATTGTGGGAATGTACGACCGAGGACTCGGAGAACCTTGAAAAGAAAATTGGGTGAGATTGATGAGTAGCCGGTTTTATTCATCATTCCTCTCTAAACATTCTCGTCCAATTACCTTGTTGAATTCATACTTGGTAAGGAACTTGTAAAAACTCGTTCCTATATTCGTCATAAGCTCATCAACTGGATCTCCTGTCACGTCATGACAAGCCCAAATCAACTTGTGAGGCAGTCCTTCGGAGAACTTTTGATCCATTCGAAACGTGTCTTCTGTGACCCCCGATACAAACTGAAAAGAAGAGTTGCAACGCAATCATGACTGTCGATGTAACACGCTGCTTATCGGTGCATAAATCAACGGAAAAAGATAGTTGTCGTACCTAGGACCTCATTCGAAAGAGATTGATCATGACATATGTCAACTCTATATCATTTGTACTGTCCACCGCCATTCGCATAATGAACTCTTATCGCGAGATTGCGGGCTTATTACGCCACCGCCTCAAGATCACTATCTAACAGGAAATGCGCTATCTGGCTGACCTATGAACCACCACCCGCAAAACGAGCGGATTGCCCTTGAAACGACTGTTGCACAACCTTCGTCTTTTTCGAGAGATTGGCTTTGTTTTCATCTCATGGTCAGTTACCCACACCGCCATAAACCTGGAACAAAGTTAACATACCTTAACCTCGGACCATGTAGATTCTCCATACTTCTCCTTGATATAAGTAGCAATATGGTCGATTATCAAGCCGTACATCACTAGGTCTGAAGAGGATAAAGTGGTTGGCACGAGATTGAGACGAAATTTCAATCTTCCTGTCCACCCCCTTCCTTTCATTAATTCATTCCGGAACCCGCTATAGCCTGATGTGCCACATCCGGTGCTGACACTGCCTAATATGAGATGATTGTGAGATGTGGAAATAACATTCGATCATTGAACTAAATCTATTCAGCATATCAGGGACTTGGACAGATCCCCCGTTTTTCCAGCACACCTCCGCTAGCCGTTCGTTGTTGCCCAACACCGTCACTATGTACTTCGTTTCGCGCCCGCAAAAAAATCCAATATTGCATGTTGTTGTAAAGTTTCGCCCTCTCTTTTCTGACTTTTTGCATTCAGATGCTAAGCGCACGATCGGATAGTGTTTTCCGTTGGAGAGTGTCAGTTGAACAGAAAACGGTGCAAGCGCCGTTTTCTTCTGCAGAAAGTTAGCTGTAAAGTTGTGTGTACTGGATCCGGGCGCTTGTATAACAACTAAATGGAGAAAAGGCACAAGAGTGATTCAGCATGATAAGGTAGTCAAATTAATGCAGGAACCATGTGGAAGCTATTCTAGATACCGTTGAGCAGTTTTTTGATGTTCCAACAATGTACAGTAAGCACAACTGCTTTCTGAGCACACATAAACTGTCACCTGTTCACCTTTTTCACGGATTGAACACACAAAACGTCAGACGGGAACGTCATCAATCTTCCACGATCTTTCAGTGAACTTATTCAAAACGTTTGTGTAATATTCCACTGTTAGAAGCTGTTCTCACTTTCGAAATTAACCAATGTATCATACAGAAAATTGGCTTAAATTATCTTTGTCCTTCCCTCCGTCGAAAAGAAATAGGAGGACGGAGAAGAACGGAAAAACAATATTGTTGACACCGTCCCTGTCTGTAGCTAAACTTTGTGGAAGGAGATTGGCGAACGGACAAAAGCAGCGCAACGCAAACATTTTTTTCTTAAACCAACAGTGAAAAAGTTTCTCTATTCCCAAATAAGCTGAGGTTGGCGAATTCCTGGGGGAGTTTTGAAACATGTGCATAAATTAGTATCCCTGGTGACTGCCACACCCTTGTCTTTCGAATATTGCATTATTCGAGTTGTTTGATGAAAACAAGAAGAGCATGAAGTGGCTGAGGTCAATGGGTCCCTGCAATATGACCCTCTTCATTTGTTAATTAATGCCGAGCTAGTTATCAGAGGTCTCCTCCAAACCACTTGAAGGCTAGTAAACGAATGTCGGCGTGGTCGGGTAGGTACACATTCCAGTTGAGCCGTACTTCCCGTCCGTAATCCGAATGGTCCTTTTAATTATACGCACATGCCGCGAATACAGTCAGCGATCAGGGTTGTTTGCGAAGGAAGGCAACGGAGGATCGTACTCATCGTACTCGCCGTAGAACGACATCTTGGCTGAGTCATCTCTCGAGAACCACTTCAATGAACTCAGACACCATTCCAATGCAAATGGGTGTACCCTCATGTCTTACAAGGAATCCTTTATTGCATGAAGATACATTCAAATTGAATAGAAAGCAAGCAGAAATACAGCATGAAGGTATTTGGGCCGCAATGAAAACAATCACTATGTGAGTTAGGTGGACTTAGAATAGAAATGAACATGAACCAATATAGTATGACAGGTAGAAAGTGAAATATTTACATGTACTAGGGTTTTCTAAGGCAACTGTGAGGTAATTCAAAAAGTGATTTCCATGAATACGGAAGGGTCGAAGGCAAACTGGTGTTACTAATCACAATGAATAAAGGTGTGGCACTTTAACTATTTTTGTACATCTCCCGTTGGTAATTCCGAACGGGGTAAAGTAACCGTCAGCTGACGTATTCCATAATTTCCAAATCATCATCTTCGTAATCATATACCCATTTATTGAAATTTACAAGCTTCGCGTTCTCCATGAATTGTTCTCTCGGACAGTAAGGACACTTGAATCGAGCAATTCTGAACAAAGGTCAGTTAAAAAAGATCTTCTCCGAGTAGCCCATATCTCCCCCGATAAACCGTGTCCGCGGAAGAAAGAAAGAAACACCCAATCTGTAATAGTGTTCGGTTCCCAGAGAGCTTAGGCTTTGTTAGAGATGTGTGTTGAGTGTGAGCGCCGTTCTTTTTTTGTGTGTCTCTGTGTGTGAGTGTGCTTCAAATCAGATTGATCGATCGTACGAATACGCAATCGGTTAGGAAGGGGGGAAACGAGGAGACGAAAGGGGTGGGGCACGAACACGGCTCCGCCCACTTGGAAAACGAGGACACGCAAGGCCGATAGAAAGCAGTCATTCAGTCGACGCTGGCCGTCTCCCAGCAGCAGCCGCTCCTATTCTTTCTCCACCACTGCCGTATTCTACTGAACTGCCAACGTGGTCAGCAGTCGGTTTTCACCTTGATCTGAGAGCTCATCATGCTATCTGAGATCATCGTGAAAGCTAGTTGTTGATTTGCGGGCTCTTTTCCAAACACTAACTGTACTGAATGTACAACATAATCCAGGGATAACTCACCTTGCAGTACTTCGGACTTGGCGCAGACTGATAGTCAACCGATTGATAGCTTCTTTAGAAATAACGTGCCCGCAAGCAAGCCGCATCGGAGGGTTTCGGCTACTGCACTGTTCTTTCAGAATGGGGCAAGTAAACGAGGAATGGGAAGGATTGACGGAAACTTCTATTGGAATCTCGTGCTCAAAAGTAGATTCAGTTTTTCCAAGGGCGTTGAGTTGTGTTAACGCTTGGCATCCGTATCTCATTCTGAAAAAAATGTTTCCAGTTAATTTCTGATGATATTTTTTACATTAGTTTAAGAGGAGCGTGGTTTGGCATGAAAAAAGCAGCCAACTTCAAAGAAAGTTGTTCTCGATTGCCGTAATCAAACAAGTCTCGGTAGCGGATGTCCTGCATTGCGTTTCTTCCAACTAGAAGCGCCCCAATAAGAAGAGGGGCCCTCTCCAATTCTTCCAACCATCCCACTCGGAACCGTTTTATTTGAGCGACTGCTTTGTCGTAGTTATCTGCAAGAACTGTCAGTTTGGGCAGTGTCCTATCAGTCATTCCAATGTTTCTCTTTTTCGTCTCTCCGTATCTTCTCTTTTCTATCGGCGCTATCTATCACTGTTCGGTTTCGATTGAAACGTCTAATCGAAAAAGAGTAAGAGAGTGTGGAGTGAAGGTTCAGAGCCTCCAGTCACCCCATCGATTGATTCAGGACGGAGGACTGCTGCACAACACACACATTGGCCGCCACCACACCTCTTCCCGACTTCTCCTCCTCGGCCCGCACACTCTCGACCACATACAGTTGCACGAGGCAAGCAGGACGGAAGACCCCGGGCCGGGAGGAAACGGAGAAGAGAACACCCGATCGACAAACTGTGTGATAGCGAGAGACGCAGATGCCGCTAGCCTAAACATCGATAGCGTCGAGATGCAAATCGGATGGATGGAAACGACGCAACTGAACTTGTGTGTGTGTCGAGGCCCATGCAATATAGCGGAACGTTACTTCACTCGAGGGGTTTTTTTGTTCAAAAATCATGAGTCACGAGAAAGAGAACAATCTGCTGACTCGACTCGAATTTGTTCAAAAATGGAAATGGCAAGTACGATTATTGGAGATTCTGATCTTGAAATTCTTGCAGTTATAGAGAGGGCAGGACAGAGAAAACATGTGACTAGTCGTTTTTTGGAGCGACTTAAGGGTTCTGCTGCGCAGGCTGTTAATCCAAAGTAATCTGCCACTTGCTATTGCATAATCATATCGACTGTCTGATCTTGAATAACACCGGCTTACGGGAGTAATGCTTATGTAACATCGGAGGTAGGATGCCTTGGGATCGGATTGACGCTTGCTAGGTAAATTTGAAAAATAGTCTATAAACCTACATATCTCACCGATTTCAATACAGTCGGTGATCATCTGCGATTGAAGATTTGATCGCATGTGCTCCTCGTCATCTGGCTGCACTTTTCGTATCATATGCAGTGCTGATCCGATGTCTCCTTCACGCATGTCATCCACGATTGTTTTCAAGTTTCTAGGGTCTTCTAGTTGGTACTTGTAGAATGTTGCTTCCTGAATTATATCCGGTATGTTTTTTTTTCATTAAATTGCCGTTGAGTTCATTTTTACTTCAGAGTATTTTTGTAGAGATCTCTGTTTTGCACTGCTTCTTTACGTGCGCAATGGGAAACACGCTAAACTAGTTTTTCAGCTGCCACAACCACATACTGATTTCTCTTCAGCTGATTTTTGAACTTGAGCTCATTGAAATGCATTTCTCGAAAACCGCCGAAACTGTGCTTTGTTGACTATCTGGCATGGTCAAACACTGGGCAACCCAATTTGTGATAGTCTAGTTTGTTTAGTAACGTTTAGCATCCGATTGGAAAGCTGGACAACACATAAAGAGTCATTAGAAAGAAAGATTGGTTCGGGTTCGGATTACGGTTTGAGACTTGTGTCTAGAATCAATTAGAGGATTATAATTGTATCTGGCTTATACCTTTCTTTTCAAAAACGAGGCAGGGCAAAACCGGCCCAACTTTGGTTATAGTCACGAATTAAAGTTGAAGACATGAGTTCAAAGTTAGAGGGAGGTTTCTTTTAAACTTTACTAAAGTTGAAACTATCGATTTTTTTGTTTTCCGTTTGTTGACCTAATGTGTCAATTTTGTTTTTCAAAAAGTCTCATCTCAAATCAATGGGTTCTTCTCAGAATTTCGGCAAATTATTCCGCCAATTGAAGAATTTTTCATAGAAGCCCAGTTGACTAGTGTGAAATAATGAAAAAGACGTTTTCACCTTTTTCAGTGCATCTGCAGTTCTATTCAGACCTTCTGAAACAGCGAGGTCAAAAATCAAAGAAGTACAGAAGTTCCTCCGAAGATCGCCATTCTCAAAATTCCTTCTCCAGGTGAACATGCCCACAGGCGCCTTGTCAAAATTTCTCGAGAGACTCCTTCCAATTTTCGCCAAGTTGTGGTGTGCTATTTTTTGAGTATCTGACGCTTCGTTGAGTAATCGCGAAGCTCTTTGTGCTGACGAAGAAATTACTCGCTCTCCTGTTATAGATAGTTCTCCTTTGCCCGGTCCGAGTAATTCCTCATCCATTTCATCCAAGGATGATTGCATTTTTGTCAGCTGAACCGACCAAATATCCAGACTAGCTTGTACATGATGGATGAAACCTTCAACGTTTGCTTGTATTGATATTAGCCGTTGCCTCTGATCTTCTGTGCTCGTGGTGATCATCGAGTCGAGGCCTGAAAATTGTTTCTTCTCACTCACTCCGGGGTTTCTAGTTTTTTTAAAATTTCTTTTGTTTATTGTTTTGTTTCAAAATTAGTTCTATCAGACAACTGGCTTTCACGATGATCTCAGAAGATGCATTTCACTCTGCAGATCGCGGTGAAAACCTGTCGCTAGAAGAACTTTCTCGAATATCAGAGGACAGGGAGAGAGACAGTTTAGGAGGCAACCGCTCTTCGCGGAGGGAAGGGAGTAGAATGAATCGAGCACGACTGACGGGCGGACGACGGCCTGCCTGCGAGGGCGGGGCCATACAGTCCGCCCATTCCGGCCGAACGTATGTATTCCAACACACTCTAACTGCCTGCTTTTCTGTTCTCTCCCCGCCACCGTTCTTTTTTAGTAAAAAAAGTTCAATCGAACACTTTTCGATGATTCAATTCGACTCCCCCGCAAAACCATCATGGAAAGTGAGCGATGGAAACGCGTTGAGAAAGGGAACAAAGGAAGACTGCAGGAGATGAATGTGCATTGTTGTCATGCCATTCGATGGCGGCCCAGTTTAATATAATGTCGAGGGTGGAACATTTCGGTGACAATTACGGCCAATATTGAAATGTCGTCACTATGAATGACACTAATACACTTTGCGGTTACATAAGACTTGGAAATAATCAAATATTCCGAACCGAAGACTTGTAACGAATGTTTCTCCTGTTATACAAAATTGCAAGGTGATTCATGATATTTTCAGTGAGACTGTGACCCGTCACGCTGGGAATTCAGTTGAACAGTTTTTTTTCTGATAAACGAAGTGCTAACTACACTATTTCAAAGCTTCCTCTTGACTTTCCGTCCATTTTGATTCTATTACATTAAAAACTCATCACAGCTTTTGATTACTAATGAGCAGAATGTTTATATTGAAATTAATATGAAACATAAACCAAAAGCTGAACTATAATGTAATCAACACTTCCGGTTAATAGATCCTCTAGTTTACAAACCATTTGAATAACATTTCTTCGAGAGGGAAACAAAGAAGTATGGTCTAAAGCATAACACAAGGGATCCCTCAACTCTCAAAATTCTGAAGAGACGACGGTCCAGCTGATTATACAAGACGGTCCCTTTGATCGAATGTATCACCTATATATGTTTAGCTAGGTACCCTCAAATATGGTTAGCCATCTGCTATTTGCACCCAGTTTTGCAATTCGACCCACAAGCTTGGAGATTTTATCTCAGTCTTCAAAATTCTTTGAGAGGTACCTACAGAAGAACAAACACGCGAAGGTCGTCAGAATAAAGCTACCGATGAAAAACGTTCTGATGTTTTTTGCTTCCGTAATTTGGAATAGTAAGGTCAAACGAATCGACATGAGAACTTTTCGGAAAATTATATGAGGTGGAAATATGGGTGACTGCAAGGCTTTCGGCTCTAAAAAACCAAGGACGCTCATGAAATTATCGGAACAACCGATGGGAGTAGATCGTCGTCAATGGCTTCTGATTGTTATCTACATGAATCGGGAAGGTAATAAAAGGACTATGAGTTCAGTCCTGACGTTTGATGTATTTCAAGAAAAAAAGAGGTCTTTCATTTTGTTTGGATTTTTTGAAATCAGAGTCCGTGAAGCTAAAAATTGAAATTAGAGAAACTGCGAAAAGTCAGTTCTAGAAATCATTCATCTCACTCTCACTTTAGCAATTTCTATGATATCCGGTATTACGAAGAGTTAGTGGCGTAACTAACTGACACCGGAAATTGCCAGAAATCTTTGTTTTTGACTTTTCGGTCTTCGTTTTGAAAATGTTGTTTGTTGTGAAGTTTGGACACGGAACGGCTCACGAAAACCTACTAAAAATAGATTGGATCTCAAAATTTTGAGTTTTTGGAAAAATGCTTCGAGTTATTTCATATTTCTTTAATAGTAAGCTTTTCCTGTTATCTACGAATAAAACTATGGAACACTTCTCAATTGAGCCTTGGTTCCTTCAAGGAGTACTTCCTGTCTACGGAGCGTTTGCCGACTCACTGGTCACAGCTTCACATCTTCAAACAAAGCGATTGAATAAATATTTCACTTGAGAAGAGAAAATAAACGACAATGTGAGCAGACCAACGTTGTATACTATACAGAAATAAAGGCCGTTTGGTTGAAAACAGGGTTTTCAGAAAGGGATATACTTGAGGATGGACTTTGTGAGACTAGTCTCTGGAATATGGTTCGTTGGCTGTTTTTTACGGTTATGTCTGATTTTTCTCAATTTCTGGGACCAAGAGGTTCTTCCTCTTGATTTTCATTATATAATTTTTAAGTTCCAAAGAAAATACTTACAGATCCTCGATATCACGGGCTTCTTTTGGCGAGCCGTTGTTAAGCCTTTGTGTTTTCTCAGTAATATTTTTATTTTGACAGATGGTGATGTTTGATGTATTTCTGAAACAGGATGTTCAGTTTTTCACTCTCAACTTCTACTAGTGTTGTTGTACTTCAGTACAACGTAATAACCACGTAAAACGAAACCAAACCTGCTCGGTAATTTTGAAGGCTGCAATTATACTGCGGAGAGTTTCAATTTCATAGCTGCTTTGGGAAGCCAAGACGTTTGTTCCTGGATAGCTGGAAGAAAGTTTATGTTAGGATGAAGTTTGTTGAGAAGTGAACGGGATGTGTAGACCCGCAAGAGTCTCCGAGGCTGTAGTAATACATCTCAAGGCAAGAAATAGTGGAGGCAAGAGGAATCGATAACTGCGCGCAGCCGCGAAACGCTCCCAGAGAGTCCTGGAATTGACTCAGGATGTCTCAAAAAATAAATGGGACTAGATAACAATTGACTTATTATGGTCCAGAGCCGCAATAACAAATAATGTGTGTACCCTGACATCCCCGTCTATTCTTTGCTGGGTTCTATTGATTTTGGTTGGTCGGTCACGAGTATACACGGAGGATTGCCGACGAGATGGATGGACAGGAATCGGGCCGACCGGAGAAACTCGTTTCGAGAAAAGACATTCGGATCGTCTATGAACTAGGCTGATATTTCGCAACGCATCTCTACTGGCAGCCAGAGAACAAGAGGACGTGGTATGTTTTGTGTACGTTTTCTTGCTGGAGAATTGAAAAAGTTGAAGGGAGAAGCATGAAGCATTCAAATTTCCGAGCAAATGTTGCAATAGACGGGTCCTCTCCCTCGAGCCTCACGCCAAGAGCCCGTGGAACCGAGAGAAAGAGAAGCCACGACATTGCTGACTAATGACTCTCGCATGACGATCAGCTGTACACTGATGCAAACGATAAGAACTGCCGTTATCTTATATATTTTCTCCATCAGTTTGCGAGAACACGTCGCGAGTCTCTCAGTATCACCACGTCACACGGCAAATTGAGAGCGTCTCTTTTCAAAAAGTCTGTCAACAGAGCCGCAATATCGTATTTATTCACAGTCTCATTGTTAGTTTTTGAAATTTCAAATAAGCTTGAAAAATAGGAAAGTTTTGTTTTTGTGATGATTCATACATCTATTCTGCGTTTCCAAAGGGGTGGGGAACACAATCTTGTTTCTTAAATTGTAATGTTCTATAAATAAGATTATTATCTGCTTGGAGGAGAGTTCATAAACTTGTGAGTCTTCTATCTGACTTATAGCGCACTTTAGAACAACTATAGAATTTTCATCAGGCTTTGACAACTCTCACGAGAATTGCAATTACTATGATTGAATTAAGGTCAGGCTAATGCCACGTAGCACCAAAAAAGTATTCCTGCGTTGGATTAGAAAATTGGCTTGAAAAATAAGAGGAGCTTGAACAACTGGAACAAAATATTTCGTAAGTATCAATTAAAAATGAGTTTGTTATCTTGTTATTTTTAGAAATGCAAATATTTTGGTGAGGTCATTCACGCGTGCTCCGCCAATTTTAGCCTCAAGATTTTGCATAAAAATTCTTGAAGCAACGCAACAAAAAACAAACATTGCAGGACTGAGATGTAAATCGAGAAGATGAAAGCCCTTCCAAAAATGAGAAATGGAAATCGCAACCTTCCACCCCGCCTAGATTTACGCATCGTTGCTTTGTTCGGTGTGACCTGGATTAGCATACGGCATTATTGATGACCACACATGTCATTTTGATTGAATTGCTCTTCCGTTAATTGGATCGACCAGTAATCATCTTTTTTTGTGTTTCCTTTGGCGTTTTCGGTAAGATTCCGGTTGCAATATTCTTTACAACAACCAACATTCAAGTTAGTTCCAGGTCATTTCTCCATCAAGAATGCGTCAACGCCTCATTGTCGCATCATTTCCACATCCATCCAATTGGTTTTTCTGACCCTTGAACATGACGTCGAGATGTTCTGAGTAACCGGAAAATGACGACGTCCTTTTCTTTATGTTTCCTTTCGAAATCCATCATGACGCCGGGTTCCGTTTCTCAGAGTCTGTGACGAATTGTCACTATTCAGGAATTCATGACGGAATGAATCTCCGGCTTGTCAGCCATTCCAGTCTGGCAAAATGGACCATTTGTCAGTTGGCAGAGAATTGGTCTCTTCTTTGTCATTCGCTTGTTGTTTCTCTCGTTTCGCAGAAGACAGATGGGCCAAAATGGCCGCATACATTTCGAAGAAGACTTTGCGAATTTCAAAGTGTTTTGTTGTCACGCACTGTTCTCATTTCAAATGGGCCGTCTACTAAGTTCAAAGAATTTTGAAAAAAACTTTGAAAGGCTTGAGAAAACATTGTATGGTTTCGGAAAAGTATTGCAGCATTAGAAAACAACTACAGACGGTTATTCGAATGACAAAAGGTTTGCTACACTAACCAAATTGGAGTTAATTTGGTGGATGCTGCTGTCAGACACAGTGCAGGCTCATCTTGTGTCCCGAACGATTACCATTAAAGAGAGAACTGGATGACTTATAATTACAGACGGACAAAATAGGCATCTAATTGGAAACCCGACCAACGCCTAATGACTGCAAAAACCTTTTCATAAGAATACAAGTTCATCTACTTTACTATTTTAGGAAAGGGTGGGATGAATACTGAGAATCATACTTGTAACACCCCGGAACTTGTCACAAGACTACGCACACTATGTTGGGAATGAATGCAATATCACTCTGAATCATATGGTTCTTTTCATAGTACAAAGAATTCCTTTGCATGTCTAATCACTCTGATTCAAAGTGAAACTGTATAGTTCTTGAAGACAGGTTTCAGTATTTGATAAAAAAAGGGAAAATTCCCTTTGGGTACCGGAGAAATGAAGAAAACGCCAAATTTCAGAGTAAGTATTTTCAGAGGTGTTCAACCTTGTTTGACTGTTTTCAGAGTTGATGTTTTTTTTTTCATAAAAGATTTTATTATAAACATTGGTCAACTAGAATAATAGCTGAATGATAACCCGTAACACAAAAAATGACAAAACATAAGTTTGAACGGAATGCTACAATACACAGAGTATCTGGAAAAGATGGTTGGAGGAATTTGAAAAGAGACTCGGGAGACAGAAAGCACCATAGCATGGGAAAGTAAGAAGGTAGAAGGGTTAAGCAACATACAAAAGACGTTTCAACATGTTCAGAAAATATTTACAGTCAGAAACAGCACGATCATAATCATACCAAAAGCAACAAGACTGTTGGATGAGTTGCACATGTCTTTGGTGCAGCAGCAGATCTCTCCCTTCTTACCGTAATCTCGGCTCTTTCGACAGAACTCTCCATTTTCTTTCTGATGCCATCCAGTGAAGTTTGGATTGTCGATTCCTTGGCAGTCCACCTTGTCGCAACCCATCGAGTATCCATTCTTCTTCCGATCATCAGGGTCCGAATAAGTAGCTCTCACGCAATACTTTGAGGACGTGTGACAGATGTCAGGGTTAATCCTCAGCAAGTGGCCATCCTCCCAGATCCGATGGTACAGGCGACATTTCAACGCATGCGTTCCCAAATCGATGGTAACAGTGAGTAGAAGGAGCAAAACAAGGACACGTCGGCAGTGCGGCATGGATGCTTTGGCTACAAGTGAAATGTGGGCTTCATGAATATGTTACACAGAGGCACTATATGTCGCTTTTGTTGGAATGTGCAGCCCCGAAAATGGGGCGGAGACAAAAACAGAAAAGAATGATATATCAAAAGGCACCATCTTGCCATTTTTCTATTTTTGGGACCTAGCAGGCAGTGACCGGGTTTGAAGAATCAAAAAGAATGATATGTCCCCTTTGCGTTCTCTCAATTTCAACATAGTTGGAAAATCAATTCTCTAATTTAACCTTTTCCTGTGAGAGCAACCTTCAGAATACAATTCAATTGTAGCAACAAGTCAAGGACCCAAGTTCATGCTCTCAAACAATCTGGAATGCTCTGTTAGAAACACTTATTTGCTGCTCTATCTGCTTCTTCCGCAAAACAAAACAAACCATTCACATAGCTGTGCATCTTTCCAGAACAAAACACCCCAACAAGCACAACACATTTCAGAAACGGATTCATATACATCAGAAAACGATCATGATGGAAGAGAAAAAAAGAAGAGAGAGAGAGTTGAACAGAATATAGAAGAGAAGAGTATTGAAAACGTGGTGTGGAGTGGGTAGAACCATAGAAGTGCAGAACAAAGTTGTTGTAGTACGGCAGACAAGAGAAACGGAAGCAGACAGAACACCGACTAGAGGCGTTTGAAACGGACAGAAAGTACAATCGAAGAGGAGCTAAAGGAAATAATGAAAAAGATGTAGGAATTTCAGAACCAGAGTAACCGAGACAACTCAAAAGAAGTAAAGTGTGCATGACTTATTAGAAATTATTATGTTGCAGTGACTGCAGAAACGTTGTGATGAAATCGTCCCGTATTTTTTGATTCAATTCCAGAGGACTTAGGAAGGCATCGAATCGGTGTGAAATGTGATACAATTCAAAATATGTATCAAACAAAAAAACGAAAAGGATGAGAACGATAATTTGTTATCCGAGAAGCACAGAGAGAGGATAACAGTTGTGTGAGTTAAAGAAATTCCGAAGAGCACATTCACAGAATTAGTATGGTGTGAATCTGTTCAATGTTCGCAGTGCTGGGTTTATTTGGTACGACGGGAGAGACGCTGACAGAGCGTTTCCGAGATACTGTTCTCCAAATGTGGCCGCATTGCCAGAAGCCGGTATCCTTCCTAAAAATTTCAGGTTTTACGGACTGTCAAAGAATACATTTTTACCTTGAGCAGCCGCAGCAGCCAGTTGTAATCGTGCTTGTTCATTTGCCAGAAGAGCAGCTTGGATGGCAGCTTGATCAGCAGCTCCGAAAGCAGACTGTTGCAGAGCATTGGACTGGAGAGCTGCTGCATTGAAGAGTAGTGGTTGTCCTTGGAGTTGTGCTAATGGATTTGCAGCAAGGGCAGCTTGAAGTTGGAAGGCTGCTGGTTGTTGCATTCCAGGAATCAAAGCTGTTCCTCTGCCCAGAAGCGATTGAGCAACCAATGGACTCCGCAGAAGGAGAGCTCTGTTCATCTGTGCTTGGGCAAGAGCTGATTGAGCCATCAAAGGACTCATGGGATCTAGTATTCCTGAAATCTCTCAGTTAGTGTGAGTTATCATAAAAATAGCTAACCTCCAGCAGGTTTTACTTTCTTTGAATGTACGCGAGCTGTAGCACAATTCACTTCAATCTTCCTGCCTTCAATCATTGATCCGTGAAGCTCTTGCCGTGCTCTTTCAGCATCACTTGGACGTTCCATCGTCACAAATCCAAAACCCTAAAAATTAGAAACGTGTCCCGATTTATAAAGTTATTTTCTCACTTTTGATCCACGTTCATTGAAAATAATTTCTACGTCAGAGACTGGTCCGAACTTTTCAAACATAGTTTTAAGATCCGGGTCTCTGAACCTGAACGGGATATTTGAGACATGAAGTCTTTTCGGTCCTTCGGGTCCAGCTGCAAAATTGAATTTTGCATAGACAATTAGTGGGTTTTGATGTTTTCTGTTTTTTCTCTCGAATCATTCGGTGACAAGCAGAATATCTACACTTTTGCATGACTACTTGTTACGTGAAATTAGCTCGTCTAAAAAGAGATAGAGAGACTAATGCTCGTTTGCTGGTTAATCACTTTTGCCCGTCACAAGACCGGTATCAGAAACTGTTTCTGTCCATGCAATTCAAGACGCTGAATGTAAAAGTTGTAAAAGAGAACAGCACGAATAAAACTCAAGAAAGTTGCGTTTGGATGGGAAGAGAAAAGAGGGCAAGGCTTACAGCTAGTGCTGGGATCGGGCTGAGTGACGGCCACAGTGCCATTCGTGGCCCCGACGGCCGAGTTGACCCCCGGTTGCCCCTGCCCCACTATTTGTGGTCCGATCTGCGACTGCCCCACCGATGGGCCCATCTGAGCGGCTTGAGCAGCCGCCGCAGCCGCCAATTGCTGCTGGATCGAGATTTGCAAGTCGTAGTCGTTGTTCGGATCGTCCTGTAAAACAAAAAGCGCTCATTCACAGATCATGCGCCCTAGAAGTTCGAGAATCAGCTGCTCCCGATTCCGAATTCTGTTCATGCCAAGTTCACAACCGTGCTCATCTCGAGATTCGAGATGCAACACACACCTCTCACCGCTCTAATAAGAAGAAGTTATGAGAATAGGCCACGAAAAGTTGAGGGGAAGGGGAAGTAAAGGCACAATGTGTTCCCAGAAAGAGAAAGCGATTAGGGGAAGGAAAATGAAGTGAAAGAGCAAACGGTTTGTTTGAAACAAAAACTAGGTCATACTAAATACCCGGTCTAGGGTGGGATATGGAAATACATGCCACTTTTGATATGCAAATTGCATTTCTGAGAAGAATAGCACCACAAAATGCTTGAGCAAAGTAAAATGCAAGGAAATAAAATCACTGAAACTGTTTATCTAGACTTGACAGAAAACTTTAAGATTGATTCCCATTCAAAACTGGTTGCATCGAGTCAAAAACAAAAATGCGATTAGTAAATGAATGAACGACTCAAAAAATGATTGCATCAGTCTTCTCTAACAGGCTAACTAATCCTGATTCTTTCCCACATACGTACACACCAAGAAATATTAGATGTGCTTCCGCTCAATGTGCTTGCTTTGCTCAAAGCTTATGAGAAGGGAGGGTGAATGAATTGGTGCTAGAAATAACAAAAACAAAAATCTGTGGCTGAATGACTTGGCGTTCAGTCTGAAGTCAGACTACAGAGTCAGACAGAGGTTAGAATAAGCTAATCAGAAAAGTAGTTTCGGGTACTAAAAAGCGGCATGTTTCTCCGATGCGCCTTCTCAAGGCCTGTTACTACATATCCATTTATATGACACACACGAAATGTGAACGAGTGAGGGGTGAGAGCATGACAGAAGTTGGTTGGAATGTTGACCAAACTCACTTTGACTTTATTTTCCGGCTGGTTCTCAATATGGTTGATGAGCGATGGAGCAGTTGTGGCCAACATGATGTTGTTTTGATTTTGATGAGCTGAAATGGAACTGTTGAATGAATCTGTGAGTGAAAAGGTTTGAGACTGAGATGAAGAATAATTGTAATTTAATTTGATTCGCAGGTTGCGGCCTATCTATATGTCCATGAACGGCAAATTCGCCTTCCTCCCTTCCCTCATTTCCTCTATGAACCATATCTATGAACCAAATCGACACATCTAAAACAAGTGTTACGCCTATGGAGATTCTTCTGATAAGCACCCGGTTACTATTTCGGTGTTGTCGCATTACAAATGAGAGAATAAGAAATGAAGAGTGACCGACGGATCTGAATCCAACACCCACGGATATAAAACTCGTGGTCGACGGATCCAGTCACCTTTTCTCATTCCGGTATCTTCTTGCTCATTAAGCGCGTCGTTTATCACGTCGTATCATCAAGTAATCATTCGTTTCTTGCTTCTCTGAACATCAGATGGCAACATTTTAAAGCGCTCTGCCTGCCCTGCACGTCTTTTTTCTTTTTCTAGTAGTTGACCCTAGTTTTTTCAACAAAAAACCCCTGCGTTCCGCGGCGTAAAAAAAACGGTGATAGTACAGAGAAGAAACGTGTCGACAAAAAGAAAGGAACGGAGGACGCCGATTAGAGTAAATAGAACAAAAAACGTGGCGATACCAAGAGGGAGCAGCCGAAGAAAAAAGGTTTTGGAGTGTTGTATAATACGAACAAACACACAGGAAGTGGCGCGGCTCCTTTTTGCTACGTCAAAAATTAGCAAGTGGCACACGAACATGACCTCTGCTTTTTCTCTACTTGTTTCTGGAAAGCGGTTGACTTGTGGAAAGTATGAGACAATTGAATTCAGAGTACATGTAGTGTGGAAAGAGGGCATTTGGCGAAAATAGTTTGGGATTATGCAGGTCAGGTCCTCAATGACACGCGGGTACTGGTACTCGCGAAAGACCGTGGTTTTGAAAGATGAATTAGCCGCTGCGGACAGTAGATCGACAATTGTCCCGCATATTCACTCATATTATAGTTTTGATCTACTAGACTGAACCTTTGACTTGAGATGGAAAGTGCTGCAAGATTCGGAACGCCTTCAAACTAGGTATCACTCAATCCTGAGATGAAATCACTTCAAAATAAGTAATTCTGTCAAGAATTTGTTGAGGGCTGGCATACGGGAAAGCAGGAAATATCAATCGCTAGAATTTCCGCTCTAAATTTCCGGAAAGTCAGTTAGCGTTGAGAAGAAAACGGCACGTCGCGAGTCGAGTGGCGTCGTGAAGCGTGGGTAACCAGTGGTGATAAAAAGAGACGTAGGCAAATCGTTATCTGGCTGTCTGCGCAGTTGGACTAGGACTAGTGACTGGTAGTAGTAATATACCTTTTTTACAGCCCTAGAAAGAAAAAAAACGGGAGACGAGATGAAAAAAGCATAAAAAGACTGACTAATCTAGGTCATTGTCGGTCATTTCAAAATTTGAAAAATGATTCTTCAGTTTTTTGCCGCCGGTCGCATAATATTTATATTCGGTGTTTTTGTTAATGAAAATCTTACCTGCGGAGACGGCGAGCTGCTGTTGATGCTGTTGGGCGGCGATCTGTTGCTGTGCGGCCAATTGCTGATAAAGAAGTGAATTGCCCAATCCGATAGGGAGCTGTTGGCCTTGTTGTGATGCCCCCGTGGCAGTGAGCTGGTAGAGGGCTTGCATCGGCAGAGCCTGTAAAGAACAATGAATGAATTTTATTTCAGGGACGAGTAGGGGTTGAGGATTTTGTTAGATAGGGAAGGAAGTATACGAATGCTTAGTTGAGTTGTGGGTTGACTGCGGTCATGAAATTGCAATTCCGGACAATTATTGCCGTCATAACATCAACAAATCTATTAACCAATCCCGCCATATGCCACTGTTGGATAGCATATGGACAATTTTAATAGGTATCAGTTGAAAGTATCGCTCGAGGTGAGTAAATCACCTTGAGATGAAGATGAGAAAATTTCTTGCGGCTGTCACTCTGTTTTTGAGGTAAAAAGAAAACGAATGAACAGCTTAAAAACCATATGACCTTGCAAGTTAGTTTTCCCCATTTCTCTCCTTTTCCCTCATGATACTTTCGAATTGTCTTTCTCTCATGGAAATATAATTTACCCTCAATTGAAGACGCCGTTGAACGGAACAGATTGGTGAAGACGAGTTGGAAATATTATTAGGACAGCATATACTGATTGTCTTCTTTGACAACATTCTAATTCGGGTCAGTTTTGAAAGCGACGAGCCGCCGTTTCGGAGGGGAGGGAGCAGCTGCCGTGTCTGTGGCGCAATTCAGGCAACGAAGATGTGTAGAGATGATTGAATTTGATAGGTTCGTTATGCCGGAGGATCGCGTTGCGGAGCACGGAAACGGGAACGAATCTGGAGTCGAGCAAGAGGAATGAACCTCCCAATTATTGCTCTCTCTTTCTCTTTCACCTTTCCTCATTCCATACTATGTATTCTCTTTCCAATCAATTTTCTCTATTCATCTCAATTATTACCAATTCATAACTCAATTTCGGTTATTTCCTCTCACTTCACCTGCTGCTCTTGTCACTGGTTAGCGCGAGGGATTGGTTAACGCGAAACGGATATATATCGGAAAATTCAGCATCAGCACCGACTCACCTTAACTTGCGGGGACATTTGCAGCCGAGGAAAGCGGTGAGTTTGCGTTTCAACCATATGGCGCTCACTAACTGCGCAGTTTAGGTCTAACCAACTGTCGGTTGAATTGACCTTTTTGCGCGTCAGTCGGTGGGGGCTGGGTTGACCTAGCGCTGCTGGTTTTTTGTTTTCCTTCCTTGTGCCGCAACTAAGGAAACCAATAAGACAGTCGGCCCACCCTTAGCTCATACCCTATTAATATTAGCACACTATACAAATAATGGTCCCGTTCTCAGTTGGAGAGGTTCGACAGATGGAGCTGGGAAAGTCAAGGGAATAGCTTTAAAAAAGGACAACTGCAATGCAACCAGATTAAACTTGGAACTCAGCAGTGATAAACTGCAAAATACCAAAACTACACCCAGATTTTGGAAAAAGAGTGCAAATGTCTCGGGTGTCGCACCTTCTCATATCGAAAGAAATATGAACAGTTGTTGGAAAACAGAGTGACAGAAAACGTGAGAAGCTATTTGTTTCAAATTCATTCGTCTATCGCACATGATGTTTTGGTCGGCAACAATTACAATCTGCATGAAACACGCAGCGGGTGGCAGTGGTAGCCAGATGAAAAATCTAGAGGCGAGGAAAAATGGAAGCATCAGGATGAATGGATGGAAGGGGAATGAATGAATTTGAGAGCGACAGAAAGAACCGAACGACAGAAGTGGAACCAGATTGGAGAGACTGACTTGAAAAAACGAGAATCGAAAACTATCAAAAATATGTGAGGAAGGTTGGCGGGAACGAAGGACATGTGGTACCGCATGCGAGATTCGCAGATGTCTTTGCACCAAATCAACCAAAATGACAAATGAGAGGGAACGGAGAGCCAAGCGACGCAAAAAAGGGTTGGATACAGGCGGTGTCGTCTCGGGTTAGGGTGTACTCTCCCAGACGCTTAGGACAGATGTACATGACGTAATGTGTATTTGAAGATGAGCACTGTAGTAGGTTTTGAGAGAGATATGGTTTGCAGCAAGTTCACTTGCTGAGAATAAGAGAGAAACAATGAGGAGTAGAAGGTTCCAGAATATTCAAGTTACTAAAGCCGCTGGCTGACGAGATGTTGTCTAGAGCTGGTCGCTTTGTTTTTTCCTGACACATTCTTCCATTCAGTGTTCCTTCCCGCCTACTGATCCATATAAAACATTGGTACTCGCTGAGAAAATAAAGGGCTGAATAATATCAAATTCGGATGTAAATACTGTTAAAAAACACATGGTGCTAGGTTCCAAAGACAATTCTTCCCGACAGATGTTCCCAACAAGTACCTATGTGCAAAACGTTTTGAGTTTCCAATAATGTGTCTTGCAATTTGAAAGCCAACTAATATGGAAACTGTGAAAACAGTCGTTGAAAGTGACATTGATGGCGTTGCTGTCGGTCTTCTCTTCCCTCGCCGAACCTCCTCTTCCTTCTCTTCCAACCAGTATAATTGTCGAGTAAATTGCGTGATATTCGTGTGTGTCCCATGAAGGGTCACTAGTTTCTCATTCATGCACCGCTTTCCGCTTTCTACGCTGATCGGCCTCGACAAACGGGAAGCGGCGTGTGTGTCAATGTTTCCAGAAACACGCGTAAAAGGGAAAAGGGCCATGTCTCACAGCCTGCACTCATCTAATTATCGTCGAGTAGGGGTAAGCCCCGGCTTTCTTGCCTTTTCAAACCCTTTTTGCCTTCTTTCCTTCGACGATGAGCGCAATGAAACAGCTGCTAAAACAATTGCCGGTCAAATCTGAATCTGAGACAACGTAGAATGTAGAGCCAGATTGCTATGCTTGCCCACACCCGTTAATGAAATCTTTCAATATGATGGAAAACCTCTTTCCGTTAAGGATATAACCCAAAACAGCCCAAAATTGAAAAGTCATGCTTGTCCCAATCCTGAAGCCAGCCCAAGGCAAAACAAACAGAAAGCTGGATTTCATCTCATTTCCCGCTATCCATTCTCCCTCAAATACAACTCGAATGTTAGGTCAAGGTTACATTCTGGATCTCGGGAAGGATTCGAGAGAGCACAAAGTCAGGGAACTCACTAACGCAGAAATGTCATTTCAGTTCACGCGTCACTAATTCGCTTGGAAGTGCATCAAAACCACAGAACCCGAGTAATCGAATAGACGGGGAAACTAGGTGAAAGAAACACTCAAAGAAGTTAAACAGGGGAAATGGTCTATTAGGATCAGGTTTCAAACAATTAGAATAAGTAAAATCAGTACTGCATGGAGAAATTAACAGAACAATCAGTTGTAAAAAGGAACATACCTCAGAGTTCACTACATTCGGGTCGCATGCATTGTGAGAGGCGTGAGTAGCAGTGCTCACCTCTTCGAATATTTCAGCCATTTTAGCAAGCAGCTACAGTAATCTGCTTGACAACTAGAAATAAAAGAGTTGGGGGTGGGAATGGGGGCGGGTGGAGTTGTGTGTGTCTCTTCGGAAACGGAATGGTTGGAGAGTCAGTATTTATGCGCAGTGTCTGTATGTCACACCACAATTGGCCTCATCCGAAGAAGTGGCGAATCACGCAACACAACTATGCTCAGACGGCTTCTCCTCTGACAATTCGCACAAATAAGAAGCGACTGGCCGGACCGCGGACGACAGAAGACGGGCGGGTTTCTACTTGTGACCGCTCCTTTTTGCAGGCTGTGCCACGAGTTGTCGTCGGGTCGTCGTCTTCTTCTCAATGAGTTGTGTTAGTAGGGTCAACCGAAGACTGACTTCTGGGCGTTAAGAGCACTGCGGACGACGCAAAAGTGTGCTCAGAGGCACGTCTTATTAATTGAGAGGAAATAGGCGGGGCCGTCTCCCTGCTGCTTACCCTCTCTTTCCCGGGGCATGCACAGGCGACACACCCCATCCTCAAGATGTCGCTAAAAGCACTACCTACTAATCATGTTATCTATTCTGGGTGTGAGAAAAGAGCTCCTTGGCGCGGCGATGCGAAATAGGAGGTGACAGAATTCCGACTAGAATGGGATAGAATAGGAAAACAGCAAAAACCCAACATCAGGGATTCTGAGACTTCACGAACATTCTCAATGCTAAAAAATGAACTTTTGTTTTTTCTAACAGCCGTCATCCGAAAATTTGAGTTCGGTCCTACCGCGTTTTCATTAGATCAGTGATAAAGATTCTTCGTTTTCAATGCGATCTCTAATACTGCTCGTTGATTGAATCCTACGGAGTTTTCAAACGGAAGGGGAGTTTACGCATCTTTTTTGTTGAAAAATCATTCAAAAAAGGAAGGAAGAAACGCGATTCTTGTTTGATTTCCTAAGTTGGCAAGGTCCCTTTCCGTCGCATGACTATGGAATCAAGTGCGCAGAGAGTATTCCGATTTCAAGAAGACGCGCGAGAAAACGAAACGAAACGCAATATCTCAACGGAATCTCAAATCTTTGCCCCGAAAACTGGACAAAACAAAACAATTTGAGGGATGAAACCTTTGTCAACCCTCTCTTCAGCACCATCTATCGTCGAAGCTTCCCGGAAGGCAAAGAGCCGAAACTTGATACTAATGAGCAAAGAAAAGGAAAGAAGAGGACGATAAAATAAAATGAATTATAAATGTGACTGAATAAACGAGAAGAATACCAGGGCTAAGAGAGTAGTGCTTTGATTCGAAATAAATAAGACGGGCCGGGGGAAAAGAGAAGTGTAATCGAATAGGGCTTGCGGGTGTTGGTTGGCACACTGGTTAATCCAAGAGGTCCACGTGAAAAGAATTGAAGTTCACGGTCCCTGCATATGCGCATACGTAGGTTTCAAATCAGGCGTGGTCAAATCGTTTGGAATGTATAGGTTCTCGAATTGGTTTGTTGCCAAAGTTCGAACTTGCTGAGCAACGCAGCCGTTTAGATACGTTTTTGAAATTCATAATGGATTTTCTAAATTTTAGAAGTTTTGAACAAAGAAAAGACGACTGAATTAAGTAATGTATTCAAAACCCGTTACGGACGACGAGGGGATTCTTCTTTTTCTCTTCAACTCGAGTTTATGGTCCTCCGACATCCATTTTTAATTTTACGATGTTCGGATCTTGTTTGAGGCAACGAGGCAGAAACCCGGGGAGATTGAAAAAAAAAGAAGAAAAATATGAATAGTCAGTTCTAGACACTGCAAAATCAATCACAAAGAAACTAAAAAAATGAAGAATGACACGGAGGGCTTCACTAAAACGAACGGATTTCTCATTTCTCATTCTCTATTTTCAGATTTCAAGTCGAAGCACCCAAATTAAGAACGACGTAGCTAGCCTGCAAAAATCGGAACAGATGCAAAACCGCCATATCTAGCTCAATGCTGATACATAAAATGACTCTGCTTAATAGCTACGTGTCCAGAAAATAGTTGCAATAGTTGCATTTTCCAAACAAAACCAAAAAGACGAGAAGGATTCACGAAAAGAGCATCACCTATTTTTATGACTTTGTTGCAAACGAAACATCACTTGTTTTTCTTTTCTTTTCCGTTTCCCATTTGGTTTTCCATTCTCAGACTAGCCCTCGAGCAAAGATTAGTGAAGCGGGTTACCAAAACCATAGTTTCAGTTTTTATGGGTAGAATCAAAAACAAACAAACAGATCAGAGTACGTGGCTAAACTATGTACAGTAACTCTTCAGTACCCACTCTTGAACCAGGGAAAGTGTCAAAAGCATTCTCTGAGACTTGAGATAACAGTTGCGTCAGTGTAGGAGGGTTCTTTGATTTTTTGAAGTTCATAATGTTGATTCAAGGCGGAAGACCTTTTCTCTTTTTTCCCACCGCCCTTGCCACCAACCATTCCGCCCGACATCTTCTGCACTAAGCATCTGTCGCCCCATTCAGACACTAAACTTGGGATTAGGCCATATAAACATTAGACACAAACACATACCCACTTACTCGAAAGCTTTTTCGATTGATGAGCGCGGGAAAGGAGGCCGAAGAAGCAGCAGTATGGGGGAGGAAGGGAGGAGATCCCGCCGGTAGCCTGCTCGAGCGATTTTGAAGTGTTTGGGTAAGATAGTACTCGTTCTCCCTCGCGCTCTGCTTTCCCCAGCGGTGAGTGAGTGCTTGGGAATATCTTGGATCGACAAAGTCAACATAAGCTCTGTGACAGTGTCGGCTCTCGAGATGTGCATCGATATATGTTCAATTGGATAGAAAGAAAGTGTTTGAAGATGATGATGTGGATATGAGCCGGGAGCAACAACGGGAGAAAAAGTTCAGGGACGGGTACAGAGATCAAAAACATATATATGCGCACTGTCCGTTCGTGTTACAAACTTCAAGTGTCTTCATCTTCTGCTTTCAAACTTCAAATAAAAGAAGCAATGATGTTTGAGAAGAAGAGGCGTTGAGCAATGTTATGTTACACTGTGTTAATTAGATGGTGTCTAATTTCTACTGAAGAAAAACAGATACACGGTTATCCAATAAAGCAGGACAACTACGAACTTTACCATGAATATGAATGTTACTTTTTGTTATTTTCCCAGCCGCTCTCACTCGACCTCCTACCGGATAGAGGTTGTCGTGTAACATAAAAAATAAAATGCAGAGCCGCGGAAAACATTTCCGCCACGTCGATTACCCAGGAAAAGAAAGATTGGGTGGCAGTGAATGGAGACTATTGTTTTCGAGTCCTTGCACCACTACGTGATGATATGGTGTAGGCTGGACCCATGGGGAGCATTTGCATAAAAAGGTATGCAAATTCTCGATAAGGTGCTATTCACACGTACTTCATTTACATGACTGAAACGGAATCGAAATTGAGTATTATATGTGAAGTGTGATGCGCCCGTACGAGGAAAATTAGACTTTTCTAAATTGGAAAATTAGAATATTCCAAAGTGGAACCATATTTTTTGTTGGAAATATCAAAAATTAGACTTCCGTGCCTCTGGATAATGAATGTTCGAACATGGGTTCTCCACGTAGAATTTTTTTTGAATTAAGAAAATAGAGATGAATAGGCGCATCGCGTGTGTAGTTATTCTGCTTCATGCTCACTCACTATTTCACCCACTTTTCCCTCCATCTTTCTCAAAATTGACATGTTTTGGTGCGTTCTAGCACAAGGATTACAAATTCCTTCACGAAACGACTACCACACACCGACTGCCTCACCCCCAATTAATTTTCGTATGTGTGCATCATGGATTATTCATCATCTCTCAACATCTTTGCCAAGAGAATTGTAGAATTATTTCAGTGACAAGGAGATGAAATTTAATTATAAAGCAAGCTATTCTGCATTTTCTACAGCACGCAACAAAACTTCACGTCGATCTTCTTCGAGGGACAATGCTCCTGGCAAAAATTAGGAGCAATTTTGCCGTAGGGCAACAGAATGTGATTAGGACTACTTTGGTTGTACATCTCTAGGTCTCAAAAACAGTTGATGAGAAGCAATTATGATCAAGAATCAGATGTGAAAACAATGAGTCTAGAAACAAAAAAGTAAGCAATTACTGAAGAAAATTTGGAACAAAGTTGATGCAAGGCAGAAGTCCCATTGTTTTTTTTTATATGCAAATGTTCAAGCAACATGAAACGTGTGGTATAGTTTTCTCCCAAGTTTTTTACAGTTGTTCAGCAGTTTTAAACAGATTTCAACTTCCAGCACTAACTTCCTTCTCCCTTTCACTTTTTTCGGAATACTCCATACTGCCAATCAACTCTTCTGAATTATTCATAACGAACTCTCGAAGCACTAGAAGAACTAGAAAAACGAGGAAAACTGCGAGAACTCGAATGGATGCAAAGTGCTCTTGAGAATAATTGGGTGTGAAACTAAGCACTCACCATTCCCGAAACGTCGAAAAATACAAGTTCCTGCTCAGCAAGCATTACGACCGGGAGGGTGGGTGTCTCTGAAAACACAATATTTTCTAATTCAGGCGTTCGTCCCCAATGGCACACACGTTTTTCTGGCGCTTCGAAGCGTTCTGCCGTGTGTCAAAGAGAGAGGAAGTGCAGAGATGTTACGCATTCATGAGGGGAATGAAAAATTTGATTAGAAGGCAAAGCACGGGACCATAAGAAGACGATCAAAGAGAAAGAGATGCACTAGAACTGAGTGAAGATTGAAGCTTATGAGAAGAGAAGAAGAATCAAACTTCATCTGGACAACAAGAGATTTTTGATGGTTCATTTCTTATGCACTGTTGAACTCTGATAATTTTCATATTTCTAGTTCTTACTGAAGTTTTATAAAAACTACAGAGCACTATTAGTTCCCGATCAGCTAGTCTTGTGGGAAAAATAAGGAAACGTAGGCGAATGAAAAATGTCTAGAAAAACTGACATAGCACGTCCAATTAGCCAAGATCTCATGTTTTCTGTGCCAATGTCTCATTATGAAAAACAGTGAGTATCATCATATACACATTGGGACTAATCCAGCAAGTAACGTTTATTATTTATTCATTAATAATAAACGTTTATTATTCATTTCCTTATTACAAACAAATACAGGTTTTATCAAAGTTATTACTGTTTCAGTTATTATCAATAAACGGGAGAAATTGAGATAGAGCAAGAGGAATCAATGAAAAAGATCAACCTGAATCTTCAGCATCATCATGAATGAGAGTTCAGTGCATTGGGATAAATAGGAATACCTAATTATTGCGAGAAAAAAAACGAGGAAGAAGAAAAAGGAAAGAGCATTCATCAGAAATGGAGAGCATATATTATTATCAGTCTTGATTTGAAAAAAGAAAATGTAAAGTATGTGAGACCGTTTGTTTTAGCACAGTGGAGTAATTGCTTGAGAATCAGTGAACAGTCCAATCTCCGTCAGACCAATTTGTCCGAAGTTTTGAACCATTGAGGTATTTTGCCATGCCACGATGTAGAACTAAAATGTCCAATTCTCATTTCTTTCTCTCAATTTAACAGTTTTCAATACCGTTGTCAGATCTCCTGGAAGCAGTACAACTTCTTTAGTCCATTTCCTTGCAAAAGGCTCCGCACTGTTCTCATAGACATTCCAAAAACATCTACAAAACAAACAGAAAGGGTCGAATTATATTCATCTGTCAAAGCTAACCTAGTTGCATAGCCATCTTCACAAACGGACAGGTATAATCCTTTCGTCGAGAGGTATTTCCGAAAGCTAAGGTACGCGCCCTGTGCGTCGGTAATTGTGAATTCGGGTGCTTCGAGGACAAATCGGTCTTTGGATTTACTACGACTGAAGCCCATGAAATTGGCAACAAGAAAATTGGTTTCTGCGAAAAAAGTGAGATAGGAACAAGATTCACAATAGTTCCTGATGTACCTTTTGTAGATCCAGGAGACACGTGGACACCGGTTACTTTATTGGCGACGTTCTTCCTTACAGACGTGATTCTCCAGCCGACCAAATATCCTTCTCCAGAAGATCCGGTTCCAGATCGTTTATAGTCACAAGGAGCATCACGTTGATCCATTAAACACTGCAAAGACCTGGAAGAAAGTTATTCCAATTGTACAAAGCCATCTACTACATACTGGCACTCATTGTCCAAGTTCCGGTCCAACATTATCAACTCGTTTATTGAACTTGATGAGTTTACAATTGTGGGTGCTGCATGTTGGGTTACGTCACGTGATACGAGATGTGGAATGAATTCTGAAACGAACAGAGCATGTTATGCAATAAATTTCTGGTACCTGGAGTGTCTCCTGATATTACATGTGCCTCTTTCAGTTCTACTCCCAAATCATCTTCGTCAGTGACTTTATTGTTAAACGGTTCGATTTCCATTCCGTCAATGTGCTTTGGTGAACAACTCTCGGGAGGATCTAGTTCCGCAAAGTATTCAATTTCGTCAATGAGAATCAGGCCACCTTCTGGTTCATTTTCAAAATTATAACCTTTCAAAACAATCTGTAATGTCAATTTCTTTTGCGAGAAGTTACTAATTATTGTGATTCACCACAAAAGGTTCCATTACTGGCGGTATGCTTGCAATAATTGTGTGGTTGTCGGTAGGAATGACCGTCATGCAATTCTCCAACTTCTCCTCCAACACTTTCCGTGTGCAGATATCAAGCTTTGGTTCACTTCCAATTGTTCTCGCACGACTGAACCAATTAGATGAATGAGATGGGTCTATTTTACACAAACGTACCTTCTCCAGAAGCGAAAACTTAGGATGCCAGTGGATTGTTGACATCCAATTGCTAAAGACACTAATTGTCCATTTCGATGAGACGGGCGCGGATCAGAAGCGAGGATTAAGAAACTTTGATCTACAACATTCATCATTTCTAATCAATTGCTTTGTTCAAATCTAACTCACCGAAACTCCCGGGAAGGGACTGAGATCCAGTTATCAGAGCAAGTTTAGTCGGGTCAACGCGTCCTTCTCCAAGAACCCAGTCTAAATCGTCTTCAATGGTGTTCTGCCAGGAACAGTTGAGAGCAGATAGACAATGCAGCTCAGAATCTTTCTTGGCATAATCAGAAGAACCGACATGTTCCGAATAAGCTCTGGCTTTGACATTGGCCCCCAGGAAACCTAGAAGCAGAGTGAACTATTCAGTGTTGACAAGTTATATAGCTCACCTGTGTAGGACCCATGGTATGTGCTACTTTGTCCACTGTCTAACTGAGCTCGACAATCGGAACTATATCGATATGTAGCAACAGAACAAGCTCCTTGGTTTGAAAGACACGCCAATACTGAAAAAGTAACGTAACAGATCTAATATTTACCAAAAACCAACCTTCTTCAACGTTGCTCCGCATTGAATAGAGCAGGAGAAATATGACAAGTTTCATTTAGAACTCACAGAGAATATAGTCATTTCAATTGAGCAATCGAGAATCGGGAATGAGAAGAAAGAATAAGAATGCGAGCAAAATGAAAGAACGTCAGCTTCTGTATAGTTCGATCCGGTTTCTGGATGACACAGAAGTGAAAATAAACCGACGACGTCTCTTTCTCTTTCAATTCACTTTTCCTCAAACAAGTGGATATATTGCACTTCCCGGCGACACACGAGGGAAATGGACAGTCTCGACCGTCAGCTAATTGTACCGACTGCGCCGTGGCACCTACTTTCGCCGTTGACTTCTTCCTTCCTTATTATGCATAATATCCGCTTAGAAATGACCCCGCCTACCATTGGCCCCCTAGAGAGAAATTCCTTTCAAGACACCACAATCCATACTCAACACACTTTTCAAGTCGGACCAAATTTATTAATCTTATTATTATGCAAAGTTAATCGGTTTTTGGGATTCCTTCTTTTTATCCGAGTTTATTCCTGCTGAGAAACACTTTGTTTTCTGAGTCACGACCGTCCCGTTTCGATAAGCCACATTATAACCAAAATTGGGGATATTCGCACAAGAGACCCCAACATGACCGTGTGCGTCCATTGCAACGATGGCTCCGGAAAACTTTGGATAGACTGCCAGGATTCTTTGAATTGCTTTTGTACAAGCTTTTGTTGGTTTGGTGCCTTGCTCCAGTTGCAGGACAACGTAGAAACTCGGTAAGAACCGCATCATAACGTCTCCGTCTCCAGTTGCAGCAGCTCCTCCAAAAGCGTTTGCATAAGCTCCTGCGCCAGGAATCGGACTGTCGCCGACACGGCCTGGAATCTAGAAACATTGATTGGAGTGAAAGAAGATCACTATTTATACTCACCTTGAATCTGGCTCCGTTCGACGATGTTCCCGCACTGAACTTTTTTTCTAAATCCATTACCACCATTCCAATTGTATCGTGGTTGTCTCTGAAACTTTCAAATTGAAAAAAAACAGTTTCATTCGAACTCACTTTTGAACCTGGAATCCAACTTTTTCTGATTTCTTTGTTCCAAAATTTACGTTTGGTTTGTAAGGTCCACAGGAACTTGCGGGATCTGGAGAAACATTCTAAAAAAAGTTAGCAGTCTTTGAAAATATAATGGGAGATGAGAACCTTCCAGAAGTTTGGTTGGCACTTTTCATCTCTCCAGTTCGTCATCCAAGTTTTCGTTTCATTAGTCGTCATTTCTTGTTCCACAAAGCCAATACTTTTTGCAAACTGTGTCGCTGACTCTCCTACAATCAACGTGTGCTTTGTGTAGTTCAAAACACCCCAGGCAACTCTTGCAGCATCTCGGATTCTATGAAGGTTGGCAACGGAGCCAACACGAATACCGTCCCTGTGAAAATCAGATTTGAATACTAGTAAAGATAAGCAAAACATTATTCATACCCGTCAAAAACCATCGCATCTAAACAGGTTTCTCCATTTTCATCGGGTGATCCTCCATATCCAACGGTGGTGTCACATTGCAGGCTTTCGCAGGTAGACAAGCCCTCAACTAAACCAAACATGCGACCACCAGCTAATGTAGACTCAACGGCTGTAAAACACGATAACCAGATTGAATTTGTAAAAATCGACAACGAATACCTTTCTTCGTGGCTTTGGCAAATCCATCACTGCCCCAAGTGGTAATAACGACAGGAAAATTGTCGTCAACGGCGAGAGAAACCGAGCAAATCACCGCAATGAGTAATTGGTGCAAAGTCCTCATTCTGAATAACTGGATTCATGCAGGGAACAAAAAATAAGACAATGAAAAAAAAGGATCTTCACACAAAATATTTGGGTAGCGTTCGCGGCAAAAAAGACGACAATAATCAACGCTGACGATCGATGCCCTCATTCCCTCTGCCCCATCTGGCCCACTTCCCATCTGGCAAGACAACGAATGCCAGATGTTGTTACGTTCACTAATAAAGAGTTGTTTTATTTTACAAAAATAAGAGTGGAATGACTGGAAAATGAGAAATGAAAGACAGTTAGTCATAAATACTGAAAGAATAATGGTTCAGTTTATACAATACATTCTGGAAAGTGAAGATGAAAACAAGTGAAAATAAGTTAGGAGTGAAAGAATGCACTTAGCAGATGAGTTGCTTGCCCTTGGCGTCTCGAGCCAGGCGGATTGGCAGGAATCCGACTTCTCCCTTGTTTTCGCCGGCGTTTTCGGCAATAACTCGGAGCTGAAAAAGTGAATTCTCAATGACTTCGTAGATTTGTTCCTCACCTCATAGGCGCCTGGTGGCAGTTTTGCGCATCGAATGTTCCACTTTTTGTTATCCTGCAAAAACGACTTCCATTACTTACGAACAACCGAGAATTCCCTACACGAAGTGCTTCTCCCATTGATAAAGAGCTCTTTTTGTAGAAGCAATCCATTTTATCAGTGCAGATAGCAATTGAAAGACCTTCCGTGGCGTAGTACTCATAGAAACAGAAGTAAACTTCTTCCAACAACGGGATGTTCAATGACTCGGAAACCAATGTATAGCTACTGATATGCGAGTCAAAGAACGGTGCAACCAAAAACTTCTGCGCTGAAAACACCAAAAGAGGTAAGTCGTTTTCGGATTCGGATACCTGTTCCCGGTGGCAGATTGATTCCGGTAAGCGGATTAGCAACTCTTCCCGACGTCCCAATTTCCCAACGGTTATTACCAGATGATCGCCAGAACTTGCAGCTCAAGTCAGATGGATTACAAGACAACGCGAGGCAACTTTCGAAAAGTGATGGGACCGAAGATAACGACTCTGCTGACGACTGCGGAGCTTGAGGAGCTGATTGCTGTTGCGGCGCCACTGCCATCGGCGATTGAACAACGACTGCAGGTTTCGCTTGTTGCTCGACTACACTGTTGCTTTCCAGTGATCTTTGTAAACTAGCAATGGCAATTCTCTGTTCATCCAAGTTAGCCGGAAGGTTTGCGTTGATTGCTTCTAGACCGGGAATACCCTCAAGACCCTGTAACAATCATCAGTTTGAAAACAACCTGGTTTGTACAAACCTTCAATGGACCCAAAGATTCAGAGAAACTCCTTTTGGCGTTGTCATCAACTCTGGATGGCGGGTTAGAAATTAACATGGGATGACTATCTAATTTCTCTCCGTTGCAATTCAAAGAACCTTCAATGACTATATCTTGGATAAACAATGCTCCACCTTCTTTTGCAATGAAGTTGTTTCCAGAGAACACAATCTGAAACAAAAAGTGACAGTCAGGACAGTGGTGACTCATGTACCTGAGTAGGACTATTGGGATCGTTTGGTGTTGGGATATCAGCAGACATCGGCACTCCATTTCTAATTTCGAACTCATTGCAGTTTATCAATGGGAACTTTTCTTCATTAGCGTTTCTTGCACAGACCTGGAACGAAAATGATGTTTCTGAGTATCACGGGTTATAATAAACCTGCAGTTTTGGTTGTTCACTTGCTGGTCCGACCTTACTGCGCCAAGCAGTTGCAGTTATCTTCAATCCATTCGTCAGACAGGGTAGAGGGTCAGAAATGAGTTGTCCACTTTCCCAACCATTTCTCGCGGGAGATGTAAGAGAGCCGGCGGAATGCCCTAAGCGTCAACCATCACTAAGTTCACGGGATACTCACTCACCTGGGAGATTTTGAACATCCAATGTTGGAAGGAAAGCAGCGGCTTGCGGAGATTCAGTCAACGTTGTCCAGTCTAACTCTTCTTCTTGAGTGTTAGACCACCGACATTTTTCAGCAAAACTGGCGCAATTTAGGGTTGAGACGGACCGAATCTTGAAAAAAAACATGACAAACTCAAAAACACTGTGATTCCAACCTCATCTTGTTGCATTGCAAATCTTGGAGGCTGCACAGGATTCTGAGCCACAGCCGCAGCACCACTAGCAGAAGCAGAAGGTCCTCTTTGAGGTTCAGCGCGGAACGGTCCAACTCTTGGAAAACCTCCATAGCTGTAACCCACTTGAGGAGCATAGTAGCCACCATAGCCTGGACTATAGCCAAAGAAGGGATTAGGAAGACAAGAATGAGCTGGAAGAAAACATTAAATTTCTTAGCAAACATAAGAAACATACAAAAATGAATGAACGACCAGACAGTCGCCAGCCGTAGTAGTAGCACCATAGTCGGAGGCAAGTTGTTAATCACAACGTATCGACAACACCGAATAAATGAAATATGAGGTTCGCGCGGGTAGCTAGTATTGTCACAAGAGGGGAGGCGCAAGCACAGTAATCCTCTCTATTTCATGTTACCACATCGAGTCTCTCCCGTTTCTACCGTCCGACGGGCTTTAGCTGCTCTACATTTTTTATCTTTCTTTTTCCCTCTTCCTCTCCCCGCGTGGGTATTGTAAAAAGTTCATGTTCACGGAGGGAAAGAAAGCGAAATTAGAGGAGGAACTACGGCAAAAACTGGTATGATGATGTGGACACCGAGAGGTATTAGAAAGTTTATGATACTTAGGTCTGACTCATACTCAATGGCAAACTGTAATCTCCATTTTGAAAGATGGATAACGTTTCAAAATAGGACTGAGTCACTAAGAAATTGGCGAACAGATTTGAAGCAATCTGAACATAAGTGTTTTTTGCAAAACAGTTTTGGTAACAAAGTTTCTGTAAGATTCTCTTGCGCTCATGATTTCTTGCATCTTTTCCACACATTGCAACATCTTTGTGTTAACTGTATCAGAAGGACACCTCCGACGAAGTTTTTACTGACCGACAGCAACATCATCATTTTTATTAGCGGAATCGGATAACAACTGGCAAAATCCTTCCCCATACCGGTTTGCCGCCGCCAGAATGGGCTTACCAACACTGCTCATTTGTTCGGTTTCATTCGCAAAAACTCGTTTAGGATAACATGGCTCGACAATCCTCTGCACTATTGTTAAAAGAACTAGAAATACTTCGTTGAAACATTTTCGGATCGTAATCTTTATTGTGTGTGTTATACACCACCGCGTATCAAAAAGCCGAACAAGCAGCATACCGCAGTTGCCAAAAAATGAAATAAAAAAAAGATAGAAGAAGGAAGGATATAGTTATGTACATGGCAAAGCATATGAACAACCTTGAGCAACTGGAGAAATCTTCGGAGCTATCAGTGAATTTCTATGAATCTGAAATTGAAAAAATGTGGAAAGGTTCAGAAAAGGCTAGCCAAACTCACGTGATTTTCATTCAAAGTGAAGAATCATGGCCGGGATGTCCATCAGAAGACGTGTTGCTTCGTGCACCTTCCGCTTCCAGGTCGATGTTGACAATCCGAATCTCGATTCCAGCGGGCATCCTCGTTGATGGTTCCTTTTTAAACCGTCGCATTGTTTGGCGCGTCGTTGACCACACTTTCTTGGCCACTGTGGGCTCAGTCTCAAAATTTTGCGCCGTAGGCTTTTGGTTCAGTTAACTACGCTCATCCCTATCTATTTTGGTCTAGACCAAAATCAAATCAGAATTCAAATCAGAAATCAAAAACTTTCACAACAAAAGGCCACACAATCGAGAAGTGCAATTTCAAACGACGCAGCACAAGCAATACGATGATGCTCTGAACTTTTGAAACTCATCTGAAACTCTTTCCGGTTGTAACAAAATGAGAAAAAGCTAGAACAACTACAACACCTATCATGAATTGACCCATGGAAATCGAAAAGTAAATCAAAAGCTAACAATAGAAACTGACGATGAATTCATAAAATGATCAGAAAAACAACATTGAAAAGTTACCTGATCTTCAGTTCCTACGAGACAGAAGGCTACAACTACAACGACAGTCACAATTGATACCAATGCCTGAAACGACAGTTTTGTGCTTGAACTCATTCTCACTTACTAAATATAATCCACTTCCATAATTGTTGATATCATAAATAGCAATACATAACCCAAATGTGAAGCAACAGGAACTGACGCAGAATATGAAGACAAGCGGATTGGGACGAACTTTGCGCCAGAAACTCATCGAACACATCTCTGATCACCACGCTTTCATCCAGTCGACCAATTTAGTGAGTTAGTGCTCTGCAGTGCAAAATGTGTGGAGAGCGACCGGGAACAACAGGGGAGCGAAAGGGAAAAACGTGCGAAGAGCACACGTCGAGAGTGTCATCTTGTGAAGAAAACCATTTTATGGGGTCCATTCAGATTTTGAGAAATGACAACAATTATTCGCGGAGCAGGTTATATTGTTGAAAAAGAAGAAAGAGAAGACTCTTCAAAGTGGTATAGTTAGAGCGGAGAGGAATAG
The DNA here is from genome assembly GCA_900883565.2 of Caenorhabditis panamensis. NCBI lineage: Eukaryota > Metazoa > Nematoda > Chromadorea > Rhabditida > Rhabditidae > Caenorhabditis > Caenorhabditis panamensis. The sequence continues at coordinate 864,749 of LR537692.1, read as the reverse complement.
AATGCGGAAAAGTTGAGATACTCTCGATGCAGCGTTTATGAAAAATGAAACGTTTCAGTCTTTAGTCACATTTCAAATTAGATGAGTAATAATATTATGTATTATTAATCTAGCCTCAACCTCTGCTTTTGAAAACTGAGAAGAAGTAAGTGACAAAACAAAAAGAAACTGGTGGGCGGAATAACATTCGTTAGGATCTGTCTCAGCTCAGAGCACCGTGGCGAGAGAAATTGAATTTTCTAATTTTCCACACATATACTTGGTCCTGGTACATCTTTTTGTTTTTGTTTGAATAGAGGCGCTGAAGTTTTTTGGTTTGAGTGTTTAAAATTTGGATTTTAGACTTTCAAACTCATGATCGGGTATGGATTTCTTAATGACCAGATGTCATACTTGGTTTTTGATGTGCAAACATTCGGTCAACTTTTTTGAATTTTTAGTCTATGGAATAGAGAATAGAAGCTCGGGTGTGGAACTAAGTATACCGGCTGCATTTGATGCATTTTCGATGAAGAATAATTCGAAGAAAAGAGGAACAACTTCTCTCCTTAATCGAACAACTGAAAAATAGGAGAAACAGCAAAAAACAAGAAAAGAGAACTGGAAAAAAACAACAAGATGAAGGGAGACAATGCTCCAAATAATACACTTGTGTCCGTCCTAATTGTTTTGTTTGAGCTGAGCTGTCGAGGATTCAGAAGTGTGGAGAAGGAGAGCGTGCAGGACAAACTTTGCGTAATTATTCACGTTTTGAGAGTGTTTTTGAGATTACGTGAGCATTTCGCATTTCGAATTGACTTGTGTTCTTAGCACTCGTCAAACCAAGGAGGCGTAATGTGGGAAAGTTGGAAGTTCCACAATGTGTCATTGTGAGCAACATGGACCGAGTTGGCAATCTACGTACATCTGACTGCAAAATAAAGTGTGCAAACTGAATGAAAAAGTAGAAAAAAGCCAGTGATTCGCCTGGAATGGCAGAAGGAAGGGACAAAGTGTCCATCAAGCCTTCCGCCGATTGTTTTGATTATTGCCTCTTGAAAGAATGCAAGCATGCGCTCACTTGGCAGAGAGCAAAACGTATTTTTATTCTTTTTTTTCGAATTGAAATGATTCTTAAAGTTCAATTTAACCAAAACACTGTGAAAAATATGACAGCAACAAGTGGAAGAATGAATTGAGAAGATCGAGAAGACAAGTGCCATGGATCTTGCCAAGGGTATTTTGGTGGTTTCCGAGGAGCGTCGTGACGTCCGATTTGGTCGATCTTGCAACAGTTCAAACCACAACAGTATTCCTGGTATCGTTGGCATCTGAAAGTGAGGATTTGTGAGATTAGCTCTGTTTCGCCTCATTTTCTTGTTTCTCAATTTTCAAAAATAAACACGTACTGATAAATGATATCATAAATTGGCATGTTATCCTCCTCGTAGAAAAGATATTGTCGTTCTGTTTCATTCATACGATATGCGCACGTATCCCGAGTGGCGAGGTAATAATGATTATCCTGTAATTCTTATTGTATCACTTCTCGTTTTCAAGGCCAACACAATCCACAAACCATATAATAATAACGGTCGCCAAGCCAATAGTCTCGACGAGTCAAATAGATGAACGAACGGTCGTTGTACATTTTGATTTTGAAAATGTTGAAACCGTCGAGAATGGTAAGCATGAAGATTCGATAAACTTCATCGTTGATCTTCGGGTCACCATCAGTAGCGTAGCCATTATTCAAACTTCTGGAATGAAATTGGATGTTTATAGAATAATATCCAAACACAAACCTGGTTCTTTGAAAGAAAAAGTTTGGCTGCTGTTGTTCCTCTTCTTCTTGTGGTTCTTGTGGTGATACAGCTACGAATAGTGTCAGAAACACAGGAAAAGTTAAGAAAAGCATCGAGAAACCATCAGTATAGTTGACCAGCACTTGAGCAAACAAAAATGGAAGATCGATTTGTGTTTCTGTCCCCGCAATGTGTACCTATGCATGCGACCTCAGGTGACTCAACAGGAAACGAGAGGAAAAGCGGAGGCGAAGCGGAGAACATCGGAAGCTGAAGGAGAAGGACAGTCTGAAATATGATACATGCGGACGATTGGAAGCTACTGGGAACAATCAGCTTCATCGTATCTGTTGTTGCATTGTTCTTCGAGATGAGAACATTTCTCGGAAACATCCTCCCAAAAAACTTTCGATTATGATACTATGATGATACAGAAGAGATGCAGACTTGTGATAATTCCGATTTATCTTCTTCTTTCGTAGTCTTCCATCCCGAGAAAAGAAGGAGAGGCATCCGTAAAAGAGGTTAATCGACTACCCGTCCCCAACACATCCTCTTCATCTTCTTGTTTCTCATTTGCCGCCGTACTCAACCCAAACCGACCCATATTTATCACTCTAGCCACAAATTTCCATGATTTCTGCGACTTTCGTTTCCTGTTACTTTCTAATTGTATTAGTTTACTTTACATCAGGTTAGCGTCTTGTTCGTTGGTCGGCTAACTCTTTGTTTCCTCTTTTAGCACAAGCACCAACATGTCCGAATGGCCAACAACCCAAGTTAGACGCTAATTTAAGACCCTTGCAATGCTTGCCAGGTACAAAAAAACGTCATCTGTTGTAAACTTAGAAGATCTTTGTTTAGGAACATCGCAACATCTCATCTGTGGTGCAAATCACAATTGTTTCTTCACTGGTCTCAACTATATGTGTTGTCCATCAAACGAACCATCAGTAGACAACCAACCAAGTTGTCCATACCCAAAGTTAACAGTTCTTGACCCACACGGACTTCCAATGAAATGCAGTCAGATTGCGAGAAGCTGTCCAGGGGTAACCGATATTCGTCATTTTGATATCTACTTAACGGTTTCAGGAAAACATGCACTGCGCGGACGTTGGTCTTGGCTACATTTGCTGTGAAGATCCGTCATTCCAAAGAAAGCACCAAGAGGCTCCACCAACACCATCGACCAAATCAAGCAGATACCGCCTGAAAACAACAACACCACTTCCAGAAGAAGAGCTAGAGTGCCCAGCTCAATCCATTGGCATTCTTCAGAGTAATGGTTCAAGAGTTTTGTGCAACTCTAGAAATCCATGCCCGGGAGTGAGTTTTTATAATAAATGCTAGGTTTATTGTGTTGCCTCAGACCGACACTTTCTGCTTCGGAGAGTACAAGAGATCCATTTGCTGTCAGAAGTATCTTTACGCTTCCGACATTCTTGATGACCCAACCACCCAAGCACCAAAAGGTGCTTTTAAGAGCATCAGTATGTCTCTGAGAAAGCCACAGAATGGGAAGATTCACGACGGACAATATTTGAAACCAACAACAACTACGACCACAACTGCTGAGCCACCACATATTGTCGACCAAGAGTTCCCACAAATTGCTATCAACAGCATTGGAGTCAGAAGGTCGGAAAGTTTCATATTCAGAACTGTTTAAACAAGTTTTTTCAGAAGCGGCCCGTACTTCCCACGTCAGCAGAAGTCGTCCGAAGTTCACGGAAGCGCAGTAGTGACGAGAACGTGGGTCCCGAAGTCGTCGTTTACTCTTCCAGCTCCTTCAACGACCACCACAGCGCCAACAACTACCACGAAGAGACCAGTTCCATCAGTATGAGATGTGAAAGTTAATCCAATCAACCCATTACTTTTCAGGCAGTTGCTCGGAGGAGTAGAGTGAACGGCGTTCCAAATTTCGCAGGAAGCGCTGATTTCAAGCCAGCTAGCCTGGATTTGCAGAAGAACGAACAGACCGGACCGGTAATTTTTATAAAGCAGACTATGAACATTTGAAACGTTGTAGAATCGTCATGCATTTGCCCAAAAACTGCTATCTTATCAAATCAGAAACGGATGGCCTTACGATGAGCGCTTCTACAGACCAGGTTTGTCCGAACTCGAAAGTTCAGTTTCCAAGGAATGTTTTAGATGTTGATGTGTACACCGAGGAGCAAAAATCTGAAATTGCCCGAATGCGATTCCTACCTCAATAAATGCAGAGTCAAAAGGAAACAACGAGTTCCCACTAACACAAATCAACATTTTAATAATTCACTCAACGTGTTCTTCACATAATAAATACCTCAGTCTTTCGTTTTCCCGAAAAGTCGATGAATATCTTTCTTCCAACAAGTAAGATATTAGAAAAGATACGGAACAGCCGTAGATTAGCATCTCATGAGTATTCGCAGTCCCTTCATTTGTCGCTCACTTGACAATTCTCCATTTCTTTCGTTTTATTGACCATTTCTTCCTTATTTCGATATGAATTTGTGTAGAAAATAATCATTTCCGGCTGACTCATCAAAATACAAGTGTCATGAGTAACCATAAAATGTGGTGGCCGTAGCGCGTGGAAGAACTTTCTCCGGTGGACGACCCTACCTGCATACGCGATAAGAATACAATGCACGCGACGGTTTCTTTGTGCACGAGCTATCGATTTTCCTGGACACACTGCTGGCCCGTTCGTGTTACACAGGCGGAAAACAACAGCAAAGGCGAGGGAAATGAAGAACAAATCTCATTAAGTATCGTGCCCACGAATATGAGACTCGGCCCTCAATTACTGAAAGCACATCGCCGTCGGCGTTGTTCTATATTAGAATATTCATGTGGCAAAGCCAGGCGGACCTTATTGATTTGGTGTGTGCCCCTTTTCTCGTGTGTACGCTATTCCGCTCTATTCCCTTCGTCTCTCTGCTTTCTATCCCAAATGGGCGACGACGCATTCGAAAGCCTCTTCCAATTCATTTTTCACCCACGTCATTTGAGCTCCGTTGCTCTTTTCGTCACTCTTTTCCTATTCTGAATTATTCTGACAAATCGGTTTCCAGAAAGCGAACGACAAAAGAAGCTGACGACAAAATGGGAGCACAAGGTAGCAGAGTCGATTTCCGACAAGCGGTTATGGATTTGACTTCAAAACCTGGAAAAGTGAGCGAAAATGAATAGATTAATAACAAAAAAAACATTTTTCAGGACGACGAAAAGTTCTGGGACCAGGCTTGGTGGCCGGATTCTGTTAACGATATCTTTGCGATGATTCCAGGAGAAGACATCCGCAAACTCAGAGACGAATCACCGAAAAATCTGGCAACGTTGGTGTACAAAGCAGTGGAGAAGATTCAATACGCCAGAAACCACCCAGGAAACGTGGACCAGAGAAAAGTAAGTGTTTTCTACTCATGTGCCCTTACTAGTTGCACGATTTTCAGACTTTGAACGCAATTCGCCTTCTCACGAGGATGATTCCGTATATGTTAGAGGATGCCGAGTGGAGAGGCTACTTCTGGTCTCCAATTCCCCATGGCGACGCTTCGAAACCATTGGCAGCAGTTCTTCTCGAGTCTCTCTCGGATCTACTTTTCTGCCCGGAATTCACAATAACACATGCGAATGGCTCTGTAAGCGACATAAACCCAACAGGAAATGAAAAAAATGTTTTAACAGAAAGTCAACGATTTGTCAACAATTGACTCATGCGAGTACATCTGGGAAGCTGGAGTTGGTTCTGGAAACAAACCACCAATGGTTGCTGCGCACTATCAAAACCGATCGGAAATCTTGAAACTTCTGCTCACGTGCTTCTCGGAAGTGGTGTACGCTCCTGTGACTGGTAAACTCTCAATTTAGCATAATAATACAAGAAAAATGTCTATTTTAGATGAAAATCGTCTCCGGTGGATCTCTCACTTCACTGCAGTCACTAACCACCATGTGCTGCCAATTTTCACATCACTGTTGAACGTCGTGTGTGCCTACGATCCGGTCGGATACGGATTGCCCTACAATTACTTGCTCTTCAATGATTCCCGGGAGCCTCTCGTAGAAATTGCTCTTCAGGTAGCAGCATAATAATTTTTTGAAGCTTTCATCCGTGTTTCAGGTTTTGATTGTGTGCTTGGACAAAGAGAGTCAACCAAAAGCTGATGATTCCGGATACCAAGATAACTACTTCATCAACTACCTTAGCAGAATTCACAGAGAGGAGGATTTTGACTTCATGCTAAAAGGAATCACTCGTCTTCTCAGCAACCCAATCCAGTCGTCGGCATCTTACCTGCCAAACTCGACAAAGAAAGTCAACTTTCATCAAGAACTTCTTGTTCTTCTCTGGAAATGCTGTGAATTCAACCAGGTTTGTCAGAATTGTTTCAACTACTCTTTATCAGTCAATTCTTTCAGAAGTTCATGTTCTACGTGCTCAAAACATCGGATGTCCTAGATATCCTCGTGCCAATTCTCTATCACATCTCTGACGCTCGCAACGATTCCGGTTGGGAATTTGTTTTGAGCTCTCAACAACACGAATTTCCTTTTCAGCGAGAGTCGGTCTAATTCACATGGGAGTTTTCATTATCCTACTTTTGAGTGGGGAACGTAACTTTGGAGTTCGTCTGAATAAACCCTACACGGCCAAAGCGAACATCAATGTCCAAACATTTACGGGAACACATGCGGATCTCCTGATTCTTGTGAGACAATCGACAATTATTCAAATATTTATCGCTCACTCCGTCTTCAGGTTTTCCACAAGCTCATCACTACTGGAAACTATCGGCTGCAGTCCCTATTCGATTGCTTTTTGACAATCATGGTCAATGGTGAGCACTTGAGACCGGCCAAGCCTCAGAATGACTCTCGACGTTTTCCAGTGTCGCCGTATATGAAATCGCTATCAATGGTGGCGGCAAACAAACTTGTCCATCTAGTGGAAGCCTTCTCGACTCCGTGGTTCCTTTTCTCGTCCCCAACAAACCCGCAACTGGTTTTCTCCCTACTTGATGTGTTCAACAATGTCATTCAATATCAATTCGACGGTATGATTTGATTAACAAGCCCTTCAAATTGTGTTTTTTTTGTTTCAGGCAATTCCAACTTGATCTACACAATCATCCGAAAAAGACATGTGTTCTATCAGCTCTCCAATCTTCCAACTGACGCTCAATCCATCGCCAAAACCCTATCTGGACGCAAAAACAAGTGTAAGGATGAGATTCGGGCAGGCACTTCAACAACATGTCACTTTCAGCTGCGAATCGAGATGAGATGGTGGATCAATTGAAGAGCCCAACGGTGTCGAATGCTCCAGAATTCCCTTCCGCTGATGCAAGTGGCTCCCCATCGGCAGCACCGACTACCGGAGGTTTGTTTTCGCCATTTTTTTCCAGTTTCTGTCACTCTTCCACTATTTCACAAAATTTCGCAACGCTTATCTCATTTATTTACAGCAAGCACGACGACTGGCCTTGCCGCGACCCCAGCACTTGCATCAATGACTGGAAACGTCGGAAGTTGGGAAGAGAAGCCGACGGCTCAAGACAGTAAGATCTGCGTAACGTGGGCAAAGCAAAACATCATAAATTTCAGACGAATGGATTGCCACACAAGAGTGGGCCGAGACGTGGAAGTCGAAACTGCCGCTGCAAACTATCATGCGACTTTTGCAAGTTCTCGTGCCGCAAGTCGAAAAGATCTGCATTGATAAGTGAGTTCAGGAGAGGAAAACTCAACTATCTTCTCATTTTTAGGGGTCTTACCGACGAAAGCGAGATTCTGAAGTTCCTGCAACATGGAACATTAGTGGGACTTCTGCCCGTTCCTCATCCAATTGTTATCAGGAGATACCAAACAAACGTTGGAACCAACCACTGGTTCCGTATTTACATGTGGGGAGTCATTTATCTGAGGTAACCTTCTGTGAAATGTCGACATCCACTAGACTTTGCTATTCAGGAACACAATGCCTCCAATTTGGTACGACACAGACGTGAAACTCTTTGAGATCCAACGAGCGTGAATGATCTACAACACATGTCACTTATGAATATCGCATGTGCAATATCCGCCGTTCGCATATCTTTTATTCTTTTTCAGTGTGTTGTGTCCCCTCTTTCTGAGCGTTTCAGCATGATATAGTTTCTGTCAAAGTGATCTTCTATTGAAATGTATTTTCAGCAGATGTGACTGACATCTAAATGGTTGTCATATAAATAAATTTTATTTAAATGTAATGATAGAGATTGCATGAATAACAACCATCCTTCATCTACCCAGAGAACAAGTTCAAGCTTTCTTTTTCTAGTGATAGGTTTCTGAGTACGGATGCGGTTTGCAAGAGAAAAAAAAGTGCGTTTCCCTATTGTTCACAACTACAAATTCAATTTCTCTTCTCACAAAAGTTGACTCCCGAACCATATTATCCTAAGGATATGACGCCGCGAAATTGAATTCACGCGTTTCAGGACATCCTAGACAGGAGAATACTTTTTAGACTTTGGATTCCTTTTCGAAAGTTTCCTGTGTTTCTGATTGTTTCTTTCTCTAAGTGATTTTTTGAAGAGAACATCTCGACTAACATGGTAGAATCACTGAGGTGATCAGAGGTTTACCGTCTTTTTGTCGTCTCCCTCACTCCCACAGACGACCATCTCGCCATCTTTCTTCTCCGTTTGTGGCATCAGTACTTGATGACAACGGTCAATTACTTACTCGAACTTGGGATATCAAGTGTATGATTGATAAATTGTGCCCCAGTGGGTAGTCGAGTGACGGAAAGAAAGATAGAGAGGAAGAGAGGGTGAGAGACCGCCCCGGGAGTGGGAGGATGACAAAGAGACGGTTCATGCGAGTGACGAGAGTCTCGTATATCATACAAAACGCCGGAGTGCGCAGACAATTGGCAAACTGACCCCGCCCCTCACCCGCCCGACTATTTGGCACATACATAGCGCGCAACGGGAGAGAAACGAAAAGAGAAGAAGAAGAAAGGAGGAGAAGGAGGAGGCGCACCACTGCCCTGCCGTTCATAACCTTTTCGAGACGTGTCAGTTTTTTTGACATCTTCATCTATCTATCTCAACTGGCGCCACCGCCACCACTAGGCGACACTCTGTGCCCTCGCGTGCCTTGCTGTTAATATTCATAACCTCCCTCCTCCAACATGAGCTACAACCATCTCTTCAAAGTAAGTTTTTTCATTCTTCCGCTCCGTTCCCATACAGTATTAGTATTAGTCACTTCAGTCAGTCCCACTCCCATTTTCTTTCCGATCTTTTACGATTTCACGCTTGAGGAGTTTGTTTTGTACATTTTGTACAAAGTATCGGGGGACCACCACGCATAACTGATTTGCCAGGTTGACAATGCGGTAATTTATGGACGCGGTAGAGTAGAATTATGGACAAATTATGCCAAAACTTGTCCCTTTGGGATTGGCCGGAAGTGTCTTCAAACATTTCGAAATTCCCCCCGAGGCGTTTTTTCTCCTCTTGAAGGGACCAGGTACTTTAGAATGTATTGGAGCGTGCGTTACTGTAAGCACACACCAAATGCGCATGAATTGTAATTAGAATTGGAACGGACGTGTACAATGCCAGACAGTCTGCGTCAGCTAATCGGATACCACCTGTACAAAGAACCAATCAATTCCCTTACAGATCGTGGTAGTCGGCGACCATAACTGTGGAAAATCATGCATTTTGCTTCGATTCGCAGAGAACAACTTCAGAATGGATCATATTAGCACGTTAGGAGTGGATTTCAAGTTGAAGACGATAAAGTTAGGAAGGGATAAGGTGAGACAGAGACCAAGGTCTTTTTTCAGAACCTTTGTCCCTCTCTCCTTTCGTATTTACTTTCCTCGTTTTTTATTTACCCAGGATTTCCGCTCCTGTATTACTCTTTTGTGGCGTGTATCGCCAGTCACTGGCAAACAGTGTTATCTAATCGAAACAGAAAAATTGAATTTTGTTATGGAACATCAAAAAGCGGTTAATGACTCATCAAAAAGAGCCTGACTTTCTACCCATCACTGATAAACATCTTTCTGGTCAGCAACCTCAATTATTACGACCTGATTGCAGATCCGATTAGAACTGTGGGACACCGCTGGAATGGAGAGATACAGGACGATATACAACTCCTATTATCACTCAGCCCATGGAGTTATGTGTGTGTACGATATGACGAATGAGAAGTCGTTTGAGAATCTGGAAAAGTACTGGCTGAAAGAAATCAAACAGCACGCGCCAGCCAATGCCGTCTTGATGTTGGTGGGCAACAAGGCAGATCTGGAGAAAGAACGCAAGGTGGGTGATGATGGTGACAACCCTTCATTTCCGATTAGCCACTGTCAGTGACCCATTGCTTTTACTGTCGTCCGGTCATAAATCCAATGCCGGGTGGCCATCTGCTTAACATAACCAAACCGAACACCCCCACTACATATGGCACGTGTTGCCTTTTTTGGAGAGGCTAAGAAACGATGCGCAGGTGCAACAAGTACCAGTCCTTTCCCATTCTATTAGCACGAATTACACAAAGGTCGACCCGACCTCCCGTAGCCCTCCCATCTTTAGCCAAACCGATTTGATTTATGCGGACGTATGTATGTACATTTCCGAACGCCTAGTGTTGTATCAGAGTAAACATTGTGCTGGGCACCAGTTGTACAGTACAGGAAGGATGCTTTGACGACCCTTTAGCTCTGCTCTTCTCTAAAATTTTACTGCTAGAGTGGGACCAAGTTTGAAAACTCTGCGAGAGGAAAAAGACGGAACAGCACCTTTGTATATCTATCCCCGCGTTTTTTTCTTCCAAAAAGAAACTAACGGGTGCCAATGGCAAGCTCTTGCGCTCTTGTCAACAACATTATTTTTTTGAATGCGTATGCGGACGAACGGACCAAACACAATTTCGTGGAGGGGAAAATACTAATTTTGTTTCTCGCTGCGGACCACATAGATAGATAGTGGAAGATAGGAGACGTTGTGGTCTCGTCTAAGTGTCGGGTCAATAGAACATGACAGGAATCGGGGGACATATTACTTTTAGTTCTAACCTCGATCGCTTTGGACGACTTGCTCGGCCCGTCAGCTTAGACTCCGGAAAATCAGAATCAACGAGTCTGTCGAACCCAATCCATCAATTTTATAACCCTCCGCTCCATCCACACACTCGAGAATTGGAGAGAAAGCAGTAGCGCCGGCGGCCTTTTTTGTTTCGTGCAACCAATTAGGAGGCTTGTTCATTTCTGACGGACCGCCATCCATCTCTTTTCGTGCCCGCCGGAGCCCTCTCCGAGAATGGAAAAGGGCTTTCTTTGTTTTTCGCAGCTCCACGCACTTTCTCGTCTTCTTAGTTAAGAACGAGTTGGATGTACAGCCGGGGCGACGGATTCACAAGCACTCTTGAATGCAACTTTACAATGCGACGGATTGTTCATAAGTTGTGTGTTACGACGATGAATGGGGGAAATGAATGTGCAATCCCACACAACACGTTACACTGAATTTATTGACTGACGAATTGTGTGAGTGAGTGTCCAAACAATTTGATTGGTATTGAGGTTGAAGTTGAGATTCATCTGAAGGAATTGGGATGGGAAGGGAGAACTGGATAGGATAGAAAAAACATGGTTAAGTGTGGCTTGGCTTGGGAAGTGACTTAATAGCTACGATTACGTGTTGTAATTATCGGATTCTTTGTGAAAGTCCACTGGAAAAACATGACTATTTCAGGTGGATTTCGACCGTGCTGAAAGACTCGCTTCACGTCTTGGTGTCTCGCTTTACGAAGTGTCTGCTAAAACTGGTAAGTATTTACTTGGGAACAGCAAAACAAAGCAACTGAACAAAGCAGAGAAAAGTTGAGCTTTTGTTGCTTTTTCAACAAAAATAAACAAAAACAGAACAATTCCGCTAGAATTGAACATCCCCAACTCTGAATGGAATGTCCAGCTGACCAGTTGGCTACAAACTTAGTGAATCCCTTTTTTAACTTGTCATAATCTGGGATAATCTGACTTTATTTCAATCTCTCGTTCCGTTAGTTCTGTCTCTAGTTAGAAGACGTATTACGAAACATTCTGCAAGACCGAAGTGTTTCAAAATCCACGAACACATTGGTTATTTCCAGGAATCAACTGCGAAGAAGCCTTCCACACGTTGACGGCAGCAATGCGAGAGAGAATAACGGCAGGGCAGATGAACTCTGACGAATCGGATGACAACGAGGTCAGTTAGCCGAGTTCCGGCCAATTTATATGCAAATACACTTCCCTCAAACCCTCATTTTCTTCCATCTCACATCTTTCAGGAGTTCTCATCTGCTTTCCACGTCGACGGGGTCGTCAAAAATGACAAAGGAAGAATTATATCATGCTGCTCAAGTGGTCCGGAACCTGCATTCGTGTGATTCGCACTGAGTTTCCTCTATCAGAAATGCTTTAAAATCTCTTCAAAATGCTCGTCAAAACCGTTTCTAGGTGCTCAGCTCTGATGTGTTGTCGATATTCACTCCCGCACATCTTCCTTAATCTTTTTTATTTCAAAAATTCACTGTCTCTTTCAATTTTTCTATGTTTACAGTTTTCCTGAATGTCTATCACGAATTCTCAAGTGTCGGGTATTGACCGTTCAATACGATTTTCAATATAAAACTGCATAATTGATATCTTTATTATCACACAGTCCACTGAAATTTACAAAATACAAGAATGCAACATTTACAGACTACAAATTACAGAATAGACAATATATTCACGTGGAATGTGAAAATTTGGAGACAAATTTGAAAACATGGGAAACTCAGAGGGAACGGAAGAACAGGGAGCCTGGGAAAAACTCCTGAATTGTGCGAGTTAGTGTAGTTGCTGACATGAAGGAGCAAGACAGAACATGCTGGTATTATGGCTCTCCGAGTAACATCTTTGAGAGGTAACCGGGCAGTAATACTGGCTCAAAACGGGGTTTACGTGACAAGTAGGGGCAAAGATGTTAGGATGGAGGTGTTACAGGAAAGTTTGTTAGGAGATGTTGAAAAGGAAATGATACAAATATAACATTTTGTGGGTAATTTTGATAAAAAACGGTCTGAAGTTTCAAATTTCAGAAGGAATTGGATGCATAAAATACAAATGACTAGTTGGTCAGTCACAGTTTTCGAATAGTTTTTTCTAGTTACTAAGAATCAGTTGGGGTTATTCGAGGAAACAAATAAGTATGAGAAGTCCTATTGGATGTTCGAATTCGTTCACTGGCCGCCTGGCACTCGGTTCGGAAATGGTGACAAGACATTTGTCGTCTTTTTACTTGGAAGTTGGGGAGATTTGTGGCTGTCTGCGGAATCTGCGCACGATTCTCTGGACCCCGTTGGAGAAGAACTTGACGGATCCCTTGCGGAATCGAGTGAGTCTCGAGACCCGGGGAGTCTCATTTTTCTCTTGGATCAAAGGATTTATGAATACGCGGACGTTGTATTCGTCCTCCTGGTTCCAGAATACAGCCTCGTTCGATGGACTGGCTTCCTCCCAGTACTTGTAGATGCAGTTCTCCTCCACGTGCTCTTGGAACCCGAACTTAGGGTCCATGCAGTTCTCGCACCGAGTGAGCTAAAAAAGTAAATAATAATCAGAATGTATAACAGTTCAACTCACATTCAAGAAGTTCCACAAACGGTCCGCGTTCTGTCTGTTGTAGTACCGAGCAGCGTGCTTCGACGACCGGAACTTAGTTCCGTTTCGTAGCTGATGACACAATCTGACCCCATCCCCGTAGAAATCCTACAAAATATCTGCTCAAAGGATTTTCTGAATTTAGTCCGCTTACCATCAAGCTGTAGTCTCCATAGTCAGAGTCGATGACAGCAGGCATGTTTGGCAAGCATTCCAAACGAGCGTTTGCGGCTTGGAAACGAGCAACATAGTCTGGGTTGTCCTGGAACTTTACCGGGATCGCGAATCTCAGACACGTTCGTGGGTATGAACCAGTCATCTGAATAGATAACGTTTTATTCATCTCGCTTTGTGAACAAACTAACCAGCCGACACTTCTCGATTCTAAGAACTTTTGGATCCCAGTTCTCACGATTGTTGTCGGTAACATACTGTAAAGAGAGATTATCATTGCCGTTCTTGTACACATCGTTACCACGAGAAGACCCGCGTTGTCATCTACTCTAGTGTTGTCGTACTGTTTCCAGAGTTTCACGTTCTCGTTCCCCTCCTTATCACTTGGAGGCTCAGATCCAGTGCTCTGGTACCCCTCGTCGCTAGCTTCAGTTGAAGACTTGATCAGCTCGACTTCTTGGACAAGCTCTGGTTCTTTCTGATCCGAGAGAAGCTTTGCGCAAACTTCCACCTAGAGAAACAATCATGACAGGGAACACAAAATAACTAACTAACCAATTTCTCCTTGATGATATCTTTCCTTCCAAACCACCCATGGTTTTTCACATGATGGATGGTCATCCGCTTTGATGGGTTGACCTTGAGCAGTCCGTGCAGAACTTGACGACAGTTATGATCTGCCAAAATCGGAACGCGGAATGTTCCAGTCTGGACAGCGCGTTCGATGATGTCACGAGTGGCTCCATCAAACGGACTCGCTCCAGACACCAAGAAGTGTAGACAAGCTCCGACACTCTAAAGAAAGCGAGGCAATAGTATCACGAATTGTTGATTTCAACTGGTTACATACCCACATATCACTCGTCTCGCGGCTGTCGACCAAACCATTTTCCTTCAGTTCAGGTGCCACGTATGGAAGAACGAGAAGTGACGTGCGGGAGTAAGGCAACCACTTTAGCAGTTGGCCAGTCGCAACGTCGGAGAGCTTCATCACTCCCTCTTTAAACATGATCAGGTTCTTTGGCTGAAAAACTCTAAATTTTGATTGAACATTCGAGTTATTATCTTACGTGGATGCTGCCGTGAACAATTCCCTGTTGATGCAAGAACTCAACAGCTCCAACAAGTTGAGTCATTGCATCCTTGGCGTTGTCCTCATTGTAGCTACCATGCTCCATTACATAATCTGAATTACACTTTTTGTAAGTGCGGCTTGAATTTGATAGAGTGCAGGTGACAAAGTATTGAGTGCTATACAAATTCCCAGACAGATACATGGTCAGAGGTATTCTACTTTCTGATTGGTTTCTTCAGTAACCCGCTTACCGTAGGCATTTCTCTGCCCGAGCTCCATGACGGTGTAGCAGATTCCACGGCACATGTTCACCTCGAAAATTTTGAGAATCGCTGGATGTTCGAGAAAGAGCACGTTGAACATCTTGCTGTTTTCGACTCTTCCGGTCATCACTTCATCGTGGAAGCTGTCCAAGTACTCCTTCACGGCAATCTGAAAGGAAATGTAGCATGAATCAGAAAACAAAGCACACAGTGTTAGTTTGGAACGAATTGAGAAGTCAGATGTGCTTATTGAAACGTGATAAGAGTGTGGAACTGTGGTTATTGATAAGAATATAAGCAGTTGAAACTAACTTTCTCCATAGTCCCCATATGGGTTGCCAACAGCACGTAGCCAAAGCGACCCTCTCCAATCGTGTTGCCGACTCCGGTTCCGTTAAGAACTCCCAGGAACTTGGTCATTTTGTGCTCCTGGAACTTCTTGACCTCTTTCACGTCATCCACCAGTGTTTGTCCTTCGTTTGAGCAGACTCGGTACTGGAGTCCCAGACAGAGGTTCTGGTCAACAAGCTTGCTGAGTTCAGGGTTAGAGAAGAAGACCGCACCCGACTTCATTTTTCGCCTGCTAATCCAAGTCTCTGCCGCTGCAAAGAACTTCATTGGATTTGATTACTTCTCAGTGCATTGGACCGAAATAGAAAGGAGAAAGAAAACAAAATGGAATGCAAAGAAGAAGAAGATGTTCACTTCAGAGAGCTGTGGAGGGTAACGGAATGAATTTTGCATTAGAGCAAAACGAAGCAGTAAAAGGTTTGATGACTGCGTGCCTCTATAAAATATTCTTCCATTAGCGCAGATTGTTCTTTACGTGCTGAGCCGGATTAAAGGTTTGTCAGCTACGGTAGCGAACGAGATTATGTGGGAAAAGCGCTACGGAACGGCTGCCCGTTTTAAAGCTTTTGGACTGGAATAAAGCCTGCGTTGGTTGATGAGAGAGATCAGAATCAGAGCGAATTCAGTGCTCGATAGCTGCAAGTATTTCCTTGTCGTCAGAGCAATCCAATTTGGATTAGCTCAGTACTGCGATCTTAGAATCAAAAGTCGGTCCGGATTAGTGGAAGCTTGACATTATACTATTCCACAATGGCTCCCACACACTCTAAGCCTTTGCTCGCAAGAACAGTTATGATCTCATTTAAAAAAACGGAAGTGATATGAGTCCATAAAAGGAAACATATGAAGGTATCAAGAAGAGAAAAGATGAAAGTGAAACTACGGTAACCTGACGGAAACTGGTGAAACAGAAGAGAATGCGCAGCAGTGGGCGGGACTAGAAGCTCAACTCCTTTCCTCTTATGATCATAATTCTTCTTATGTTTTGAACTCCGCCCCTTTTCGTTAGCTCTGACAGAGAACAAAAACACGCATGATATTTTGAACAGATGAGTGACCAAATGTGTTTCGTAGGATGCATAATGATTATATTTGGCTGAAACTAGACTACAAGGAAGGACAAAAATGAACAAAAACATGAACGGAAGGCAGAAAGTGATAAATAGAATCTGAGGAAGAAAAAATGGAATCAGAAAAAAGAGCACCGGAAATTATATAGACATAAAGACGACTGGAAAGAAGGATTCGAATCGGGTCCACATTTCCTGAGATGATGATTACCGGAAACATAGCTCACAACGAAGAATAAATGCGATTTGAACGCGTACCGAAGAAATGGCATCACACTGACTATGAGTGCAAATTTCCGGGAGCACTGATCTCATTCTCTTTTGTTTTCTCTTTATCATACCGTAGCCTTGAGACGATGCGCCAAACAGCAGAACTGATCGATGTGCCTCGCGATCGGTGGCCAGTTTGTCTTCAAACGGATATCCTACTTCTAATCATTAGACGGACGGCAAACGACATTGCGAGACTGTTCTCCTGTCAATCTTTTTGTGTTACGCCGCAGCGCCTTCTTCTCCAAAAACCCCTCGCCAGTCGTTCAAAACGTCACATTCGCAATCGGGTAGCCATGGAAATGTTGCGTTGCGAAGTTTATAAGACTTTGAGACGCTCTCACAACCGTTTTCTATGGCGACGAAACGCAAAGCGGTTCGAAAAAAGAGTGCGAAAAAGGAACGTAACAGGTATAAAGAACAACATATCATCGCTACCCCAGAAAAAGGAGAGAAAAGAGAACTGTTGCATTCGTCTTTTTGATAACGGAAAAATTCGGGAGAGTACGGCCTCCCACTTCGCACGTTTCATAATGTCACAATCTGGTTCTCCGTTTCATTTTCTTCTTTTCATTTAGATTCAATTCACTCGAATAGAAGAAAAAGAAAAGAGAATTTAGGACTACAGTATGCCCAATGCAGCATGCCCCCGCACACTTCCGGTCTTTCAGTCTTGATGCCTGCAAGTGAGAAATCTCGCAGCTCGCTGGATAATTAGCCGCATTTCCGGTGTGGAGGCCAATTAGATCATGTGAGCTCACGTGCACCTGGCACTGAGCCTTTAGAGCCATGAGCCCCAAATCCTGGCGTCGGGCGCTCTGTCTCTTTTGAATTAAATCCAGAAATAGAAACATGAGACTTGAGATTTGACGGGTTTCCTCTTGCTAAGCGCCTTCAATTTCACCTTTATCTACATTGTGTGTGTACTTTTAAAGAAGTACACGAACTGATTGGCAATAGTCCTTATCACTGCTATATAAACTCGCCCGCAAAGGTCGAAAATCAGGAATTCCCCTTGACAGACAATGTAGCTGGACAATGTTCTGTTTGCAAATTACGACAAAAGTTCGATCTACCGACAGGTTTCAAAGATTTGAGCGGCCATATGCACTTGGTAACAGTGAATAGAAAGGAGCAAAATGAATTTTTGGAAACAATTCTCCCTAACATATGCGCATTTTGATTTGGGATATAAAACGAAGCTAATAGAATGTTCCATCGGGAGTTTAGACAGCCACTTGGTCAAGACTCTCAATTGTGGCGCTCGCACTTTTTCGGATTTGCTCAAAGTCGGATAATCCGGCAGTACGTGTCAGTGTAATCTCGAGCCCGCAGTCTGTATCCGACGAATTTAACTCAGAGCAACGTGCAAGAGATTTCTGCTTAGCTCGAGAAGTTACGGGGTCAGCTCCCATCTTCTTTCGAAGACACTTTCGTTTCTCATGAAATCTTCACCATATGCTGCTCGAACCCGTCGCGATTATTGCTTCAAGATTGTTAAAATTTAGCCTTGAGCGACAGATGTGAGCTCACAGATTGGGAATGAAAGGGTTGCTTGGTGTGGACCCTCAAAAGTCATTCCTCAAGAAGTGATAAGCGACTTTTTTCGATTAAAAAGTTGCGACGCGGAAACGCCTAGAGCGCTTCTTGGTTGCAGAAAGAAAGAGCACATTGAGAAAAAGAGGAATGCACTTCTAAAGGGACACTCTTCCTCTGCCGAAACGGATACGTGCTCACAGCTTATCTTTGCTATTCAAAACCTTCTTCAAGTAGGCGACTTGAACGAAACGAGTAAGAGTAAGTGTGAGGAAAAACAGATAAGTTCTATTAAAGTAAAAATAAAATAAAAAAAGCCGGGGAGCCTGGGAAACTGAAATGTCCTGGGGCAAAAACGACAATTGGTCAACGAGTGAGGGCAAAGGAAATTGTGAAGAAATAGTGAGAAGTTAGGAGAAATAGAGCGACAGATCATGTTCTGAAGTGTTGTGACTCATCTTGATTCCCTCAAAAAAAACGAACATTTTTGAAAAGTAGATCAATCATAAACATTTTTGATCCTTCACTGGTGCGATATCGTTTTTTTCCCGGAGCAGATACGCGGAGAAAGATTTCTCTAGTTTTCTGCCGATGTTGAGGTCATCGGAACGGAGGTTATGCGGCGTCTTGGCGGCAAAGGTGATGAGATCGGAAGGAGCGCTCACCTCAGCCACACACAATTTTCACATTCGAAAGGGAAGCTCTCCTTTGTTTCGTAATGGCGTCTGCCCGGCTAGCTCACTCCCCTGGCCGGCGCCGCGCATTCGGTCCTCTTCCTCTTCCTCTTTTCAATCGAAGAGCAATAACTTTGTATGCAAATCCCAACGAAGGAATGAGACACTGGTCAAAAATGTCGTCACTCGAAAAATCAAATTAACTTGATATTGGAAACTGATTAGCGCATCAAAGTTCCAAGAGAGAGAGAGAGAAACGAAACTAACACAGTAGCGCCATTGCTGGTTAGCGAGACCTTCGGGAGGTTCTCATAATGCGAGATGACCTATGAATCGGGACGTTCAGAAAACAATAGGATGGGAAGGTGAAACGCCCATAACGACCAGTTTTGTCATAAATTGGCATGACGCTTGAAGGATGGTCTCTGTTGAGCTCGCATTTGAAATATAACTGGTGACTGATGAAAAGACGAGGAGGAGCAGCTGGGACAGGTTAGATTGGCGCCAGTCGTTGGAGAGCGTCGAAGAAAAGAAGGGAACGTGTTACACTAGAGGGACAATTTCACTACCAGAAGCACAAAACAAATGAAAAGCAAAGACTCGCTCCGTGGAGTCCGAAGGTGGGTGCAAAATGTCTCGGCATTTGAGGAAAACCTCTCAGACACTCGAAGTTAGCTTCGAAGCAAAAGTTGAAGACACTCAGAATAGAGTTTGAAACTATTTGATGACACAATCAAACATGTCGAGAGATTAACTGAAGCCGCTTTGCCTTTCTGCTGGATTTGCCCTTCGTTTCTTCTTCCTTCACCCAAATGGCTCAACAAGCCCGAGAGCCGATCCTAATTTGTTGTTTGATCAACTGAAAATTCGAACATCTTGCAAGAGCGCTCGTCATATGGCTGCTTAGTTCTTTTCTGATCCAAAGAGTTGTATTCAATTGCGGATAGAAAGTGTTACCCGCTCACATTCTCGAATGGATTCGAATCACATCATATCAGTAGAAATGTTTGATTGGAAAACGCGGAAGGTCAGTGAGAGAGAAAGTGAAAACCAATGAAAAGAGCAGCTAACCGGCAAAACGAAGCAAAACGCAAGTGGCGGGGCTGATCAAAAAATGAGCAGCAGTGGACCCAGAGTTGATGAATTTGAGGACCAAGGGGCAACAGCCGTGAGAACCATGACCCTCGGTTGTGACAGATGTAGTGGAAGAAGAGTGCACTCAGTGACAACAGGAAACCCCTAGACACGTGTTCTCTCGAAATAGACAACTTGTCTCATGATGAAGGGTATTCCTCTACTTTATGAAAACTAGTTTGAAATCAAATTCATGTTCTTCTGTCTTGGAAACCGGATGTAACATGATGTGTGCATAGAAGGGAAACGGGAAGAATGAGCGAGGTGATGATCAATGGAAGAAGGAGAGACATGTTGGAGTCTACACTTAACCAAAACCCAAAATTAAAATGAAAACTAGAAGGTTTTGTCTCACACTTCAACGTGATTCTCACTCCGAACTGCCAATTATAACTCTCATGTGATCATGAGCAGTTCTTCCGGGTTATTTGGGACTGGTTGAATACGGAAAATAAAAATTATTCTGAACAATTCTCGTGACCAACACCCACTAATCAGTGATAAGACCCAACCCCACTCACGTCTCCTGAGATTTGAGCGTCCGCTAGAGTTTAGTAATGACCAATCCAGTTGCTTGAGCTAACCGCAATCGATGGAAAGAGAAGAGCTGAGTGCCGAGACGACAAATGACGGTAACTACCAGTAATTTATCACTGAAGCCAGTTCATGGCTGACAGGTCTGATTCGGGGAGCCGCGGTGGGCGCCACCCATTGGTCACGCTTTCGTGTCGTGCCAAACAAAAACTCACGGCTCGATGAGTTTTTTTGTAGATCAGGTCGTTACCGATCTTTTCGCGGTACTGGTTTCAGTTGAATGCGCTCCAGTTAACCCATTACACGTTTCGCCCACAGTATCTGCAATCCGTACTTCCGGGTTCATGGTACGTAGAGCTCGGGATTAGAAGTAAGGCGCAAGTGTTGAAAAGACAAAAGAGGATTTCGAAATTCATTTCAAAGCTTTTGTCGAGTAGAAGACTTCCAACTGGATTCGAGTGCTGTGTCTGGATGCGATGCGATGAGAAAGACATGAATCTCTTTTCTAATGTGCACTCAGGCAACGAGTTTCGGCTCACTAATAGCAACTTGCTCTCGAAACCGAAGTTTAGATTTCATTTTTGCATGCGCAACCACGTCAAGCAGTGCACTCTTACTCAATCACCTGCCTGTACTCAAAACTGACAGCTTGCAACATACCGCATAACTCAAAACTTCTAAATAAGAAGAAAAAAAAAACATTTTAATCAAAGTTGGAAACATTTCATTGCATGATGACTAGAAGTGTACATTCAGAGCAAGCCAATCAGTCATATTCGTTATGTTTCTGGAACACGGGGGATCGGTTTTCAAGGATAGAAGACTTTTCGTAGTGACAAAGCAACATAATAGTCCTTTTTTGTCTCAGCAAGAATATCGACAAGTGAAAATAATTTATGAGGGAAGTTGATAAGGAAAAGTACACAATTACGTGAAAACAAAACGTGTGTGTTGAAGTAGAATATTCAGTTCAGAAATTGGAAAGGAAAAAGAACGGTTATGAAAAGAGCAAAGAATGGCAATAGACACCCGTTTCAAAGAAGATAGGGATGGGACATGGAAAGTGTACAAGATTTTCTCTAATCTCAATGTTTGCAAAATTATGAGAAACAATGAAAACGTAGAAAATAAGTAGATGATCACACCAGGACGACTACAGACTTCAAATAACTACGGCTACACATGAGTCGACGTTCTGCTGATTGGTCGTACCACTTCGGGAGACGACAAGAAGTTATAGTTGGATGTTTTCGGTGTTTCCACTTCTTGCAACGTCTCCATGACCGGCAACTTGTCGCCCATTGCCATTCCGTACATGTCTGAAACTCCTGAAATAAGACGAGAAACTTGTTATGCACACGAAGTTAAAAGTGTTGGTTAGTACCTCCAGGCGTTGAGAGTCCACTTCCAAACGATCCATATGAGTGTTCATACCGGTTGTAGATGTATTCATTTGCCGAGTTGTTGAAGCACTTGGGATACAGTCCTCCGGGAGGTCCGAATGATCCGGTTGCTCCAAGAAAGTCCAGATCTGGGTTGTTTTGCGGAATTGAAATGTAGTCCTGAATACAGTTTTATGCTATTGTCTAGTTTGGACTCTTACCTTTGTTGACAAATGAACGTTGTCTACAGGACTGCTGCTGTACATTTCTGGGTAGTACTGCCCATCTAGTGCTTCACATTTCACAGTGACGTCAGACTGGTCATCTGGAACTAGAAGTTCGGATACGTTTCGAATTGTCCTGTCCGACAAACCTATGAACTTTGTCTTCCGGGAGCGACAATTATCCTTGCACAAGCAAATGCAACAGAGAAGAGAAACCAAAAGTACACTCGCACTAATTATGGCAAGTGCAACCATGCGATCGAATTTAGCTGTGATCACTGGAAACTCTGATTAAGAGAGAGTTCATATTCAGGAAACATACCGAGCCAATCCAGGAAATTTCTTTTTTTGAAAATGGTTCCTCGGTTGTCAAAACCTAATCCATTGTTGGCAGAACAATTGTAAACTCCAAAGTCTTCTTCCTTTACATCTTTGATTTTCAGAATGCTCTCTTTCCCATAAGGTTTTGGATATTGATGGACCTGTAATTCAAAACTTTGGATCCCACTTCAATTCTATTTCCGTACCGTAATTCTTCCGTTATTGAAATTGATCTCCTTTCCATTTAGTGTCCACCGAACATTATTCGTCTTCGGCCTTCCACTAATCTCACAAATGATTTCAACGGCCTCATCAAGCGAAGCGGATACCTCATCGCTCATCGAAACCGACGGCGGTCCTGCAAGTGAATCAGGATGTGATTTATGAATGTCGTTCATGTTTTATCACCTCTGATATGAAGATAATGCGAAAGTACTTGTTTCCGAAAGCCATCGACCGTGGCGGTGCAATTGTAGTTGCCTTGTTGCCATGTTCTAACGTTTTCGAGGGTAAAGCTAGAAAAGACAATTTTGAATGGTTCTAAGAAATATTTGATTACTTTTCTCCTCTTCCAATAATCTCTTCACTATCATCACGAGTCCAGAAAATCACTGGAGCGGGGTTTGCAACGGTTGCGCAGTGGAAGAACGCATTGTCACCCTCATTGACCTCTTTATCCTGCGACGTCGACATAATACGTGCTCCAACTGAAATTACAGAATCTTGTACATTCTCAGCTTGAATTTTCTCTAGTTTGAACTCTTCGACGTTTGCGAAACATCAGGCCCCATTTTTTCGTGACCAGATCAAGAAAAATCTGAATTCCAGCTCCGAATCAGTCATGCCTAACAACCGAGAGATTCGAATTTGCTAACTGATCCGAAAATCGTTTGGTCAAAACATCGTGACGCACGGGAAACATTGCAGAGAATTTTTGAGGTAGACGAAAAAAACGAAGAGGGAAAAGAAATATCAGAATATAGTTTTCAAAAAAACTCACAAGCAACATTCAACTTCAAGGATCCACGATTTGTACCGATCTCATTTGTGGCTTCACAGTAGATATCACGGTTGTGATCTTCCATTTTTAGAGTTTCAAATGTCAGCGTCTGAAAATGAAAAAGTTGAAAATGAACAATCAGCTGCAGAAAAGTGTAAACTCACATCTCCAGTCTCTTTCAACTTCTGATTTCCTTTGTACCATGCCAATTTCACATTGTCTAGTGGTTTTGCGTTGACATTACATGCCAAAAGAGCAGACCCGTTCTCTCGCAGAGGCATTTTGGATGCCACCGTCAAGTTTATTTGAGGAGCGTAACGGAGGTTTAGTTTCACCGAATCTACTTCGATCTGGAATTGGAATGATGCCTGAATTTCAACTTCTATTTTACTGTTTCTCACCTTGTTGGGGAATGTCATGTGCTGACTGATACAAATCAGATATTTATGGTCGTCCTCGGGTCTTGGAATGAAACTAAAAAGCAAGTTGTAAATTAGACCACAAGATATTTCGATCTTACGTGATATTGCTCATAATGCTGTAGATATTAGCATCATCTTTAGATTTGAGACCACTTCCTTCAGATTGAGTAGATTCGTTTACATGAGCAATCACTGTTTCTTGGAAGATCTCAGAGTTTGCTGAAAGATATATATTATTTTGCGATATCCAAGTTGTGAATTACTCACAGAGAATACCTCCGAACTTGGAACGAGACTCGCCCAACCATGCTGTGATGTATTTTCCGTGTTCGTCGGAAGAAATGGCCCATCCAATGGCTGGAGGAGGTTTTCCTTTCCGGGAAAGACATGATTGTGAGATCTGCTCTCCGGCAATTCCTTTTAGAGAGTGATGACTTTTCAAGATTTTCGGCGGCGTCGGCCTCACTGAAATTGCACAAAATCCATTGCAGTTTCCGGTTATCATTATTGGTTTTGCCCAGAGGTACTTATTATTTGGTTTATTCTCAGCTCATCCAGTCAATGGGTTTTTAACCGCGCCCTTTGAATGATGACCCCGAGGCTGTTCGTGGCCGCCTTCACAATGAGATTTACACCGAAATCGCGTTCCTCTCGCACGAGTCATCTTTCCCCGAAGCGGCGATGTTTTTGTGTCCGCTGAGCAGCTGCCATATCAGAGACCGAAACGAACGTGGCAGGAGAAGCGGAACGCGGGTCCTGCGCGGATGCGTACCCTCAACAGCCACTTCAAAGATAAATTGGCGTTGGCAGCACGTTTATGATGACATTAATTGACAGCGAATGCGCGAATTGCCTATTTGTCATGTGAAATTTCTTAGTGGCTTCAATTCTGAGTTTTCCTGATGACCCCTGCTTGCAATACTACGTTTCCAAGCTGATAGAAGTTTTGAGAAACTTGAGAAAAAATTGTGTAATTGGAGAATGTGCGAAAAAAATAGGAAAGTGTAAGTGTAACGGCTCTGTGAAAAAGTGAAAAAAGTGCATGTGTTGTGGTGTATCTTGTGCTGCTCTAATCACTCACCTAGAACAGTGAGTTTTGCTTTGCTGGAAACCACAGCCTTGGCATGATCAGATTCGGAAATTTGACAAGCAAAGTCATCATCGTCGAAGAGGGTGACATTCGAGATCTGGAAAAAAGCAGTTTTATTTTTAGTTTATCGTATATTAAGTTTGTCCATAATCATGAGACTGAATTGGTACCTCCAAGTTGTATTCTCCCTTTGCAGCACTCCCAACCATTCGGTATCTCTTGTTCCCCGGCAGTGGTTTGTCCCTGTCAGTACCCAATCCAAAGTCATCTTTCATCCACTGAACTGGTCCTTGCTGCAAAAAACCACAATGTGCGTCATTCTAATTATCTCAAACAGCCAACCAAACGGCCGTTCTTTTTTTTAATTTGTTTGGAAAGATTGTGAGCTGACTAGAGAAAACTGAATAAGCTAAAACCAATTTGTCTTTGAAATTACAATTGAATTGGTTTTTCAAATGTTAGTTTCTTTTTTTATTCCAATGGTTCAAGAACGTTTTCAATGCAAATCACTTGATTTTCTGTTGCAAAAAAGAGCACTCTGTAATTGAATCTTCTGTGGGCGAGAAGAGGACTGGCTTAACAGGGAAGTGCGTGCACTTCATTCACAACTGGACTGCATATATTCAAAATGTTCAAGAAACGTTGGTTCAAAGACATCCAAAACGTTTTAGAGAATTTCAAGGATCTCAAAAGAACAAAAAAGCATCGATCATTTTGTCAGATATGTCAAAACCTTGTCATGCTCATACCTGATGTTCAACTCGACATGTCAGCACTGCTGTCTCTCCGACTGCTGCGAGTGTGTCTTTCGGAGCTTCCACTATTCGTTGCTGGAGCTGTTGGCAATTGGCCAGTTGAAGCACCAGTGGCCATAAGAGCCACCGAACCATAACGCCTGGAAATGAAGGAAATCGGAACAGAAGTATGATAAAAAGAGCAAACAAGTTAACTGAGAACTGAAACTCAAGAATCTTTAAGAAATTTATCAAGTGTTCAAGAATACTGGCTACTCGTGTTCTTCCCCTCCTTCCGTTCATATTAAAAAACACTTTCTGGCCACCACTCCGCTCATTGAAACGAGAGAAAGTTGAGGAGAATTGGGGATAAGAAATGATGATGTGGTTGAATGATGCACAGAGTCGGGAAAGACGCAAACAGAGCCGCACGTTTCTCACATTGCAAAAAGTTAGCGAGCCAGGGCCGAGTTTCGCGGCTGTGGGTCCCTCCCGTCCAATGCACAACCTCTTATTAAATATCGCCAACTGGGATTTGTCAGCTGTACTTTTAATTATTCATGACGACAACGACGACGACAAACGACCACCGGCAAATGGTGGAGGAAAAATGAGAAGCGAAACTGAAGAAATTGAATTTTAAACCAATAGGGACATTGAAAAATGTTTGAGTGGCCAGTTTTTGGGTCAGTTCAACCCTTTGGGACTCATCAAAAAGCGGAAACGGACGTGTTCAAAGAGAATAGGGTCCTATATGTCACACATACGGAAAACATGGAAAGAAAGACTCCAAAAACGAGAAGGTGGCTCCTGAGGGTCTAATGGGGGCCAGGACACAGTGGTTGACACCGAGGGATTATGGAAGGACACGGAATGGAAAACGGGGTCGGTCAGGATTACGACCGAGTGGCTCATGTACCCGTGGAAAAGCCGTCAAATTGCACGGGTTGTTCAAGAGGGCATGACGATTGAGGAAGAGGGAAGGGTCTCCTTATGAGAAGAAGGCAGAATCTGATTATTAATAGCGTAACCTCAATAAGCATGTCCTGAGATCAGAGTTTGAATTCATAATGATGTTTTGACCATGTTATGAGCAACAAGAATTAGAAAAGTAAAAGAGACCGGATGTAAATAAATAGAAATAACAGAATAAAAGAAGAGAATTGTTGAATCCGTCGGTTGTTGGGAGGAAGATACGGAGGAGAGAAGGAGGAGCAAGAAACGAAGGCTCATTTGTAGGCGGCGCGACAACTTTTGAGCTTGACAAGAAGACGAGTTGCAACAGACGGACAGGACTTTCTACCCACGTTTCGTTTTGTTTTGGCAATGTCTCTTCTTGATACAAACGATGCATTTCAAAAAAGAGTGCAAGTTCAAGAAAACTCTCGCGAATCCATAGAGCAGCAACAAAACTGACCTGCCATCCGGGAACACTCAATGCCAATGTGCTAAAGTTGTCACATTGACATCTTCTGTTGAGTGGCATATGCTAATAAGTACATTCATTCTTCCGGGAGAGTAACGAGTCGGAAAGATCGCTCCTCCGGGAATGAATCTGAGAGTGAAGGGCTTCGTCCCTCATTCAACTCGTTTTTCTACAAGGTGATTAGCACGGCGTGAAATATGAGATGGCCTCCGGTGGCAACATATGTTAGGGGCGGCAGAAAAAAGAAAGATTTTGTCTCAGCCTGACCAGTAATCTATGTAGTACGGAGAACTGGATAGTGTATCCAGACGGAAGCGCTAAGTGGAATTGAAAAAAGAGAGGATGGCTAATGGCTTTGTGACACGGTAAATACAGGCTGTTGAAATTTTCCAATTTTTGAACAAGGTAAATTCACTGTTTTGTTTTTGAGAAAACTGAACACAGTCCGAATGTTTCTGGTTCATTACAAAATGTGTTACGAGAGTTACGGCTGGATGCTGATTAGTGCTTACTCTCAGTGTCATGTCAACAATTGAGTGCGGCCTAAGCAGATTAGTCGTGGAAATATCGAAATGCCCACCCACCACGGGGATCATGCTCGGGGATAGAATTGAGATGGAAATAAATCAAGAAAGACACGGAAGGTTGAACAAAGGATAACAAATTGGTGCGGAGAGATGGGGGGAAACAATGTGATATTTCGATGTCACATCACAGACACCAAATGATGATTACATTGAAGCAAATGGAGAAGTTCTTGATCAACTTTGCTTCAAAAAAGTGTAGGGTAAAACCGAAAAGACAAGTGCTATTCATCTTTCCCAAAATCTAGTTAGCTTCTGAAGTATTTGACGGATGGGTGGACAAGAGAAAAAGGGTGCGAAGTTTTTGAAGAATCTTGGTTTTGAAAAATACATCTTGTATGAGACGAGTGTAAATTGTTGGGGTTATTTTGCAACAGAAAGAATGACCGAATTGTTGTTTGGCATATCTGGCAAACTCTGTGAACCAAGGGACAATTAGAATCTGGGACAGGGAAGTGGTTCAGGAAAGGAACGCATGCCTCCCAGTTCATTAATGAGCCCGATTATACGGATAATTCAGTTTGGCATATCTTCACGTAATGGTCATCAAGGGAGAGGGACCTTCGAGGAAATATGGCTCTTCTTCGAAATTTGATGACTTTCTGAGACTAAGGGCAAGAGCATCTAAATCCGGAAAGAATGTTAGTCGTACTAATATCTCGCCAGTCAAACCAAGACGTTTTTTCGGAAGGGGGGATCCGTTTTGTGGCAAATTCTTGTTGCATCCCGTGTCCATTCTGCCTTTCTGACTTGAAAACAACCAACAAGTTATCTGATTTCTCTTTGAAACTAGATTTTCTTGACGAGTCGTAGCGAGGAGTTCGCGATTCGTGAGATTTTTGAAAAATCCCAAGGAAATTTGTGGAAATTTGAGGAAAAATGCAATCGTTCCTTGTCATTCAATTGAAATGAAATAAAATAAAAACAAGGAACACGAAAAAGATGTGACAGGCAGAGGAGCTGAACAAGATAAAAGGATAACGTGCTAAAATGATAAGAATACGAGTTCAAATGCTTAGAGGTCGTGAGGTCATAGGAGCAGGTAAAATGGGGTAGGCTCGGACGCCAACTGACTCGTCTCGAACCATTCTATCTCTGCTCCGATCGGGCCTAAGGCTCCGCTCGACAAAGACGAGCCAACACTGAGAGTCGGTTGTAATTATGAGCAAGCTGGCGGCGGAGAACACCAGCACTTCTTCATTCCTGTCACCAGAGTCGTCCCGTCCTCTACACTTTGTTCGCGCCTCGTAGTTGATTTGGGTTTACTACAATGTTGCTGATAGGACAGTGGGAATTCATACCTTCCAGAAAACTAATAGTAAGTTTCAAAAACCTTGAACCTTGATGTTTTCGAAAACTCGCAGTCTCTTGTGGCTGGTACGCCATACGGCCAACAAGTTCGATAAAAGCCGTAAAACATGGCGTAGGCGCTTTGGGATAAATGACATATGGATTCGTCCCCAGTGGGCAGAACCCCAGTTTTGGAAAGAAACCTAACAATGAACAGATTCAGAGAGTTTGTTTCGAAATAAGCGTATTTTGATGAATCAGCTGATTTCAGTAGAGTTTTTATAGAACTTAGAAAAAATTGAAAACGGAAAGTTGAGTTGAAGGATGTGTGTCAACAACTGGAAAGTCGGAAAATTCAAAGAAGAATGGAATGTTTGAATATTTCATTGTTGTTCTTCTTAGGAACTGCAGGTACATTTGTCTTCCAGAAGTAGACTAAGGCAGTTCTTTTGTTTTTTGGTTCCGAAGGCTAAGGGTCAAGTATATAAACGACGAAGGATATACGATGATAATTGAAAAATTGACTCTAGTTCTATAAACAAAGTTCACCCGATGCAACTGAAGCTCTCTACCAAACAATAGA
This sequence comes from Caenorhabditis panamensis, assembly GCA_900883565.2. NCBI lineage: Eukaryota > Metazoa > Nematoda > Chromadorea > Rhabditida > Rhabditidae > Caenorhabditis > Caenorhabditis panamensis. The sequence continues at coordinate 835,139 of LR537692.1, read as the reverse complement.
CATCATCGGAAGTCATCGGACAATTGGGAGTAAGGAACGTAGACTGAAGAAGAAGCGAGTGATTACGCAACTCTTCCTGCCGCCTCATCTCCCACACCAAATGTTCGGTTCAATGGATGTTTGATAAACAAGTCGTAATTTACCCGATGTGTGAAATCGAGACTCATTGTAAAGGAACACTTCCCACCACTTTTTGTATGACAAAAATAAGGGAAACAAAAGTACTACAATTTGAGGGATAGTAGAGAAATGTGGCAACGAGAACAGTGAAATGAGAAAGTAGGGCTAATTACAGTAGCTCAATTGTCGCAATTTCTCCATAAGCAATGCGTAATGCAGTCCAACAAGTGGGCCGCATCCTGAATTTGAATAAAATAGTAGAAGTTGTCGAACGACCGACCGACGTCTTCAAGCCGGGGGCCTGAGGGCGAAGGAAAGGGCGGCGATTGAGTTTTGTTTCGACAATGGCCATCCCCGGGAGAGATATATAAAGAAAAGAGGAAGCGAAACGAAAGGAGGAGTGGAGAAGATGAATCTTAGTAGCTTTGTAACGCATCGGAGTTTGGAGCGAGCTGTAATCGAAATGCACATGATGTATTATTACCTTATTACCTAACCGACAATTGGAATGCACTTCTTTTACTATGTTCCAACAATTGTGCGGCACAGACACCGAGAATTCAAAAACTGATCTTCATACCACAGGTAGAGAAAATGCAGGTTCCGTCAAAGGTGGTCCAGAAACAAATGGGGAACATAAATTTATGACTTTCGGTAGGGGAGGTACTAAGAGAAAGCGGCGTGTGAAAAATGCAAAATCTTTGTAATACGTTAGATGTCTGCAGGAGAAAGTGCTTTCGGTCGGTGGCATTGGGGCACATGGAAACACTTTCGGTATTTAACGAGTCCAGCTTCTTTCAAAACAAAAGGTGCGGCTTGGTGGGTGTCTCAATGAATTCTCGGTCATCAAAAAACGTTGTCCACAAACTGAGCTGACAGAAACGAAGGATTTGTAACATTGTTCGAAATATGAAAACATGCAACTCACGAGACTCACAAAACGAAACAAACACGCGTGAGAAAGAACGCGGGAGCTCAATTATGATCAAGTTTCAATTGTTACCTAGAACGCGATTGTATGTGCTCAAATATGCATGTCTATACGCGGAAGTATTTGTGCATAATAAGAAATTGGAGACTGAACAGGCGATTTGCGAATTACAATTTGAACAGAGCTACGGAGAAACAAAACGGTGCTAACTGGTTGACGTGTCAATGGCAATTATTCAACGGAATGCCATGAACAAGCTAGGTGGCCATGTCTACGAACAGAAATGAACATCAATTGGTGTTGAATGGGGCACAGTGTGAAAACAAGAGAGAGAGAAAATGAGTAGATAAAAAACGGTTGTTGTGAGTTGAGGAGTTAGTGAGTGTAGGGGAAGGGTATCGGTTGGTGCGACCGGTTGCGCAACCGCCCGGACAGGGGTCACAATACAATCCTCAGCTGCTCTTCCCGAGTAATGCAGGTCCACATTTTGGACAACGTCATAAATTGAACGGGATTGAGTTATATTGGAGTTAGGACCAGGAAGACCAGGAATCTTGAACTTTGCATTCGGAATGCAAAGAAATGTGAAAAAACGGAGAAGAAAAACTTAAAAGTCCAACTAGAATGTTCCGGAGTTTCCAATGCAAGAGTAAAAAAATTGAAGAACGTGTTCCATCAAAATGACTTGCATCAAGAGTAGCGCTACATAGACAATGCCTTATACAAAGACTAATTATTCACTGACCAACCAGAACCAACAAACGTCTCGATTTTACACGCCAGAAGGGGTGAAATCTGCTGGGCATCTGAGGACAACCGGAAGTGAACGCACACCAATTGATGAGCTCAATAAAAGACAAATGATGTTTATGGGTGTTGGCAGGCACTTGAGAGGGCGTGAACCAACCCAAAGCTGGAACAGACGGCTCGTTGCGTAACAGCAAACCATGATGACAAATTGCCGACAAACGCATATCCGTCGACAGTCGTGATACGGAGCAGCTTTGAAGCGTGTGAGGGCTGCGGTTGTTTTTGACCAGTGGCCAGTAGTCATCCATCAATTGTAATCTTTGCAGACCTTATGAGAGAATGTCATGAGAACGAATACAGAACCGACCTCACGTGAAATACCTTCTTGTAGTCATATAAGGTTGTATTTTTATTATAGAAAAACAAGCAGAGCAATTATAACCATAAAAAGTTGGTTGTATTCGTTGTGATAAAAATGATCACAAAAACACCGACATGAAAATTTGAGAAGAAAAAATGCTTGTCATGTAAAAGATGAGAAGACACTCACTCCAGAAACGGTAAGATTCAAAGTGTGGCGGTAATGGCAAATTAACAGAGAATGCAGAGAAAACGGTAAGGCACAATGAATTCGAGCAAATGTTCGGGTGAGAGTTGGCGGGGATGAATTATGTTTTTATTAATGGCTAAATGTGTCTTCTATTATGCACCAATATGCTTATTTTGTAAGTGAAATGGTGGATAAAAAGGAAAAACTGGGGAAGGAATGGAAACACTCATCATTTTGTCTGAAGTTACGACTAAAACATAAATAACAAAGAAGACTGGGCAAGAGTTGTGAGAAAAATTAACTGATATAAACTGATATGCAGGAGCTCTCAGAGCTCAATTTGGCATAGGAACAGATCTAGTGGCTTGGTGAGGAGAGAAGGTCCTTAATGAAACCGTTGAGGCTTTTGCTCATTTTTAGTCCTTGGACGTTGTGGGTGATTTGAGTGCGCGCAGTAGTTCCTCCCGGGTTAACTCGCTCGTCGATCTCTTGAAAGATCTGAAAAATATCGATTCAGAATTTGATAATGTTGTATTTTTTGTGTTACCTGTGAGAAACGTTTCTTGGACCGTGAGGATTCTCCGTTGTATGGTCTCATAAATGGTTCGGTATTGCGAAACAGTTCAGCTCCGGTGAGAGTATCCGGAAGACGAGTGAGAAACTCCACAGAGTCGTCGAAGTCCATCGTTAACAGTTTCGGCTCGTACATCCTCAGAATCCCAAGTGCTGCCTTGAACAGAAACTCTTCACCGTCTCGGAAGTATACGTCCCAGATACGGCACGTCACGTCAAGTGGAAGGGACTTGGCGTACATAGCAAAGATCCATTCGATGAGGTAGAGATCGGGTCGAACATCCAGTTTGTCCAAATGCTGGTGGAGTGCTGGTAGCTCTTGCTCGAGGTATCTGTCGTAGGCAATAAAGTATTCCGTCATTTGTGGCTGTTTCAAGCCGAAGAATGCAGATTGAAGTGGTCTCTCGAGCATGTTGGCGAATGAAATGAATGCTGCGTATGGCTCCATTTGAATAAGGAGAACCGCTGCGATAAAAGTCATGGACTGTACGTAGCCGATATCGGGACGGAGAATTGCATAAGCACTCAGCAAGCGGAGCAAGTGATCGTAGTAAGGCCCATCCTTCTGGAACATTCCGAGAGAAGTGAACGTTCGCGTAGCATCCAAATGGATCTGCGTCACAGAAGTTTCCTTTCGGTCTTCGCAATCCTGAAATTGAAAACTAAAATTTGATTTCTGACTTGATATTCTCACTTTGTTTTGCTCGGCAAGCTGTTTGGCAATCTTCTCCTCCGCTTGTTCCATCAATCCATCATAGAGCTCTGAAACCCATTGGGAACGTTCAATTAATTGTCAAAATTATGATGAATCACTTTTATCATCATATTCTAATAATCTCATGTGCAAACTTTACACATTCATCAAATTCTCGTCGATTTATCTCACCTCTTGTGATTGCAATCTCATTTCCTATCACTTGGGACCACACTTCTCCACGGACCTTCGCAGGAACTCCTTGCCACCACAACTCTCGGCATCTCTTCGAATCTTTCCTGAAAAAGATTTCATTGAATGAAAAGTGTGAGAGAAACAAAACGCGGCCGCTGTGTCCATTCTATCTCTTTCTCGCTTGCCGCGGTCACTTCTACAGCCCGTTACTCTCGGTCTCCCAGCGCCTCATTGGCTCAGTGGCAGAGCGTCTGTCTAGTAAACAGAAGGTCGCTGGTTCGATTCCAGCATGAGGCACCGAACTTTTTTGCACTCACATCTCTTCCCATTTTGGCAAAATCTGCTCCATCCATACACGACAGTGTGCAGCGGCTTGCTCTTCAAGTCGCTTCTGTTCTGCTTTGGCCTGCACTCGTTCTCTTTCTGCCTTCTGCTCTTTCTTCTTTGCCTAGAGATATTTTTTTATTATAAAGCACAATCACTTGCTATCTCACCTGCTCGAGAATATCCAGATACATCTGTTTATGCTGTGCAGCTTCATCCGCAGATTTCGAAGGCAATCCACTAGGCCTTTCCTCGAGAATCAGTCCCGTTGTAGCCATAACCCCGGATCCCTTGTTGCGACCTCCAAACATCCTCCACCCGTGCTTTTCCTCTTTGTTTCGGGAGAAGAAGTTCCTGCAGTTTCGTTTTTGTTGTTGTGTCGGGTCAAACGGCGCAGAGATGAAGAGATGGCGCACTTTGATAACGCTCAAACTTACTTGGGGAAATTGAAGAATCGCGACTTGCCCGATGTTTCCGGTTTCAACGGTGGCTCGTCAAAGTCGGACAATTCACTGCGGCGGTCCAACGAAGAACGTTTTGAGTCACTTTCTGAATTTGACGCCATGAATAGAAGTAAAAATGGTTTTCTTGAAAAGGAAAAAGACATTTTCCCACCGAAAGAGTGTCAATGTTATGAAAACATCAAAAGGGGAAGGGGCGTGGTACCTGACTCACCTGTGCAACCGATTCCAGAATCGTACTGGTCTTGTTCACTGGAACTTGACGAACAATCGGCTCGGGCGCTGAGATTTAGTGAGCAGAGCGGCTCATCGAGACATCTGAAAATAAGAAATGCATAGATTTGGTTAGTGGCCTATGTCGGCTGTCCGAGCCGAAGCTGAGCCACGCACATTCCGAGAAATATTTTATCGCCTACACATTTGCGACCCGAATAACAGAGAAGTTCAGAGAATATTATACTTGGTCGAGAAAGCTTTTGTTTTTCGGAAAACAGAAAACGGGAACGAAACGTGGCCTGTGTAGCGACGAAAACAGAGATAGGAACTACAGACACAGACGGAGAAACAGGAAATTGTCTTTAACGCGTTTCTATCGTGTTTGGTTTTTTTCTGCCATAAACTGTTATTGTGAAGGAACAAGGAACAATCTGTGTAGTTTCTTGCAACGCCCACGGAATGTTTCAGAAGTAGGCGGAAAGAAAGGAAAACCAACCTTTCTGGAAAGGCCTTTAGTTTCTCGTTCAGTTTATGACAAACTATAAAAAAGGAGTGGGCTATACGCGGCCGTATGTTCTTGCGAAGGGCAAATCAATCGAAATCGGCGACCACAACTGGTTTCACGCCTCTCCCTCACTCCTCCGAATCCATTTCTTTTGTTTCAATCCAATCTTTAGGTAGTTTTGAAAAGAAATGGGTGATAAAAAGATGAAGTTAATCTCGAAAATAGAACAAGGAAGACAGAAAAGCGAAATGGAAATGTCAGAAGTTAGAGGAAGTAAAGCTACGTAGGAGTTTTGAGTTTTCTGTTTGCATTCCAAGTGCAAATAAGAACAGTAGCCACTATAATTGTCGCATGGTGACAAAAAGCTCGAGCTCTGCCGGAATAATAACATTCCTGCACGTGATAACAACTAATGAGTCTTTATACCTCAATGATTTTGAAACTGGCACATAGCTTGCGGCTGTTTTCTGGACAACCCCTCGGAAAAAGATCATTGAATATGAATAGTATGATTCATGGAGCAGCTGTTTCGTTTTTTGGTCATTACATTTCAAAAAACCCGAAAAAAAGCTTTTCTGGAATTGTTTACGCAAAAACGGTAATGGAAAGGACCACGTGTCTCTGAGTTGTGTCATCTGCTTCTCATGCTTCAGTTGTATACAACTTTGTTCATGTTCCCCCCGGTTTGATTTTTGATTATTATTTCAAATTCAATTCAATTTCTCTGTGTATGTGCGGAACCGAAAAACGTGATAGTACTTGAAGCTCACAAAACGTTGGGAAACTCAGGGCAAACGAACGCTTTTGTTTACATTTGCCCTCGGAATTATAACCGAACGGCACGAACATCAAAGACATCAAAATCCCTCTTCAGTTCATTTCTGATCTCAACTTCTTCTAACCCGAAAGTTTATTATCTGATTTCCGAGAATTCCCCGAGTGTTTATAATGAGGACATGAGCTATGAGCGCTCAAAGTATAGATCTGAAGACGGAACCAGAGCCAGAGCCACTTCACATTATATTTTGATGTCCACAGAGACCGGGACACGAAAAACAGCAGAAGAAATACTATTAGTTAGTGAGGGCCGGCGGAAGCGACCAGACATACGTATCCCCCCGACGAAAACAAGAACTCACTTGGCGGCTGACGGCGCCAGAGCCGGTGTTCCGTTGGCTGTCGTAATCCGGCGGGCAAAGTTCAGCTGGATCTGTGCCGATTCATATGAGCTGCGACGAATGTGACCTCGACGGAACTTTGTGTCTGTAAAAAGAGAAATATTATGAATCTGGGGTAATGTGATGCCTTTCTAGGGTGATGTGGCGTGTCGGAGGGTTTTATGTGACAGGAATGACACTAACACTGCACATGTTATCTATACAGAGAATGCGCCACAGTTTCATGGCCGCCATAGCTCAGTCGGTTAGAGCGTGGGTCTAATAAGCCCAAGGTCGCAGGTTCGACCCCTGCTGGCGGCAAATTTTTTTATGAACATCGCGAACTTTACTTTTGTAGTTTGATAGTCAAGACATGATAAAGAACAATAGCCTAAGGAATGTGTATCGACTGCAAATTACAACAGGAACTAGAACAACTGCTGAGTGCCAAAGATCATGAAGACTTTGACCCCTCTCAATCAAAGCCATTCACAACTTCATCAATTTCTTGAAAGTACAACTAGATAACATCAAAGTGAAGGAACCAACTGACCTTGTGTGGTTGAAGGTGATCCTGCGTCCTGGCATCCGAGGGACGGTGTCCTGTCTAGACTTTTCGTGTCTGTATTGTAGGACAACGGCAAGTTCTCGACGACTGTCGCCAGAGAGCTGCTCTGTGAGCAACTTCTGCCCGCCAGTTTTCGTTCTGAATACGGAAAAATTGAAGAATTTCGAGTCATAATGCGAGGGAACCACATAGACAAAGAAAACGGAGAAATGAGTGCAAATGGGGCGTGGCTCGGAATGGGAGATGGGGGTTTTTGGCAAAGTGAGAAATAAAATGGGCGGAGAAGAAGTGATGGGCTAAGTGAGTTGACAGATAAATACTTTTGTTGCGGGAGACAACGAGACAAGCGGAAATATTGAAAAATGCGAACAATTTGGAGGGCATTGTGTGAAAAGGTATCGTTTACTGTTTCTGTTTCTGTGGCTGCGGCTGTTGTCTCGTACCGACGGAAACGAAACAGAAGAATGGCCCAAGAATAGGAAAAAGCGACAATCGGAATGTATCTTCTGAAGTTAGGAGACGGAAAAAAGAGAAGAAAGAACGGAAATGCAAAGAAAAATGAAAATGAGAATGACTCAGAGCAGTGTCAGGACTCACAATCGGAATCGGGGGTGAAAGACAAATTACACTTTTCGGGGCATTGAAAAAAAGAAACGGTTCTATTTCAAGAGTGCAGACGAGCCAAGAAAACATTATGAGTCACTGTTACTGTTACCGTCATTTGAGAACAGGAAAGTTTTCAATAAATGAACGGTTTAGGTATGTAGGTGTGAACATCAACAAACCAAGGGTTGGGACAGAGGAATAGAAGAACTAGGAGGGTTTCATGTGTACCAAGAACAACAAATAACTGGTTGACACCGGACATCATCACACGAAACATGGTGTGTATATGTTTTTGTTCTGACATGTTGGCTAATGATAAGGTTCCATCAAGTAGAACATAAAAAATGATGACCTTTTTCTATTTTTTTCGAACACGTGTGTGTATTTCTGCGTTCTTACCTTTCTTTTCCCCTCGAGAACCATGAAATGAGGTCGTTAAGGTGGGAAGAAGGAATGGGATGGATGAATGAAAGTGACCTTGCATGTGGGCGAAATAGAGCTAGATTACTAACAAATGCGCGAAAAGAAGATGAATATGAAGAATAATAAGAGCAAGAAAGAGGGCTCGCATGTAGCAAATTCCAAGGTTCATCCTCTCTCAGTTATTATGCAAGATAGCAACTAGCACGTAACGCTCCGAAGGATCCAGAACAATTGATTTTTGAGAGAGAAAAGTGAGAAAACCGGGAAAACTGAAAAAAAACTAATGAAAAATTCTGCGTGAGAGCATGGGAAAGCTGCGAATAATCGCTTCCTCTGTTTTTTGAGACGGGAGAGAAACGTCGGGCGGGAAGGAAAATAGGAAAGAGAAAATAGAAAGTTTGGAGAATGGAAAACAAGAAAAATTAGAGAATATGCAAAGAACACCTGAAAATTGTATTCGAAAAGCTGACATGAACATGACAATTAGTAATTCAACGCTGCAATTTCCTAGTGTTCCTAACTTCTCATTAACTATGTGAACGAACAACGAAAAACGACGGAAGAAACCGTTCGAAAAAGTGAGAAAAAGAAAGAAAACACATTAATCGCCGAGTGAGAAAACGGCATCGCGGAAGAGAAAGAGACTGACCGGCTGTTGGGTGCACAATTGTAACACAGTGAAAGTTGGGCCATGTAAACAGAAGAGACACTCGGAAAAAACAAGAAAGTGATGACAGAAAGGAAAGTGATAACGGAAGGAAGCAGGGAATCAAGGAGACTATCAAATCAGTCATTTCAAAAAAGAAAAGAAAGAGATACAAGCAAAGAAGAAAGCAAGAAGCCGCGTACCGGCCCGCATAAATTAGCATATGCGCAATACACACACAGATCAGACACAGCCTCCTCCCACCATCCGACCCGGACCGTACATTGCACCAGAGACGCAGAGTGTGGTGGACGTGTTTCCATGCGGATCGATATACTTGGCGCACAAAGTGACCAGTGTGGACATCGTTTTGGGTGGCCGTCGTAGTTGAGGGACGGGAGGGCGGAGGGAGGACCGAGGGAGGAGGAGAGAGAGATGACGCGCTCCCTCTCTCTCTGCAGTAGTAGCTGCACCGAGGATACAATAGAGAGTATGTTAAATGAGGAGGTGAGTTGCAGGATTGCGACTGGCTCGTACTCAAGGATAAACAGAATGGTTGTATTGCGCGACGGTAAGAAAGAAGAGCCCACTCGTTCCGAGCGTAACTCCTCACTTTCGGACGTGCGAAAAAACGACTCGAACTGTTCTTTAGAGCAAAGACTATTGTTCTGGTGAACTGTTTCAAAGTGTGCGCTCTTCTCACTTTGACCGACACTTCAAAAAAACAGTGTGCAACAATTTCCAAGTTTGAGAAAACTTGGCTGATCTGGGGCCTGAATAAATCGGCCAAGCATGAAAGCTCCTAAAACACCAAACAAGAGATCCTACTAGACCCTATTCCAACAAAGCAACAGATCTCGTTTCCCAATTCCCATTTCCTATTCCCAATTGAACCTCAACGAGTTTTTACCTACACATTGGCTACATCTCTTTCGAATGAGTTTTCTCTTCCCGAAATAAATCTTTTCTTGGTACATCTTACGTGGTCCCTTGAGAATTCTACTGTTGCATTCCTCTGCGAACGGGCTTAGACATGCACACTTTTGCTTTTATGATTCGATTTGGAACAAGAAACACACTCCTAGACGAACTCATTAATCAAGTTTGCGCGCAATGCAACAGACAAGTTTTACAACTTGTCGTATAACTCGGATCATGTTTCTTTACAGCTCAAGTATCAGAAGTTTCGAGAATAGAGAAGCAGATGATTTATAGACAGATCGTAAAGTGCCATCTGTGCTCTGCACTTCTGAACCTTGCTACTTCATCAACCTTCTGTTATCGAAGAAAAGAGAAGAAGAATACATCTCGGGGTAGAAGCAGAAGAAACTGAAGAAGTTAGAAAGGGGACATCATTCAACTTTGTGCATGTGGACACCGGCCTAATCAATCACTGTGGCATTTCGCAAGAGACTATTCATACATTTGCAGAGACGCTCTCATTTTGAAGAACTCTTTCCAAAACTTGCAAAGCAGTGTGACGTTCAAAAAATATCTACAGAAAAAGAGGAAACAAGACACAAGAAAGATGGACAAAAAGATAGGAAGACGCTGATGAACTCCATCTGGATTGCAAATAGTCTTGTTGGTTGAATGTTTGGAGTTTATTGTTCTTTTGGTCTCAAAGTTAATGGTCCTAGTGGGAAAGTCTCACAGATTATGATATTAAGTGAAGAATTTGAGAAATAAAATGAGCACTGAAGAGCACTAAGAATTACTGGAAATAGGTAAAACTTCAGATGTCATAAGGACATTCGAAGACAAATTTCCACGATCAACTTACCCTGTCTTTGACTGCTGTAGGGTTCCGTTCCTTTCAAGAACACAATTTTCTTGAACGACAACAAACTCCTAATTCATTTGTTGCAAAATAGTCTTCAACTAATCATTGAGGGATTAGAAACGACAACTCGTCGCAGCTTGCTACCGAATACCAGTTCCTCTAGAATACAAATGTCTCACCTCAATGGTACCAGGATGTCCGTGAAAAAACAATCTAAAAAAGGAATGGCCGGATGAGACATGTTGATGCTCTAAAGCAGAGGAATTCCAGGAAAGAAGTAATTGGAGGCTGGATAATGCCCCGAGGGGCTATCTGTTTTGTTTTAGTGGGTGAGCTACATAGTTTGTTAGGTTACGGAGAAGAGAAGACTAATGGATATCAAGTTAACATGAGAAGACGGTGTTAATGAGGACATAAATAAGTTTTGAGGCGGAGAAAAAGATGAGAAGCAGCAAAACACATGTCTTAGTTGATATACTCTTCGGATTTCATATCTCTGGTACATAACAAAACGATAGAAATGATTGATCGTCTACGAAAAGAGTGGGAGATCAGAAAGAAGCCACCTGAAACTCAGAGACATCTGAAGCTTCAGAGAGCTGCTCACTCGCACACACCAGTTTTATTGGCAGAATGAATGGGATGCAAACCAATGCAAGCCAGATGAATCACACATTGTGCATCTTTGTATGAGTGCGGTTTGAGTTACAAAGTTACAAAGTGACCCTATCTCTCGCACTCAAACCCACAAGAATGAATGATGGGCCCAAGGATTGCATTGACTAACACAGCAGTAAAACGTTTCATTATCCTGGGCCAAATTAACATCTCTCAATTGGAGCAAAATTTATTCATAGATATACAGTTTGGAATAAGTTAGGGATGAGGGTGGGAACATAATCTCAAGATAAATATGGCAAACGGACAGGAGAAAAAAACACGTGACTACGATCTAGTTCACAACTTTTCCGGTTTAGAATCGTTCAGATTATCAAATGTTTACTGGAATTCAATGTTTGTGGAATATTACTTGGGATGTGTTTCTGGTTTCTCTGTCTCTTGTTGCAGGTCCTTGGTTTCTGGTTCATCTGCTGGTCCATCCGAGTCATCGCGGATTGATTGTTGATGCCCCATCATCTTTCTTTTCGCACTGATTGATTTCTTTGGAGTTCTGAAATGAATTGATTCGACAAAATGATTAATTGCTGATATCTCTTCATGACTCACGGAGGTGCAAGATTTCGCTTCCGTTTCACAGCACGCAAGTTTCCGGGATTCTTGAACAAGCGATCCTCGTTGTTTTCATCTCGTTTGACCGTTGGTGATGCTGACGCAATCTTGGCAAGTTTCTGGAAAAATGAGTCAAGATAATGGAAGGAGTCAACAAGTTTGGACTAGCTCATTCAGTTTTTCTCGCCCAATCTCTTTCAAGTCGTTTTCTTTCTCCGCACAACAAGCTCAGTTTGCTTTCAATTAGGATAACTGCATTGGTGAAGCAATACGAAACAATGAGGAGAACCGATGATCAGTGAACATGAACTATTGAACGTCGGTTAGCTAGCCAGTTGGCGTAGAAACCCAAAGCAATCAGCAGAAAAAGGTTGGAAAGCATCAAAGACAGCATGTAAGAGCTGCATTGCTTTCTCATTTATAATTCCAGAATAAGGTTTTTAGAGAAACCACCAACCTCTTCTTCGCAATGCACAAAGATGGAGAATTGTCTCGTGAAGCGTTGTAGTCTCTTTAGTTTCGTCACCGACTCCTCCATTGTGGGTCTATGGTATGTTGAAGTGGTTGGGAGGTGTTGATCCAGCTCAGCCATGAATGCAGAAAAAGAATGAGCTGAAAAATATTCGTCTCAATTAGCGATGTTCCATACAACCCTTAGAGGGTGTATAATCAAGTTATTCGTGTAGGACACGGCGAGTAGGAGTGGGAGGGAAAGACGAGAGTGGTGATGATGGGAAGTAAGGAAAAATGAGAAACGCAAGAAAAAAGTGTCAGTTGAAGACTCGGACAACATGTTGGTCGACGAGCAAATCAAAAGAAATCAAAGAAAAACGATCGACTTGCATTGCCAGAAATCACGACCTGCGACGAGTTGGCGAGCGGAAAAAGTCATATGTTTCAGTGATAGGTGGTTGAGTTCGAGTCATCCTCCCTCATGATTCTCTTGCTGATAATGATTGTTTGCGAGCGAGAAATCGGAGAAGACATGTACATATAAAACTGGCGAGTGAGACATAATCGCTGCAAAATCTGATAAACTCTTCGCCGCTGTGAATGGGGGAGGGGAAAACACGAAATATTTAGAAAACACACCAACATCCCACAGACACCAATTCCAGGATGATCCGGAAGAGAGAAACGAGCGGAAAATATCTCGTTTCACTGGCAAAAACGAAACTGGGGATAACTTATTCATGACCATTCGCCGAACATTAATCACCGCACGGTGAACCAATCTTGCGATTCAGCTCAGCTCACGACATGTACACTTGTAGGGGGCGGAGCTTGGTGAAATGACGGGAATTGCACGTCTCCGAGAGGAAACTTGTTAGCAACACTTTCACCTTATGCTAACTGGATAAATAAACATGGGCTCGAAGGTCTTGTGGAGCATGTCAGATTGTACCTGATGCTTTAGCATTTCTTACGAAAATGGAATCCAAGGGGTGGACTTTGTATTTAGTCGTTTTTCGGCGAATAACAGATGATGTTTGCCAAAAAGGTTGGATTTCAAAATGGCCAACGGAGGCATAAAAAGACTGAGGACAGGAAGGGAGAGCGATCGAGAGAGATTGTCTGCGTTTGTGATTGGATGTGAACATCACTTTGTTCCGGACTTTGTGGATTAAACCTATGAGTCTGTCCTTTTCAGTACTTACGGATCAGAAAAGACTCAAAACTGAAAAAGGTCAAACAGAACCAATAAAGGGCATGTTTTGATCATCACTCAAATTTCAATATTGGAGTATTCCACTACGGTGAACGACTGACTTTGATCCTTTTGGGACTTATAAATGAATTTATAGCCAACTCAATTTCAAAGTGCAAGCATGATCGCATGTTGTAATGAAACAAAAAAACGGAATGGGTAATAGTATTACCACAGACTGGCTTCAGTGTTCTCAGTTATGCGTAGGATGTAGACATATAAGAACAGTATAGACATGTAATGTATATACATGTAATTTTCGGTCACAGACATGACACTCGGGACGTCGGAGAGTTTTCGAGGAACGAGAGTAACATGTTGGCGGCGAGATTCCCCAATGACCTGTTATAGGTAGGAAAAAATGGCGACGCAAACAATTCTCGGACTGGCACTTACAGAGAACAGCTTACAAGGAATGAAGTGGGCGGTGAGAGAATCAAGAAAGAATTAACGGGAAACAACGTGAGGAGCGGGAAAACAGTGGAACCGGAGCAGTGGAACTGCAATTTTCTATCAGCTGCCCGCTCCCTCCACTCCCCCACTACAACTAATTGGTTTGATTCCTGCGACTCTTCTTCGGATTCTAATTCCAAACCGGGTTTTGTGTCCTGATGTTGTAATAGGTTCCAACACGTTTGTTCCATGTCTGTAACCAGTCGATAAGAAAAGGAAGAATGAACAAGACAAGGCCAAAGAATGGGAGCATCATATATCCAGTTTTCATTGTTATTGGGATGAATAAATTAGAAGAGTCGTGGAATAGAACAAAAACTTCTGGAAGTCGGGCAAACGTCGAGAGAAAAGAGTGGAATGAGCTTTTTCCACCCGTGTAGGCAACGGAAACAAATCAAATATGATATGCTGTTCAAGCGAGTGTGTCCTGTTGCGTGCAGTGCGCCTTCAGTTCCGGGTCGGTCCGTGTAGAGGAGTAGGCGAGAAGTGGGGAGACTAATTCGAGCGACACCCGCAAATGATTGCTTGTCAGCGAGCACATTTCTGGAAAAGAACATATCAAGTCATGTTGAGTTGATTCGTGTCGCCGGCTCCGCCCCATGTGGCGCGGCTTTTTGTGGGTGTGGCTGTGGGGGCTGTTTACGCAGAACCGGATGGGTTCTGATCGCTCAGACAGGTGCAAACCGCTCTGTTTTTTACTGAGTCAAAGTTATTCGTAGCCGAACATGATCTATTCATACTTGATGACAACTTCAGAAACATTTGGTTCCTCTTGAGTCAATATGTTTCCGAATCACTTCAAAACGGAGACATAAGATCAGTACCAAACTCACCGAATACTTTCTGAGTGATGATTGAGACTGCTACATTTGTGATAACTGCAATGATGCTATAGTACTGATAAGAGACAGCAAAAATGCGGTCAAGCCCATAAGCCCTGGAAACAATTGTTTGTCATAATCAGATTTACACAGAATCCGATTACAATGGAGTCGATGTGACCTGACCAATCATCGATTCATCATAATATGTCACAGTGGCATTTGAGCATTGGCCGAGATCTAGAGCAATCGGCTTCACCTGCAGAAGATGATTTCATGCGAAATATCACTATGAAACTGCACACCTTCAGAATAACGCTGCCAATTGAGACGGCAAAACAAGCGATTATTGAGGAAACTAATCCAACGAAAGCTGCCTTTCCTTTAACGTACGGAACGAATAATCCAACAACGAACGATCCGAGCACAGGTCCCCCGCCCGCGCCGAAAACTATGAACGACAACTGCAAAGTCAAGTCTGAGTCTGGATAATCCTCCGTGGGAGAATTACCTGCAAGATGACACTCTGGAGCATACTGCACAACAGAGCCACGAAAATAGACATAAAAGAGAGGATGATCGCTGAAAATATCCATTTCTACGTTTTCCTGTCCTGAAAACATACGCAGAACTCTCATGGCTGTCTGGATCTGAGTTTTCTCCAAAGCCGGCATCTTCCTATGTTCTCGGTACACTCTCCAGATATCATTGATAACTATGGATGAGACAGCGGTGAATGAAGCAGACAACGTACTACAGGTCAAATAATCAGTTGTTTTTCGAACTTTCTGTTTGATCACCTGATTCCTGCGCTATAAACAGCAGCAGCAAACAAGCCAACTGAGCCGGGATACTGTGAAATGACATCAGTTACAAACTGAGGCAACAATTCGTTGGCATTTCCTATTTTTGGATGGCAATCTTGGTAGTGAGAGTATATTAGCAATCCAATAGACACATAACAGACAAGGATGAATGTGTTACAGACTATGTTCAAAAGAACAACTCTGAAAATTTGAGTTGTCTATTTTGTTCAGTGTACTGCCTTGTTTTACTTCTGTGCTGATTTGAGCGAATCCATTGCCATATATCGTTGTATGCTCAATTGGTTGGCTGCGAATAACGCCAGGATGTTTCCCGTTCCGCCTATCACCAACGACCATACAGAGTGACGAATGGTCGGGTCGAGACGGAAGCTGCAAACAAATGTCATTCCCAGTTATTGGATGGCTTCCCCTTTCTCTGCAGCCCTTTCCCTTGGTAGCTCAATTCTATAGATCAGATCATTACTCCTTATTCCGGCTTGTTTGCCACGGGACGTTA
This sequence comes from Caenorhabditis panamensis, assembly GCA_900883565.2. Lineage (NCBI taxonomy): Eukaryota > Metazoa > Nematoda > Chromadorea > Rhabditida > Rhabditidae > Caenorhabditis > Caenorhabditis panamensis. Next base: position 819,102 of record LR537692.1, on the reverse strand, counting down.
AGAGTTACGTCAATAGGTCGCGCGTTTTAGCCGATTACATTCTCAGCCTTCCAGGATTTGCATTTGCGAAAGACTTTGAAACCCCCACGGCTGCTCATCTTTTGCATTATGATAGACGAGGGGACCTACTCATTCAGAATAAGCCGCCTGCCGCGCACAACCCTCGTGTACACATCCTCGAAGCTCGTCTCTCGCAACGAAACCGAAATGATGAAGGCCATCGTGAGGAAGATCAGTGCCATTTGGACAGCGGAAGTGTAAATGCCGGCTTTTGCTCCGCCCTGAAAATGAAATGAGAATGCACTTCCATAATCTGTCAGGCCGATTAATCCCTTGAAGTTTATTTTGAGGCGATGTGTTAGACTTACAATACTAATATAGACCGCTGAGAGGAATGCAGTGATGAGAATAGATATTGCAATCGGGATTTTTGTAATGGAAGCAATTGCAAGAGATGGAGCATACAATGCAACAGAGTTGTAGAGCAGCATCTGGAATTAGCTGACTAGCAGGGACAATAAGTACTTGTTTTGCCATAAGTATTTTTAACTCTCAAAGCTCAAAAAACCATGAATTCTTTCATTACGTCTAGACAGATAGATGTCTTTCAGCAGACTTTTCGCACATGAGATCTCACAAACAGCTAGTTCCCAAAACAGAAGTGCGGAAAACATACAACATACAAAAACACTTGCGAGAATAACTCGGAACTATGAGTTGAGGTAAATAGCATACCTGAAGACAAAACAGGGAAGTGGTGACGAATCTGCATTTGTAGTTGAATCGACGTTCGAAATACTGCAATTTTTCATTTTCTCATTCCATCTTTTTGTATGAAAACCTCATAAATAGTTGTCAGTTTCAAGTTGTACAAAACTGGCAGGAAAACATATGCAACGATTGGAAAAGATATGAAGTACATTGGAACAAACCACAACATCATTCCACCTTGGTAATAAATCTGAAATCATCATTAATCTTCTTCTCGACCCTTGACTCTTTTGTCTTCTCCGATTCCGTCTTTGCCGGTCACAAGCCTATCGCATCAATTAGAATACCCTAGATAGCTAGAATATTCAACAGATGGGTGAGAATGGATGTGCAAGTGTAGTGTCATTATCTATTTGTTGATTCAATTCACGAATCTTCTTTTACATTTGCCGCCTTCCTCCTCGTTCACTTATTCATCTTTCACCCCTTATCCTCACCTCTGCTGGGAATCCGAGCAATGAGATGGAGGAAATGAAACCGGAGCACACGGACAACGTTGCCGACCACACAGAGACCCTGCCAGTAGTTTTCATTTTATTCCACTCTTCATTGGTTCTCTAGCCCCTTTCCCTCTCAGAATGCATTTTTGCTTACCCGGAGCCAACCATTGTTGCGTGTGCACTCCGCTCTTCATTCTTAGATTGTCGAGACTTTATGAATCCGTAGGCGCTTATTGTTAACAAGCACGTCAGCAAAGTGACGTAGTCTAAGAATTCCATCTGTAAAACAACAATAATGTTTGCAGAATATTTGAAACAATTGAGATAAAAATAAAGTTTAGTTAGACAAGGAAACCGTTTTGGAGATAAAAAAGCGAGAGAGAAATGATGTCGCTGAAGGACGTCTGAGATTTTGATATGACATCATATTTTGTTAAAGGGTTTGAAAGAAGCCCGTAAGTACACTCCTTCTCTATTTCCTTCCGTTGGAAGAGAGCAGCGGCAGAGCACAAATCGTCAAAACAGCATGCGACTCAAAAGTAAATAAGTAGTATTAGGGTATTAAAACTGAAAAGTTAATGCCGCGCTGGGCTTAGAAATGGAAGGATGCAGGGAAAGGAAGATTCTAGCCGACGCTCCAATACCACCGACGGCTTTTCATTGTTTGTGGCATGACCACCACTCGTTTTGTAATGTGTTTTCCCATCTTCCACCCCCTTCATTCCTCGATTCACATTATTGCGTTCCGGATCAACAGAACCATTGATTTTATGATAGTAACGATGCAATTCAATTCGATTTTCGTTTTCCCATCTCACTTCAATCCACAAGATCTGTGGAGTTTTTTGTTCTGTTTCTCAAAAGTAAAACGTGAAGGTGGAAAGGAAAGGGGTTCACAAAGTGCTGACACATTGACGAATGGATGACAGTGTAACAAAACGGAGAGCGTACTCACTCGCCAAGAAGAACAGAAGTGTGCTCTACGCTCACTTCCACGCAGCTCTTATGCATTGCTGAATCATTTCGAATCATGCAAAAAGTTTCGCTCCCGGGTGGGCTCGAACCACCAACCTTTCGGTTAACAGCCGAACGCGCTGCCTATTGCGCCACGGAAGCACATGAGAGGACGGGGACAGAGAAAGTAGACATGCATGGCAAACACGCGGGGAGATGGGGAATGAGAGAAGGAATGAGTGAGGCGAGATGGTTGAGAAGAATGGGGAGAGTGAGTGGAATTGAAATGACAATGCATTGCTCGATTAGGATGAACGCGTGCATATGAATTCCTTAATGAATTTTTAAGTATTTGGAAGCAAACGCTTCTTTCTAACATATCGAAATTGTTTTGAAATCGAACTTTTTTATTACCAAAAGGCTCGTGACACTCATTTTTTTTTTAATGATAAAAACAACTCCCCGTGTCTCTTTGTACTCGTATTGTCAAGTATAGATTTTCTAATATTTTCTTATTGGTGAAACGGACCATTCACTCTTAAAGACGTCATAGTGGTCTCTCACCTCTTTCTTTTTTCCAATTGGCGTTAGTGTCGATTTCATTATTTTGCCGTGCCACCACTATTCCTGCGCTCATAAAAACAACCCGCATACTCACACTCGCTCTCTCCCCTCTACTACTTTTTCTCATGACTGAAAATTCTCAAAATAAGAAGAAAATTGAAAAATAATCATCCTTCGGGTCGGTTGTGCAATAAGCACTGATGATGATGACCGGGACCTCCCATCCTTCTCTCTCTTTCTGCTCCGCATCGATTCGTAGTCCGTTTGGAGCAATTGGTTCAGAGAACAACGCACATTTTCCTCCGTGTGTTGCGTTGTCTCTCCCCATCTGAAGATTGCTGTGCATTCCATTTTCAATCCTTTCCATATCTCAAGCAAACGACACCCCTGATTCAAAGCAAGATTTGTTTCTGCTATATTCGGTTTCCTTCGGCTGAGTGGTTAGCACCTGCCAGAAAACAAAATGTGCATAAGTAATGTCAACAAATGGGGCGTAATTACATTGCATCTGCCTGTTGGCATGGTGATTTTGTTTTCCCAGTTTTTTCTCATAGCCTTGCCTGGAGATTTGTGATTCTCAACAGCTCCAAACCAACCGTTTGAGCTCTGACGATAAAAATGACACATCTGGTGTGTATTTTTGTAATATGCGCTGGGACCGACAGCTGAGTGACCGAGAAACAGAACGCTCATCACTCATCATCCCGGTTTTTCATTTGTCGATTCATTACCCACGAGTATAAACAGAGAGTATCTTCCCTTTCTCTATGTGCATTATCCGTTCTATCCGTACGGAGGCAAGCTGGTTCCCACATTACCGATCCGATGACCGTTGTATACTCATATATGTAGTAAGTAAACCAACTAGAGAACGCATCTTCTGGAGAGAGAGCAGACTACTGCGCGATTCTTTTTGTCAACGTCTGCCCATTCTTACCCGTCATTTGCCCTCTGTCCCTCAAACGACCGACACACACACAAAAACGTTGGGCCGGCCGTGGACTGGACACGCACCCCACGATACGGTTGGTTCATTCGAATTGAAATGTCATTTGGATCTGCCACTCTGGTGAAAGAGACCATTTACGATCTTTCAAGCAATTGGAAAAGTACCATTACTCTCGAATGACCCTCTCTGTTGTTTCTACAATCCTTTTCGAATCCCGCCTTTTGATTTGAATGAATCCGTTTCAAATTTTAAACGAAACTCGATCGCTCTGTGAGTTTTCTTCATTTCTTTTATCTCCAAAGATCTGTGAGATCCAATTCGTTGCTCAACTCTGACCACCTGACGTTTCTCCCCTGCTAAATTCATCTCTGCTGGCGCCTTCATATTCCTGAGTGTGTATACATTTTGTTTCCTCTCTAAGTTCTCTATTCTTCATCGATGCGTGCGGTACTCGCTTGTTATATCTTCATGTCGCGGCGCCAGTGCCAATGTGTCCTCGGTAGTATAGTGGTGAGTATCCGCGTCTGTCACATGCGAGACCCGGGTTCAATTCCCGGCCGGGGAGAAATCTTTTGCAAATTTTGATCATAATGTTCCATTATCTTCTTCCGCATCACAGAAATCGTGCACTCTGTAATTATAATCCGCATCCGATTCCGAGTGACTCTTACTCTTCACTGCCAATGTCATTGGCTGCCGCAGTCACCCATATCTATCGAGTAAGTAGCCAAACAAGACGATTACAAGTAGCGGAAAAGTAGGAACGGTTAACCTGACAGTCTCCGCTAAGATGTCTTTTGTAGATGGCTCGAGTGCCGAAAGTGGTCGGACAGCTAATCGGCTGACCTTAGCCCCGTCATGTTCAGCCTGCTCACACATCTCTGTGGCTGTTTATCTCTCCAGTCCTCGCTGTTTCCTGCCATTAGAACTCTGAGCCACGCCTCGACCCAGTCTCTTCCTCCCTCACTGCCACCCACTTTTCCATTAACATTTGCTCTCTCGTCTACAAATAAGTTGCCCCGTTTTGCACGTAGTCTCGTATTTCGGTTTTGTTTAGAAACTAAACACGTGCTGCAAAATTTGAGGTTTCAGCGTTTCACGAATTCACTCCGTTTTTTCCCGTTGCGAAACCAAGCGAACCTCTGCATATTTGTTGGATTAGTTGCTGTTTACTCCATTCTCTCCACATTCTTTTTCACTTTCACTTTTACTCCCTGTTCCTCTTCGTTGTCATCATCACTGCCGGAATACCTTGTTATTTTCAACTTTTTCCTTTTTAGAACGCGATGGGTAAAAGAGAACAATCGGAACCCCTCAATCAACCCGAAGAACCTCATGAGGTAACTGGGATCTACTCAGAAAATCAAAGCAGTTATAATTTTTCAGGAGGGAGGTGATAAAGGATTGGAGAAATCCATGACCTTGTTCAATGGTGTCTCTATCATTGTCGGTTGCATCATCGGATCTGGAATCTTCATCAGTCCTACTGGAATCCAAGCCCGTCAGTGTTTGTAGTACTTCTGATACAATCACAACATCTCCTTTCATGTTCGGGCTATAAATTTTCCACTCGTTGATAAGAAAAGTTATTGTCTGGGCTGGCCTTGGGCGGAGAATAACAGACCGGCGTAAATAAACAGAAGAAGATAATGGATTTGCCTTTTTAGAAGCCGGATCTGTTGGATTGTCATTAATCGTGTGGATTCTATCCGGAGGGTTTGCTGCCATAGGAGCGTATTGCTATGCTGAGCTTGGAACTCTTATCCGAAAATCTGGAGGAGATTACGCCTACATCATGGAGGCTTTTGGGCCTTTTCTTGCTTTCCTGAGACTTTGGATCGAAAGTATTGTCGTGAGGTAGGGACTGAGACAAGAACAAATCAGGAAAAAAGTTTGCAGGCCCTGCACGGCAACAATTGTGGCCCTGACATTTGCCATCTACATGCTCAAGCCATTCTACCCTGACTGCGAGCCTCCACCATACTCCACGGAACTCGTCGCTGCACTTCTTCTTGGTATACTTGACATTTTCAACAGACGTTTCCAATTAATGACCCTTCAGTTCTCCTAACCGCTGTCAACTGCATTTCCGTAAAATGGGCCAGCAAGGTTCAAGATGTGTTTTTTGTTGCCAAAGTTGCCGCACTCATTCTGATAGTTTGCACTGGAGCGTGGAATCTGATATCTGGAAAGGCGGGAGCCTTCGACTCATTTGAGAACATTTTTGAAAACACTGCGAAAGATGTCCAAACCGCTTCTCTCGCATTCTACTCTGGATTGTTCGCTTACCAGGGATGGAACTACCTGAACTTTATTGTAGAAGAACTGCAGAACCCAAAAAGAAATCTTCCACTGGCGATCGCCATCTCCTGTTCTCTGTGTACTGTCATCTACACACTAACCAACGTCGCTCTGTACACTTCGATCTCTCCGGATGAGATGCTCGCCAGTCCGGCTGTCGCTGTGGTACAAAAAAGTTTTCAAAACACTATAGGATATTTTATTACAGTTGTTTGCCGAGAAAAACTATGGATGGTTCGCCTTCTGCATGCCAATTTTTGTTGCTTGCTCTACCATCGGATCTGCCAACGGTGTCATTTTGACAAGCTCCCGACTTTTTTACTGTGGTGCTCGTGAGGGACAAATGCCAAATGTGCTTACAATGGTGAACAAGCAAACCAAGACCCCAATCCCGGCTGTGATTCTCACTGTTAGTGATTCTTCACTGAAACTGACTCATTTTCAAATTTTTCAGGGATTCCTTTCCTTGCTGTACCTTCTCCTCTCCAATAACATCTACTCGCTTATCAACTACATCCAAGTCAGCTACTGGATTGCTATCGGTGGAGCAATCCTGGCTCTTTTCTACTTCCGTCGTACTATGCCAGATGCTCCAAGAGCTGTCAAGGTAGGAAATTCTTTTTCGAAATATACGTAGATTCATTATTTGTTTCCAGCCGAGTATTATCTTCCCAATCATCTTCTTCATCGGATGCGTGCTTCTTGTTCTTGTTCCAGTGCTTGGAAACCCGAAGGACACTGCCATCGGAATCCTCATTATGCTTTCCGGAGTGCCTGTCTACCTTCTCTTCATTGCATGGAAGGGAAAACCAAAGTTCATCGATTCGCTCACCGATTCCGTCACAATACTCACCCAAAAACTGTTCATGGTGGTCGACGCCAACAAGGAAGACTAGAACTGTGTCATTCATTAGTTACTAATAATTCGTTCTTCCCGTTGTCCCCATTCAGTTTTTGTTTCAAGTTCCATTTTTATCTTGATGATTTGAGAAGAACCGATCTCAAACAATATTTCCGAACTGCACAGTATTTTGCCCATTCGTAAATTTGAACGTTAACAATAATTTAATGAATTCGTTTCTGTTTGTATCAACAGTTTATTAATGGAATAGTTAGAACACCATAGTTCTTGTGCATCGTTTTGTTGTCAAAACGTCGTTTTTAGAGTAGTAGAACACGTGCCCGCAAAAGTGAACGACGACGAAGGCATCCCACTCGGAAGGGACCAGCTCTGTGTACTTCTTGCATGCGTCAAGGTATGTGAAGTCTCTGTAGACGTTTGTGTATTTTTCCCTGCAAGAAACGATGCCCAAAATGTTTGGGATACTTTCTCACCGATGGACAAAGAACGCAGCAGCGATGCTTTGATCGGTTTCGTACGTCAAGCGGTTGCTTTCTGGTATCTACAATACAAAGTTGGTTAGCGCCATCCAAAAAATGAGTTTTCCTTACATATTTTAGATTTCTCTGTGGATTCAGTGTAGTGATAATCGACAAGCTTTCGCAGATGATAGTAGACGACTTTTTATCAACTAATGGTAGTAGTTTCAAGTCTCGAAGCCTTTGACTCGAGTCGATTGACAGGGAAGTGTAACCTGACATCACCCCATCATCGGAATGAAATGCGCCGAGCTGAAACTAACAACGTTTTCTGCATTTTTCTGCTTTTCCCACCGAGTGAAATATTTCGTGAACCATTCGAGACAACAACAGTCCGAGATTGGTCTTCGTCACCTGACTCCAGACCTCCTCGTGCTTCAGATTATCCGGAAGGCTCTGCATGACTTTGTCAGGGATCAGGAAATAATTTTGGAAAATGTTATTGCATGATGTGAAATGGGGAAAATCTCCGACAAAAAATCCGAGAATTATATCTTGACGTTGACGTCTGTGAAGTTGTGTGATTTCTTCGAAATGATTCCACCAGAAGTCAAAACTCACTTTGCCTCAAGAAGTTTGGCACGGAACTCTGTGAAATAACATTGATAATAAGCAGTTTCAAAGCCACGGAACTCAAAGTCTTCTCGGATTGAGAGGAACATTTCTGCTATTTTCGCTCCAACAAACTCCACTAAAACGGAAATATTCTTTTGAAAATTGCAATTATCTCACCTATTTTCTTTAGCTTTATTCCATATTCCGGGTTTTTTGCTAACTTCTGGTTCGCGAGAATAGTAGTCAAGCAGATTGGTTTCTTGTCAACGAGTCCCATGACCGTTGACATTGGGAAACTCTGCAAGGTTTAAACTAAGGGAACGAGGAGAGAAAACATGCAAATTGACATTCGGAAAGTGGTCATACAGTTTCCAATTGCAGCTAATTACAAGAATATATGGTGGAAAACGTTTCGCAATCCCATGAATTCGTAGCTGTTCTGTCATTGTTAGCCATAGAGTTTCTCGTGAAACAGAGCAGCGGGAGGAAACAGGAGTCTTCCACAAAAACGAACTATAGAAATAGAAACAATCTAAGGTATTTCCATTCGAAGAAAAACCAACTTTCGAAAAGGAGTGGAGAACTGGCTCTATGCAGAGTCCAAATGCTCGGAAACTGAACAAAATATTGACAAGAAACCATGAATCTTCTTGAGCAGAAAAGAAAATTGCAGCTTTCAAACCGCAAGTTTTTGAAGACGTTTCTACATAATTGTACATTGCTGTCTTGTGAAGTAATGATGAAGTTCTTGTATTGTTACCATACGAAACTTCAAAAAGTGCATCCTGTCTATTCCAAACCACCTCTTCGTCGATATTCCATAAACGTGTCCAAAGGGATCACTGAAATTAAAAAACAAAACAATTACCGATCAAAAGTTTATTAGCAAAATACGAGGTAGAATGATGAGTAAAGGGTTCGCTAAGAATGTTTGTACCAGATGGGGAGAGAAGAGAGATTGAGTCATGAGATGGAATAAATTAGAATTTGCGAGTTTGCGGGGTGTGTTGGTTGCTCTTGATGGCTTCGCGGGTGAAGTAGGTAGCGGTGCCAAAGAAGGAGAGCACGTACACCGCATCCCACGAGTCGTCGTCCGGAACCTGTTGAGTGACGGTACGGTCATTGTTCAGGTAGGTGAAGTTGTTGGTGTATGCAGTCCTACAAGGGAAAGACATTGAAACCCTACAGACTCCTGCCAGCCACTCACTTTTTCAGATAGAAGATTGCAGACATATCAACGTTGGACTTGAACGTGACTTGCTTCGTCTCCTCATCATACTCGAAATGGCAATTTGAGTCCTCGCGATCTCTATGCAACATTTCCGACAGGATACGAGTAGAATGGTCGTCCAAATGATCCATCAAGTCAAAATCCTCGAAACGATACTCGTCTTTGTTGTCGTACAGTGCCACCGGACCACTCATGATTCCATCGTTGGAGTGGAATGCTCCGAACTGAAACCCAAGAGTAACATTTAGTTTCCACCAGGAAAAGAACTCACCGCGTGGCACATCTCATGAAGAATGGAGTTCATGACCCACTCGTACGCCTTCATTTCCTCCGCTGGGAACACTCCGTCTATGTCATCGGGAAGTGCATCGATTACGTTTATCGCGAACGGGAAAGTGATGGTGTATCCGCGAGTGAATGGGAGAGTTTCCGGAACATCCTCGAACGAGACGAACATCTGGATAGTCTTATCCTCTCTCCTGAAAACACAATATTCACCTGCAATCGGGCAAGAAAACTCACATCTCTTGTCTCGTTCCATAAGCGTGCACGCAGGCGAGTCTGACACTCTGGCCAGGTCCGTTTTGAGCGGCCAGAAACTCTCGGAATTTCTGGATAGCCAGCATCACTGAAAACAATTCTGGTTGCAAGATCAGATCATTTGTTTCCACTCACCCAACTGGGTCACCTTGTTTGCGCGCTCGCTGTCCGGTTCCTCTCCATCAGCAGAGTTGACGTAGATGATTTTACACATGAGCTGCGGACTATCGGCCATGTTTGGCTGCAAATCAAACCGGTTTTATGGGAAATACGGTAAAAAAAGATGCATTTGCGATAAGAAAGTAGAAAAAATCGAGAAAACGACGGAACGGGATGCGAGCAGACAACAAAAGATAAAAACCGGATATGATGACGGACCATCAATACGAAACAATACGAAAATACGAGTGTTGCGCGTGCGATCTGTTGCATGCGAGGCGTTCCCGCCAAAACATGTCTGCGGCACTAATTTGAAACGTTTATTGATCTATCGCAGAAAAAAAACTGAGGTATTGAGTAGAAATAACAGAACAAAAATTATTTTTACAGAAATAATGCACTAAAAAGAGAACTATAGGAGTTGAGCAAAAACGTTGAGTTTTACATAACAATAAATTCAAAAAAAATTTGCAAGAAAGAAGCAGAAAATGTTTAACGTCTGCTACTGCGGCAAATCTTGTCGTAAACGTCAGGGAACGCATCGATGCACTTGTGATGTGCTCTCTTCCAGTCATACAGAGTTCTGTCAAACATCTCGCTGTATTCGGCTCTTGTCATGTACACATCGGCGTATGTCATTTGGAATCTGGAAGATATTTGTTATTTGGCTTACTAATCGGATTTATGAACTCACCCATTAACAGATCTGACAAATGCTTCCAGTTTCCTGGTGGTTCTCGCATGATGATACCCGTCTTTAGTGGTTACACCGTATGCACCGACATCGACATACATTTTGTTAGTGCAGTTCTTGAGTTTCATGAGGCCAGGTTGATATTTCAGATGGAAAGGACACAACCACAACGGATAGATCTGCAAGTACTTGTATAGGAAAATCGGCCTCGTTTCTACCCACTTCAACTTCCTTATGGAACAACTCGACAGTTTCGTTCAGAGTACTCAATGGAACCAACATGTCTTGGATGACGTGACTTCTATCGTACAGTTTTCTAAGAACGTTAGGTGTGGTTGCCTTCAAGAATGCAATCTTTGGAGGACACATCCAAGCCATCAAGTAACGGAAAAATACGTTATTTCCGAATGGAACAATGTCGCGGAGCTCCCAGAAGATACTCTTTGAGTGACGATGGTAATAATCTCGCAGAGGTATGTATTCTACTGTTCGTTTCTTGGTGTCAATTAGTTCTTCCACGTGAATGTAGAACCACTTCTTGTACCATCTCCCAATGTGATTCACTACTTCATCGGCTGTGTCCGGGCCATCCGAGAACCTAATTATGATGTCATAACACTAACAATCAGCTGAATCGCTTACTCTCCCAGCATAATGCATCCTTTGTCTTTATTGAATAAGAGAGCCTCAACAAAGTCAACGCCCTCTGCGAATCGGTCACTGTTCTCAGTCAACTGCTCAGTCATCTCAGCCAGTGTCTCTGTCTTCTTGTAACTTAGCTTGACGTACTTCTTGCAAGGGATTATCTTAATGGTGGCAGACGTCAGGAAGCAGAGGGTCCCTTGGCTCCAGGGAATTACGAAGAAAAGTGAGGTATTCTGTTTAGCTTTCTCCGTTTTCGCTTCCTGCAATCTCAATCGACTGAAGAAGGTCTTCTGAGGTTTACCGGAACTTCAGTACTACAAACCACGTTAGACACAAACTACCAAACAAAAATGTGAGTTAAAACGGTATTTTCAGCAAACAAAAATCATATCCTAAGTAATTATGAACATTCATAGTTATCCGGTAAACCCCAGAAGACCTTCTTCAGTCCTTCACTCTCAAATAGTTTAATCTCGCCACTTACGGAGTCTGGGAACACTTGCTCGATGTCTCCGTTTGCCATAATAACCTCGTATCCAGTACAGATGTGCTGGAACATTCCATATCTGAACGATCCTGACTCCACACCACATCCATTAATGAGTCCTCCAACAGTAAGGTCATCAAGTTCGGGAAGGACAGGAATAGTGTAGCCAAGTGGGATGAGATACTTGCTCAGTTGGCCCATGGTAACTCCAGGCTCTACCGTAACTGTCATTTTCTCCACGTCCAGCTAAAATACCAAACATTAGGACTTCGAACAATAGCTCGCTTTTCACATCTAAGATGTCATAGAGCTGATCCGTAGATATTTTGGTGGCGTTGTCTTTATACAATGGAAATCTGAAACTCATTGTGAGCCAACCAGGTCGTGCATTCACCAGCTTTGTCTTTCGTCCATTCTCATTCCATACTCTTAGCTGACACAAGAGAACACGTATGATTTGGGGGAATGTAAACAAGTTACCTGCTCGCGTATTACTTCCACTTTTCTTCGATGAGCGTTTGGCGCCGAGTTGACAGCATGAACAATCCTATTGCGAGTTTCAGTGACTACATTGAAGAGGAAGGAAAGGGGCAATAGGAAGGGCACAACGAACACCCATCGGAAACGGAACATGACCCATTCAACGACTCGTTCATACCTCGTTGGTTTCTCGTCAGTATAATCAAGGTCCACCGTCATACCTGAAGTTTGTATTGGTTAAAGACAACAGGATTGTTATTTCGAGATAACTGCGGTGGAAACGAAGCTCTAAAAGCTGTTTTTGCCAAGAAAGAACGAACAGATTCTTTAGTTCTCTCACATTTTTTCCCATTCTACCTCCAAAATAACTAAAGTTAGTCATTCGCTCGCTGTTCAATTTGCTGCTCACCTATGATTTGAATCAAATTTCTTTGCTATTCATTAGATTGTCTGCGCGGTCAGTCTCATTCCCATTCTCTCCCCCCAACTTCAGTTTTCACAACAACTTTATTCCTTTGCTAAAGGGTTGGCAAACAGAGATCCTGAGTTTTGAGTCTTGAAATTCGCATAATTTCCTTTTCCGTCTCATTAAAATTCTCAAGACGACAGGCACAATTAGTTTGTGTCTCGCTCGTCAATAGACTTCCATAACACACTATGACTAAGATTGCAGCTATGCCTACAAGAGCTTCTTCATCTGCGCGGAGTGTGAGATTTGTGACAACTCGGCTAACAGCAACCCGTCAGGTAAGTCAGAGAGAGAACCTAGGAAAACCCACAGTGATCTGCCAAAATTTTGGAAAAAAAAACGGGGAAATTCGCGTCATTTTCGCATAAAATAGAAGAAACTGCAGGAAAATGGCAACATTTTTGGAGAAATCGCAACACGACAAATTGATGAAACTGATAAGAATGCAGCAAACAAACACTGATAACGGCCTCCGAAGACGGAATGTGTTGTTTCAGGGTCAATACCTAACCGTTCCATCTCCGCTCGAGGCTACGCGAGGCGGCGCAAATCACCTACAGTCGGAAGCGTCATGGGATGGCAGAAATGCACTGTGGTAGGTTGGGGTTAGACTAATATTTATTTACAAGACTACAAATCTTTCTAGTGTCAAACTGTGCCTCTGCGTCACCATTGTGTTCCTGTTCTGCGTCCTGACAGTCTTCATCTACTCCATTTTATTGGCTAAATATAGCGACTACGAGCCAAAAATTAACAACGACAGCTTGTTAGCGGCACTGGTCAGACCCAAAGAGCCGACTTTCTAAAATGTGTCATGCAATGAAGTATTATTTATATTATCTCTAATCTGAATCGCTTGGGGAGACTGTAACGACACAAAGTTCGGGAAAGCGGGACATTCTTTCAGGGAAAAAAAGCGAACAGCAAATAAGGTACTGGTAATACCGGCGACACCAAAGGGAAAATTCAAGAAAAAAAAACGGTCACGACAGTCACGAGAAAGAAAACGGTTTTATTCTTGATTGAATTGCAAAAGACTAGATGAAAGAAGATGAAGATCGGGAGATACTTGTTTACAAGGACTAGTTTTGATTGATGGGTTGAAACGGTTAACTATATCTTACGGGACATTATAAAAGTCAACGCTGACGAGAAGAATAATGTGAGCATGCTCTTTAGAGACGTTGAATTGAGGACAAGATATCCGCATGTTGCCAACAACGGCGTTCGATCCGCCGATAGATAAGTTGGTTTTGATCGTGGTTATGCGTTCCTCGAGGGCGTTTGTTACAAATCCGTCGACGGTTGTAGAGTCACGTACTGCAGTGGTCAAGTCCTCTCTGAAGTAAGGCAACAATATAATTCAATTAGGACGTGAACTCACCTGACGAACACGTCCGAGAACCTCGCAATTGGCATCATTCCGTCGATGACATCTTTGTTGACGAATTGAGGGTAGAGTGAGGACGACAAGTGGACTCCAGCAATCTAAAGTTAAAACTCGTTGTTTTCGGAATGGACTGAGAAAATATCTCACGGAAGAGGAATTTCCAGCACTTTGATTCTCATGAATTCCAATCGACAAGCTCATGTGCCGCTCAAAGACCACGTGTGACACATACTCCTTGTGCTGCTTTCGACGGACCTGAATTTAAAAACTATATAGAGAACCAGGCCACTTTTGATACCTTGTCGACGATTGTGTTCAGCCTCAAACGGGTCTTTGCTGAGGAAGAAGAGTTGTCGTCTGCTTGCCTGATATAAGCAAAATTTTAGAAAGCAAAACGTCAGAACTTCTCACTTGATATTCAATATTTTCAGAGTCAAGTTTGACTGCACTGTCGGTTTGAATCGGATAGCATCTCTCACGGTACCCCAGGAAAATCTGCGTGCGTCATGTTGACGCTGCAACGAGGAGAAGGAAAGCACGTTGGTAATTGATGGGGACGCCGCTTCCGTTTTCTGAAAACTATTCTAGTTTGATTGTTTGACCTGCTAAGCGGGTTGAGTGTCTCAAACGTGTCGACTTTGTTCCGAGTGGCTCCTCTTCGGTGCAATCAGTCTCCGATTGACTTCTCCATCGATTCGAAACCCTTGTGTGTGACCGAGCATAATGAGTGAAAACATTCTCTCTCATGTGTTTTTCATAGAGTTTTCACATGTGTTGATGGGAACTTTGAACTCGACTTTGTGTGGTAAAGGTATAAACAGTTATGAAAGTGTGTCAAAAATATTCCCCACAATTTTTATAACGACTTGAACTCGCATAAAGTTAACTCGGGGCTCGCAATGTGTCACTTGTAGATAAGAGCACGAATAGCGCACACAACGATAAGACCTGTCAACGCTAATTCCCGAACACAAACCTGTATGACGAGAAGACGAACCAAGACTCCAGTGATTATGGAGACAAGTGAATCATCGCAAACGGCGTTAGTGATGTCGAGAGCAAAGATAGCATTGCCAAGCGGATAGACACTCTTCGCTTCGGTCAGCAAGTTGCCAATCAACTCATGGTCAGAGTACGGCAGTGCCTGCAACAGAAACGTTGTTTGTGAGCTGAGGGGCACATCCCACGTACATTTCCAATGTCCGCAGCATAGTCGGATGTTTCACTGGGATCACTTGATATCTTCTTGCAAACAGACACTTGGATAAAGTTTCGGGGACCAGCGTAGTATTGGGGAGCAGGGCATTGTTGAGTTGAGAGAATGAACTCAGAGACGAGACCATGTCTGAAAATATTGAAACGTTTTCGGACTTCAAAACGAGTTGACTGACTTGCAGTAAGCGCAGGGAACTATTTTTGTTGGAGAGTGATACTTCGTTTCTTGCGTCGGCCCGTGAAATTGATTGCATCGGAATGCTCTCGGTGTTGAGTCTGACCGTTTTTCTCGTCCTTCCGATCCATTGAACTGAAATATTCCGTTGCCGACAAAACCGGATTGCATATCTGACTAACCTTGAACAATGCTTTCTTCTCTTTCACTTCTTTCTCGATATCTCGGACAACAACAGGACTATTCCTGGCACTGGTTTCAGTGGACATGTAGCTCAACGTCGGGGTGTCGTTTCCATCAGACAGCACAACTGATGTTCCAGTACATGTGAGAAGTGCAACTCCTGAAAGCTCATAAGATACGATCAGGCCTGACTGCCGATTTGAAGGGTACCTTCGTTAACTGTGACTGTTTCACTGTAACCAACTATCAGATTGCATCCAATACTGCGAGCTTGTTGAAATATCTCAGCTCTCAGAGCAACCCAGAATCCTCTTCTCACAGTTTCTGGTTCCTCGTCTTCATTGAGCAACTGGATTGAACGCGACGTCAACAAAGAACCCAATCCGATTTGTCTAAAAAACAATTGATTTTAGTTTATACCAGATATGTGATGTGTACCTGTCATGAGGGACTTTGTCAATAGTAAGAATTGGTTTCGCTGGTTTTCCATAGGGTAGTGGAACAACATTGTCACTGACGACTTTCACACAAGTTCCGATTACTCGGCAAGTTAGCAAGTCCGACGCTGATCCTTCCATATCCACATATTCCAAGATTCTTAACTCAAATAATATTTGGCTGATTGTGGTGCATTTTGTACCCTAGAACAACGTTTCCTCCCATTGAATGAGCTTTGAGAGCCAATCCCATCATAGCGTCTCGCATCGTCACTCGAATGGCGTTCTGTCGAGCTTCATTTGTCGCTCGTGGAGTTCGAATTCTGCAAAAAGCAGCGGATTTTTACAAAAAAGTGAGGGACTCACTTATCCAGCCACTCGTAATCGGGATCTTTCTCGCATCTGATGTTGTCGACCAAACCAAAGACATCAGACACTCGTAGATTCGCTGGCAAGTTGCTTACTGGAAGAACCATTATAATTCTTAAGAAACAACTTGAAAGCGTATACCAGACATAATGTGAACATAGTTTTTGGGATTGTACTGCATAAGTAGGTGCATTTTTATGCTGATTGTGAGATCGCCACGAATCCCGTAGATTGTGTCGTACACTTTCATGGTGAACGTCTCTTCTATCAATTCCGTCTTCGCCAATCTCATTCGCTCAAGGAATATATTGCAGTCAACGTTCACTCGACCAATTGCGTCGTTCGCAGAGTAAGTATCGTGGTCCATTACTCTGAAACAAAATTGATTCTTCTTTAATGCTCGTTAATTGTTAAGTGACCTCAATTGTAACCATTCTTCTGTCAGTTCTTTCTCATCCGTATCGAATACAAAGTTTTCACTGTTCCACACAGGATTCAAGCTTGTTATCACATCTGTTTTGTCGATAGTCTCCAAAAATCGAACCTCCACAAAAGCATCGGTAGAATTGATGCTCTGCAATCAAACAGAGCGTCAGCCTGCCAAGTTTTCAAAATATTTACTTTGTTCATAACTGGCAAGGCCCTCGCAGAAACGACGCATATTTCAAGACGTACTGGCAAACGTTCGTTGCAAATTGGAATCAGCATTTCTCATCAATTCATTGCAGCTCCTGTGGAAAAAATGATGAAAAAATCTAAAATGATAAAGTCTTACCTGATTCTTCAATTGTCTTCTTTTGTAGGAGGGCAATAGTGATAACACCGGTTGACTATACAAGATAGATTGTTCAAAGGTCTTGGCCGTGGTAGGGGGACTAGTTTCTGGCAGAGAAATGTTCGGCCAGTGGCCCTTCTCGCGATTTGCATGAGACGTGCACCAAAGAAACCAAGAAATAGTGTGCTTCAGGAGA
The DNA here is from genome assembly GCA_900883565.2 of Caenorhabditis panamensis. NCBI lineage: Eukaryota > Metazoa > Nematoda > Chromadorea > Rhabditida > Rhabditidae > Caenorhabditis > Caenorhabditis panamensis. Next base: position 801,743 of record LR537692.1, on the reverse strand, counting down.
GACTAAGAGAGGCGAGAGAGTACGCAACGCAAGAGAGCGGCTGCGTCGCGTGCCGAGTCCTTTCAAACCTTGCATTTCTGTTATTCACCTCTAATCTGCTTCCAGTACACTTTTTCCTGCAAATCAATCAGAGAAACGGCTAAAATGGTTCGTTCCTTCTCGGACATCGACGTCGGCGAAATTTATAAAACGTTCTACAACTACGTTGCAATTCATGATCGAGAGGTAAAACATATTTTAATTGTTTTTCCTATTTACTTATTTCCAGAGACATACGGAAACACATTATTTCAAAGACAGGAAGCACGCTGAGGTAATTTTGGTGTGTTTGGAAGTTGCTCAATTAATTTTTCCAGGATTTTCTTGGGGCCAGATGCTTCAGATTCACTAGAAGATCAACGAAAAATAATCTGGTAACTTTTTCTTGCTTGGAAGGAGAAGAAGGTCTCGCATGCGATGCAAAAGCCCAGGTAAGCGGATCAATACGTTTTTTTTGCAATTTCCAACTTTTTTTTAGTGGGACCAAGAGAAAAACATTGTGTTCGTCAGTTTCTCGCACTCCAACCACGATCCAGCAGAAGGGCAAGGTCGTGTGAATGACTACGAAGTTTCAGTGTTCCACTTGTTCGCCAACTATTTCTGGAGAAGGGGAGAAACGCAGCAATGGAATATGGACAACATCATCTTCTGCCTCAAAGCTTGGTTTGGGCCGAAGAACGTGCTCTATCACTTGACAGAGTTAGATTTCTAGTACGTCTGCGTGTTTCGATCTTTTCGAATTGTAGCTTTTCAGCGCATTCCGGAATACACTGCCGTTGAAATTTGATGAGGTTCTCACAGATGAACAGTTCCATTTCACTTTGACGCCAGAGGAAGAAACTTGGAAGAATCTTCCATCTCCGCCACTGGATCCGAATGTGGACGAATCAGAAATTTCCCCATATTTCAAGAAGAGAGGATACACAAAACAACAATGGAACATCGAAGATGTAAGAGATACATCGCACAAAAGTCATTCTGTTTCCATCTTTCAGACTGCTATATCTACCATCAGACAGGCAGGACCTGCTTCTTTGCGGATCCCAATTTCCAAGAACGCTTTTCTCATGGCCAAACATATCCTCGAGTTCTCAGATAACTTCTTGCGTTTTGGATTCGCAATTTCCAAAAACCCGGAGTGTATGCACGATTGCGTGTACAGAGACTTTCCCCGACTAGAACTGTTCAAAAAAGCAAATTTTACACTTTACCAATACGTCAACGACCACGATTTGAACGAAATCAGCCAGTGGACTAAGAGCGAGATTGATGCATTTAATTTGAAAGCACGCAAGAAGTTCGACGAGAAAGGAGCCCTCAAGTTCCAATTCTATAAACCGTCCACTGGTAAATACAATATTCCGGCCCAATTCAAAAGAGCCACCGATGAACTGCCTAATCCAGATTGTACAAGGATCCCGGAACTCAAGGCATACTGGCAACTTCTCCGCAAACTTGATGCAGACAAGAAATCCCGAATGAGAAATCGCAACAGGAACGCGAATGAGCCCACCAGCTCGCAAGAGAAGTTCCCGATGAATATCTTGACCAGCTACAAAGTCCCAGCAAACGGATACATTCCTTTGCGCATTCGGTATATGACTGGACTCCCATTGGAGAAAGATTATCAATTCCATGGAATAACTAGTGCAGTTCCCATGAAGGTAGAGAAATCGAAGAAAAGTGATGGATGCGAAGATTCTCCGAAGTTCAAACGTATATCTCAAACGGAAAGAGAGAACAACTACCGAAAGCTCGGAATCGTTGTTGAAAAATGCTGCTACACACCGTCATCGGTGTCCTCTGTCGACAATTCAAGTCTTCAAAATCAATGAAACCATTCGGTGATACGATCACAAAACGGTTCTCACTTTTTTCGACCATCAGTATATTATCGTTATCATTCACAGCCATTCAAAGTTCTTATCGCATTCATTCTTTCTCTCTACCCCAACTACCCTATCCATTTTGCTTCAAATCGAATTCACCTTTCAACTTTCCATAACTCGAACATCAAGTAGGGCCTTTCATCAGTAGCATCCTCACTATATGTCACCTCATTTTTCACAACGTATGCATACTTTAACAATACTTCCTGTACGATTCCAACTATCGTTTTTCAATCCCACACTGGCTATTTATTGTCTACGTAACTCCGTACGTTTTGAGTTCGGGTCTCTAATATTCCTTTCTCACCGCTGATATTTGTAGCTGACCGATGCATTCCTCTTGATCTATTTTTTTCACATTCTAAGTATGCCATAAATGAACATTCAATCAAAACAATATTCATCCATATTTCCTTGTTGGTTTTTTTCCAAACGATTACTTAATCTAAACTATCCAGTTATCATTTTGATCAGTCTAAAATGAAAAGCGGCAGCCGTGGAAGAGGGACTAGTTTCTCTTTAGAAAATGTTCGGCCAGAAATAATTTTTGCCATTTGCATAAGCTGATCGTCGACGACGTCTCTGAAAACGTGTATTACTTGGAAGAGAGCGTCAGAGAAAAAAGAGGGCGAACGCGGCCGCGTCGCGGTTCAGAAGCCGATGTTCGATTTGTTCGCATTTCAGATATCAGCGTTCATCAGTAGTCAATTTGTGAATTTTGGGCAACTTCATCAACATGTCAGCAAGATCGATTGCTGAAATCAACCTCGATGCGATTGTCAGCCAATTCCACTACTATTACTTTGACTACGACGATCATGGAATGGAAGTGGACCCGAAGGCGCCCGGAAAACATGACCGAATGGAAACGCATAACTTCGAAATGAAAGAACACGCTGCGGTCAGTTTTTCTCTCTGAAATTACTGATCATTCATATAATATAATCGAACAAAATTTATTTTCAGGCGTTCATAAAAGCCAGGTGCAATCAGTTTGAAGTGCGCAACATATCTGCCACATCGCCGAGAATTTATAGATGTACTCAGGCACCATTTCCTAAACAATGCACTGCGTATGCCAAGGTAAGCTTCATGTGATCAATAGTTTTGAAAAAAAGGAATTACAGTGGTTCATAGACGAAAACAAAGTCCTCGTCAACTTCTGTCACAGTGGACATCGCCAAGGTGTTGGACAGTATCGATTCAACGAGTTTCAAACCAGATTTATCGAGTTCTTCACAATATTTTTCTGGAGAAGGAGAAAAACAGTTGCTTGGAACATTGAGAACATTTGCTACTGTTTCAAACGCTGGTTTGATATGGAGAATCCACTTCATCACATTTCCGTTTACGACGTTCAGTAAGTGGTTTCATGAGTTCTTGCATCACTCGTGACAAATTCAGAGCACTCAAACGAAGAATTAACCTCAACTATAACGACATCGACGTGCCAGTTATGGATGAGATGTATCATTATACCATTGCTCCTGTTGAGAAACGGATGAGAAACATTCCTTTCCCACCAACAGTCAGTCCAGGAGAGGCGGAGGGTGATTGGGTGTACAAAGGATTCACTGACAGTGAATGGAATGACGTTGATGACGTGAGTCAATCGGGAATGGTTCTTATTTTAACATTGTCATTTCAGAATGTCTGGATTCCTCGGAGAAACTCTGGCCCAGTGCTGCGCATCGTGTCTGGAAAAGCATTCCACATGGCCAAACACATTCTCGAGTTTGCTTGCAACTATCTCCGCATCGGTTATGCACTCAGTCACGACAAAAAAATACTAGGAGATTGGAAGTACCTGAAAGATTTGAAAGTTGCCGAATTCAAGTTTTGCGAATTCAAGAAACCCTCGTTCAATATCTTCAGTCACATTCGAGTTCTCGGTCTCACAATGCTCATTTTCTGGGAGAGGCACATAATTCTAGACATCAACAGCAGAGCACTGAAAAAGTTTGATGAGGCTGAAGCTATCAAGTTCCATGGAAAATACATGACGGGATCAACACTTCGTCTACCAAAAGTGTTAGTTCAACCAGCGATGATAGTCGACAAAGAAACTGGGAGACTGAAAAACAAGGACGATCCTCGACTCGATCACCCTCCGGAAATTATTATGGATCTCTGGAATGTTCTGGGAATCAACAAAATTTTTGAAATACTCGAGCCAGTTCTCGAAAAACACCAAGAAGCTCAAAGAAAGCTCCGCGAAAGTCAAAACGGACAGAACGGAGAAGACGACGAAGCAAGTTTCCTCGAACGTGTCGAAAGACAAGCTAACGAACTGTGTAGATTGTTGGTTATGAATCAGGAAGAGCTCCAAGAAAGCGGAGAGAACATGGATGGAGCATGCACGTTGATTCAAGCGCTTGACAGGGAAATCACTCTTCATCAAAACAGACTTCTGGAGGAAAACGGAACAGATAGGAGTTTGCTCGACATTGTTCAGCCATTAGCCCAGTTCGCTCGAGATGTAGAACCCAGAAATGATGCAGAGCCAGAAGGAAATCAAGTTCAAAAGGAAGAAACCAGTGTACAGCTTCAGCCGGAGCCTGTTGAAGAGGAACCAAATGCCGCAGAGCCAGAATCAAGCACTGAGCAGCCTGCGACGAGCAATACAAAGCCTTTTGATTACATTCGGTGGAAAGATGAGTTTGATGATTTGATCAGAAGACTTACTGGTCCTGAGCGAAGGAAGGTGAATATTTGGACAGAATACAAAATTCCGCCGAACGGTTACATTCCAACGCGTTTCGAGTACATGACCGGGCTTCCGCTAAAAGCTATGTATCGTGCCAGGCAAATGGAGAAACTAGAAAAAGAAGAAGCTTTGAAAAAGCAAGCGGAGGAGCAGGCTACGCCAAAACAAGAATCTCTGCAAACCCTTTTCCCCAAGAAAACAACCTTTGTTCAAGAGAAGGTTGTTCAGGAAGAGATTGAAACTGACCCAGACGATGTCTCCTACGCGTCTTTTGACGAAGAAGAACACATCCGCTTCGAAGTGCTTCCACTCCACGACAACACCACACCGAAGAATAAAAAGAAAAAGAAGAAGAACAAAAACAAAAACAAGAACAAGAAGTGATATTCCAAATCTCTCAAGTAAGTTAGTCGGCCGAGTTATGACAAACAATGATGGATTGCAGGTTTCGCTGTTTGGTCGAATTTCATTTTGCTTTCCCAATACTCTTCATAAACAGAAAAAATCATCAATACATCTGAAAAGTAAGTGCACAACTTTCAGAAAATGATGAATTGAATCGTTTCAGAAAAATAGTCAACGCTGGCGTCGTTCCTTCATCATCACTATAAACTATAGGTTCTTCACATCTGTCATCGCACTCATTTGAAAACAAAGTTAATTATTGTAGGCTTTCAAAAAGTTTATCTGAATTAACTAAACTCTTTTAACGAAACTACTTTCTCACTGCAAACTATTGCCGTTCTTCATTCCTTTCACTTACCCAGTTTGCTTTTAGAACCGATGTATTTTCTACACCATAAGCTCACTGATTCATCCATCTGTTTAAGCTCCCGTTAATTTCCAGATTTTTAGAAACCATTATTTATAACCATCCCTTCGCATTTTTCAAATGTTTGCATTCATCCGTATCATTTCTCAACGCATTTCGTAGAATTTTTCAAAATTGACCGTGATTAACGGTAATAAAGCATTATTTCAACAATCGCACTGTGTATCGTGTAATTTCCCTCATGAAAACTTCAAATCCCTCGCTTCAACCCATTATTCTTGTTTGCATCGCAATTGCACAACACAGATGACTCGGATTTCTCGTTGGCAAAAGCATTTCGAACAAGCCGACCTCTTTTTCAAACTTGCGACTCCCTGTTTTTTTCTCAAACCCAGACATCACGTGGAGGAACGTTCATTTGTGCCGATTTTATCATCCTCCCGTTGTTTTGTTCTTGTTTTGCAGTGTTTTCTATTTGTCTCAAAAAGTCTTTGGCCTCCCATTTTTTTTTCTATCTCCAACATTTTTCATTTTGTCGTCTGGGGAGATAAAAAGGCGTGCAAGAAAAATAAAAACATCACAAAGCTGTATAAAAGGAACCAAGAAGCAGCGTGTCGCCACATCGCCATGCAGTCTCTCCTCATTTTGCTGCTCGTTCTCGGATTCGCCGAAGCCGCGACTCGCTTCCAGTCGACCACTGTCAACGCGCAGGTCGTCCTCCGATGCAAGAGACCATGGGATTCGAGGGCCGAGGTGTTCCTCATGGAATCCGATTTTGACTCCAGTGAGTAAACGCAACTTTTTTCAATGTACCCGTTCGTATTGTTTCAGACGTCGTCGATGAGGACGACGTTATGGACTTCTCGAGATACGAGTTCGGAAATGTGCCGGAGTCGCGACTGACCCTCAGAGGTGAAGAGTTCGAAGTGTCTGGACTGGAGCCGTACATTCATATAACCCATTCATGCGGATCCGTAAGTTTAACTGAAAACTGAACTGAAAGTGATTTAATTTTCCAGGAAAAGAATTCCTACAAAACATTCCGTGTGGACCTGATGGAGAATATGTACAAATCGCGGTTTTTTGATGTGATAGTTGATTTAGATAACGAAACAGCTAAGATTTCCTCCAGATTAATGTTTCCTTAACTTTTATTTTCGAAAAATGAACGATTATTATTTCAAAAAAGCGAAAATCAGTAAAATGCAAAACAAATGACAGTCGATGTGTAACAACTGGGAGGAGGAGGGCTTGGAGACCGCTTAGAGGATAGGAAAAAGTAGCAAGAAAAATATTGCAGATGGGTCAGGGGCGAATAATAAGTCAACAGGAAAAAACTGGTGAAAAAGAATTTCGCTATTTTGCTATCTCATGAACTTAAAGAAGAAGGATACCAAGTTTTTCATTGCGTTCAGATTGGAGTGATTTCATCGGTGTTCGAGTTGTTCTTTGCGACTTTCGACGGATTGCGACGAGTCTTGCGCTTCTTCGGAATATCTGAACTTTTTTTGTTGCAGAGAACGATTTTGTTGCTTTTCAAAGCATATCATATGCTTCCAAATGTTTGAAAACGTTCAACAACATAGTGAACTCACCCTCGTCATCCTCGTCGATGTATGGAATTCTCAACATGTGGAGCGGAGGGTTTGGCAGTCCCTCCTGGAACGGAGCGTCTCTCGGAAGGCCAACACACTGAATGCTCTCGGCGAAGGCGTCGATGTTGACGACGGAGAATCCGGCATACAGTGGACTGTTATCGTCGAGAACAACGTTGGTGAACGGGTTGGCTCTGTCCATTCTGAAAACAAATTCGTTCGTTTTCTCTGATATTCCGGCCAGTTTTGTTGAATTTTCTTGTCATAGGTGTCAGTCTAACGGTCTTCGCGTTCAGATTCTCATGTTTTCCATTGCCAATGAACACTCACCTATTGGCGTGGCTGGACCACCAGATATTGTTCATGCAGATGCCCCAGCTTTTGCAAAGAGTCGCATCAGTGCACGACTGCCCGGGAGCATAGTAGATCTTCGCAATCTCCTTGGCCTTGATGAGACGACTGTTTCTCTTCTGAAAATGGAACCTTCAGTATTTTTTACAGAGATTTGCCTGACCACATATCCGAAGCGAATATCTTCGATGCGAAACTCGGCCTCGTCCTGGTAGTTGTAGTAATGCTTGACGAAGATGTTTCCATTTGCAAGAACGGCAACGAAAGGATCCTCGTAAACGGTCGGGACACGTGGTCGGGAGCAGGAAGCCGAGGTGGAAGCAACGTCACTGCCTGAAACAAACAAATTTCGTACGGCGACCAGGCAAAGAATGCTACTTGGCAGAGATTCGATACGCGGCTTGATCACTGGTTTCATTTCGATGTCTGTGCTGGAAGTCTGTCCTTCTTCCTCGACTGAAAGAAAGATAAATGAGTGTTTTCGTTGAGAGGGAAACCAGAATAACTCACCAGTTGGACGTTTGCGGAAGCTGAAAGCACGGCGGATCGCGTTCATGACTCCCTTGCAGCGTCCTTGAAAGTTGTTTGATCCGGTAGTGTCTGGGTTCACTGACATTGCATTGTCTGGAGAAACCTTAAATAAAATAAGAGGAATGAGGGTAAAAATGAGAGATGTTAAATGAAACGAGAATAATAAAAAATGAGAGGGGAATAGAAGGCACTCGTGAAGAGAAAAGCAGAAGAGTCGTGTGCGGCAAAATGAAGCATATGAAGAGTTAGATAACTGGTCTTGAAACAAAACTATTTACTCATGAAACGAGGCGATCTGATAAGAAAAGTGACATGGGCACAGTGGGCAAAAGATTAATAACCAGTGAGAAATGTATTCTTCTCGGTTTACGTCCTCCGGGTAGACGTGCCAAGTCGTATCATGTGACTATGACACAAACTGCACAAATCAAATTAGCTCAGTTCTAGGGGCCATTGTACGAAAAACAACAAAACTCCTTCTTCGACCATCTGATTGCCTCAAATTTCAAGAAAAACGAGTGCAGCTAAGATTCTTTTCTAGAAAATCTGCAGCTGAAGTGCCAAAGAGTGTGTGAAAAGGTAAAAGGGCAGAGAGCAGCCACGCGGACTGTCAGTAAAATAAACAACCGGCAAATTCTGTGAAATTGCAAACAAATCGACATTGGTGCGGGAAAAAGAAAAAGAAGGAGGGTATGGACGAGAGGAATGCACACTCGGAGCACTGGTTCAAAATGGGGCTCGATGGCTGTTATGGGCGGAATAAATTGGGTTGTACTTTGAAAAAGGCCTAAAGAGAGAAGGAAAGTGCGTCAGTCGTTTGTACTATCATGCCCTTTTTTCAAATTTGTTTTGTATGTATGCGTACATGACTAAAACTGAATTCGGAGAAGTTTCGGGTTGGTGGTCGGTCGGATGTCACATGTTTTCTCTTCCTTCGGTCATTACTTTTTTCCGCTCAGTGATTTTGATATTCTATTAAATTGAAACTTGGCCTGAAGGGTTTGACATAAATACAAGGTATACACGAACTCTCAAGATGTTATATCTCCCGCTTTACATCAAAAAGAGTCACTCTAGGTCATAAGCTGACAGAGCCTATTTGAGAAACGCAACAGAGAGCTCTCAATGTCGATCCGGTGAGGATGAAGACATTTTCTGAGAGAATGCGGGAGAAATATGTAAGAATGCGGATGAGAGAGGAAGAAAGACAACGGAAAAGGAGCGCGCGGACGCAAAGACACATGAGGCGTTTTGAAAAACGGTTGTGGCGGCAAACGTTGCCTTCAGCCGAGAAAGCCCATAAAACGGGCAACCGGCGGGCAGAGAAGGGGTTCTGCACTCATTTCGAGAATATGAATGGCTGGCGACAGCGACGAAGACCGCCATGCAAAAAACACAGCACGTGACACTGCGAGTACACAGAAAGTGCATTCAGATGGGTATCAAAAAATGAGTCGGGCGATGTTGGCTATGAACTTGCTTGTTCAGAAGACCGCTGCTCTGCTTTTTGTTTCTGCAGCTCTCAAATAGTAAATGCGTTTGAACATCTTACGTTACTGTTTCTAAATTTGATACTGACCTTCTGCGCAAAAACGGAGGTAGAAAAACCAAGGAAAGACTACGTGCCACCGTTTACAACGTCTTTGTCTGTCTGGCAAAACTGGTCTCACCGAGGTTCAACACCACTAAACATCAATGTTTATGAAGATGTATGAAAGTCGAATTTTTCCTTGGTGGGTCCGATAAAAATTTAGTTGCAGCCCGGACATTTTCAACAAATACACCAATCAGTAATGCATATTTCGCCTTTTACTACCTCCTGTTTACGTGATGGTGACCGAGCTATTGTTCTGCCAAAGAAGGCAAAAACAAAAAAGAATGGAAAAACAAGACAGGAGAATCAATGGTGGTGCAGGAGGAAGTGAGCAAAAGAGACGGAGAGTGCGCTAATATGCGCGGCCAGTGTGATCACATGAATATTGATTGCTTTAGGATTGGCAACGAGCGAGAGGGGGATGGTGTCGGTGGGGGGAAGAGGCGACGTTGAGCGAGAAGGGTCACCAGCCACCTTTCTTCATCTTGAAGGACTTGCGTTGCGCACACTCACACACAACCACATAGAAAAATGTCGCAGCCCAATCTGACCATCCATACCGTTACAAACGATCCATTCAGCTTACGATGGGAAAATGAACGATGCCGGTGCCGAAACGGATCGGAGTGGCGATAAAATGAATGTGGCTTCGTTTTTTGGAGCGATGTAGAAAAGAGGGCAGAACTGGGCAGGGCAGAAGAAATGGAAAACAAGAAAGAGGGCGAAGGGAAGGTTATGGCTAGGGGTAACGTCTGTTTGTCTTTGGGTCCAAACAACGCAACAGCTTTCAAAAAACGTTGCGCAACTTGAGGATATGGTTTAACAAAGCGTTTTGAGATGTGTACAGGTTGCACAAGTGACGGAGAAGAAATGAATGAAAACTTTTCGATCAGAGAGCACAATTAGAAAGACAATTTGTTTGCTAATAGACTATACTGCAGAAAGATAACTGCAGTGGAGGATATGTAAAAATTAAATGGTCATTCAATGTGGATAAAAACGCTTCGAAGAATACGAAGAAAGGAACAATTAATATTTATACCAAGAGTTCAGAACAAATGTGTTTATACAATATTTCCCGTTACGTTTGAGTCAATGTTTACAACATCAGAGGAAGTTAGTAGTGATATGGAGGGACTTGCGGGCCGCTAAATAGTCAACAACCTGGAAAACACTGAATACGTGAGAAACACTGTCAACAACTACCTTCTGCCTCAAAACTTGCGCGGTTTTCTCAGATACTGGCGATGACGGTCGGAAGGAGATTTTCATCTGAACAAAACAGTTTCCCCTACAGTTTCTCTATTTCGACGCAAACCGGTAAACTGAAACTGTTGATGATTCCTGGATTGAGACTGTTTATTCTATATGGTATGGTGTTTCCACTAATTTTGTATCTGTTGCCGCTTAAGTCAAAGTAAGCACCGAAATCTTCAGTGAGAACGCTTTCAGGATGATACTGCAATGCATTTTGTCTTGAATATTTGCTTTTTGCAGTTCAATCAGTACCTGAACATCCAAAGAATCCAAGTTACACTTCTGCTCGGCGTTGCGACATGCTGCTTGCACCTAGAGATTTGGAAGTTTCCTAGCTGATTCTTATGTTCATTGCATACCGCCTCAAGAACATCATCATGAGCTTTCTCATAAGCATCGTCAGCATCGACTGCTTGATCATTCACTCCACAGCTGGGAACACAAAACGTCCAATGGACTGGAGGAGAGAACGATATGTTCATTGAAACAATGTCTACCGTTTTCTGAGAAGTATGATGTTTTAACTCAGAATGTTGGTATGTAAAATAGAAAATACCTCTGTTATAAGAATTGGCTGAGTTGTGGCTGGAACTGAAAGCGGACGGAACAAATCAAACAATGAGAAACGACTTTTCAATTTTTCTCCTGCCAACGGCAAAGTGCTGTCTCTAAAATGCATTCATAAAATCAGTAACATTCGTGCTCTCTGACTTTTGAATAGTGAGCGACTCATCAGAGTAATCATCAGCTTGAGGTACAGGATCCGATTGAAACGCAATTGGTACAAGCTGTGGATTCGAAGGGGACAAACTGATCAGTGATGCAGGAACAGCTGGTGTCAACGGGGCACCTTTCGATCCAAAAGTTTTGCTTGGAAACTCAAAACAATCGCACTTACTTATGGATGGAGTACATGACTCAGCTTTTCTGACAATTAGGAAGGAAACTAGAAATATGGAAAGCATAGTGATGATTGGTCAAATGCGGAAGAATGTTCAAGTGTTCCATGTTTGGAAAAGCCCCAATAGTAAAACTGTACAAATGTTCAATATTAGTCACTTTTAGAACTTTGATGAAATAAACGTTTATGACACTATTGCCACAAGAATGCTTCAGTGTTTGAAGAGGTCAGAAATGAAAAGTGTTCGAAAGAAGAAACAACACTTTAGTTTGGGCGAACTGTGTTTCCGGTGAGACTAAACTGTTGGAAACGTGCATAATTTTTAGAAAGACCAGAAATTCAGTAAAGTAAATCGGTGAAAAATGTAATCTAAAGAGTTCTGCGAAAAAGAGGAGAGAAACTAAAAGTTATATCTTGATTTGAAAAAAGCGGAGCTCCGATAGAAGAGCAACTGACGCTCCAGGAGGAGCATTATTACACGAAAAAAGTGTCAAAGAACTCACGAAGGATACAATTATAATTACTCTAGAAATTGGCAGTGAAAAAGATAATGGGGTGTATGAGTTCGCGTCTGACTTTGCATGTTCCCATGTTAGGTTGGCTCGTGAAATCATTGTCAATTCAGTAGGCATCTGTTTCAAAACAACCAAAAAAGGAAAACCACAATTGCGTGCATGGACATGGACAAATGACCCCTACTGCTTCTTGCTCTGTTTTGACCTCTCTCTCCATCTGTTTTCTACCACATTTCACATCTCGGTGTCCTTCTCAAGTGGAAGGAAGGGAGCTATTTTCTCTGTCTCTCGAGCACTCACTTTCACTTGCTCTTTCGATACACTTTTTCCACCATTGTGTTATTTCTTCCCAGTTTCTCGAATTCTGATAACGCTCAAAACTGTAACATTGGCTGGTTGCCAGCGAGCATTTGAAACTAGTGCTCTTATCATCAGATTTGGACGCCGCGTAGAGCGAGAGCAAATACAGAGTATTTGTGCCGAGCAGAGCAACACAGTCATTTTCCAAAAAAACACACCAGCGTTTTTCAATTGTTTGTCGCTTTTAGTGCGTAATTGGAAGAAAAGGAAGGAAGCCACCTTCCAAGGCAGGGACACCGAAACACAGCGTGTCTTCTTCCCCTACCATATCATCCCGTCAGGCCCATCACTTTCTCTTGATCTTTTTCGCCACACAGTCAATCCGCTCTCTGTCTTTCTTTAACACTATCCTATTCATACAATGAAAGATAGCCCAGGCTACATCGCCAAAGTACTCTGTCCGAGCGTTTCAATTTTGAAAACTTTCACCTCTTCCTGTCCACTTTCTCCACTTGTTCACTTCCCGTCTACCATACTTCCAATCCAAGTCCGAAATATCTCGACTCTACAGTTCACGCAGTTTTTTCTTCATTGAAAGGTGTGGGAGGTCGTAATTGGATAGAATCTCTACCAAGGTCACTCCATCGTGAGGTAAAATTCACTGCCTTACCAGTAATAGAAATTGGTGACTGTTGAAAACCGTGGCAAGTTAGTTTGACACATTCAATCTTCTTTTTGAGAATGTGCTTATATTGGCTCCAATTTTCATGTTGTGTCTCAACAGATAGTCACACCCGCAAATATTTTGTGAACTGTTTTGATAATGCGGTACTTTTCTGCGTTTTGATCTCTGTCACGCCAAATAGTAATTTTTTCTCTTGATGACACGGGAAACTAGTTTTAGACCAACATTTTGTTGTTTTTTCCAGTGAGGTCTCGTGGTATTCCCCGTTTTGAACTGATTGGGAGTTGCTTGTTGTATCAGTGGTGTTAGAATGAAATTGATAACTTTTCTGATCTTTACTCGAACTATCTAGTTTCCTCGACGTTTCTTGTTGGCAAACGTTCACAGCGCTAATTTGTCCCTCAACTGCACTTTCAAATGTTTCGTAACTGCTTCTGACTTCTCAGACTAACTACCAAGTCTAGCTCAACAAGTTTTCCAAGAAGTCAAAGTAAAAATGGGCAAATTTTGAGGTCCTAATTAGAGGAACCAAAAACAAGACGTATGCAGATTTCTGTGCAAAACAACGTCTCAGAAAGGTGCGGCGTCGCGCATCTTCCCACTCCCCGTTCGTGTGCGGAAGTCGTTCTCGCGTTCCATCCCCATCTAAATTAAGTACTGAGTGTGTCTAATCCTCTAGTATGTTGCCCAATCTTTCCGTCGCCCCATCTTGGCATTGAGCACTCAGAACGCTTTATTGTACACACATACACTTGCAACATTCTGTCCAAATTGCACGTCTGTTTCTATTTCTGCTGACCCTTTTGTTGAATGTACTATTTCTGGGTACATTTCTAGAGCTCTTTGAGTTCAATTTTTTGCGATTATATTTTCTGGCTTCATCACATTTTTCCCTCAGCGTAAAATTTTTAGTGAATATTTGAGAGCAAAAAATGAAAGATTGCACCCATCCGGATAAATGTGCGCAATCTGTAATGTTAGGCAAAGAGAGAGTGTAGTGTGTAAGCCAGAAGATGTGAGATGATAATCCATCTTTATGATGTATTGAAACTAATTTCCTATAGATGATAAGAAGATCAAAATACCGAATCTAAATCTTCTTCTTTTCCCGTTATCAACAACAAGACCGTGTTATTCCCCGTGTCTTCATAAGTTTTCGTGTCAGATTTGGATTAACAAATGGAGGAAATGAAAAATATGAAGATAAGGGTTTAGAACGGGGTTATCCGTACAATCATTAACTTCCTGTGGGAAAATCCTTCATTAACCTTGGAAATCCGGTTGCTACTAATAATATGTCAGCTCGTTCCGCATTTCGCTGCATTCAAACTGCATCTGAAAGTTGAGCCTGAGCTGAACGAGCATTCAGTTTTGTCTCCCATGTTTCTGAATACTATGCAAGATATAGACGGTCCCCGTTTCATTCTCCCATTCTTTTTTCCCATTCCAGCCTTTATTCCGAGGAGCTTGCGTGCAAGGAAATTGCGCAAGTAGTTCTAGGAATCCCATAAAACCTCGCGCCTAAGCCTATAATTACAGCACAAAAATGACTGAAGAAATGGAAAGAGTATGAGAGAATGGGAATGGAATGAGATGTGACGTCGGTGGCACGAAATGTTCTACTAACTGTCCCCTACTTCTTGATTTCATCGTATTGCGTATTTTCCAAAACGTTGACTTTCTTATACCCAGTTTTAGTGAATGGTTCTCCCAACATTCTCAAGGGGTGTTCCCTTCTTTCTGCTTGCTTTGCCAGTCTACCCATTTCAGTTCCTTATTGCTTTCCCTAGCCGTCGACCTGGGAAAAGTGTATATTTTTGGGTGTCTAGTGGGAGCGGCAAATAGAACACAGAAATTAGAAAGAGAAAATAGTAACAATACAGCTGATCAGATCATTTCTCACTCAAAACATGTTCCTGTAACGTTTCTTTCGTCCACAGTCGTAACCCTCTCGTCAACGCGTGACAGCAATGGATCCTTCCTGGATTGATGTTTTTCAACAGTCTATGTACACATGAAAACAGGGAAAATTGTAAACGTACAACTATCTTATCGATCACATTTCTTTTTTTCCACAGTTTTCCCACACAGTCCATTACTGTTCCAATCAGTTTTTTTCTCGGAAACTTATCATTTTCTGGGTTTTCTTAGCGTCCCTAGAGTATACAGTAAATTACCTGAGATTGTATCATGTTCTATTTATTTCACACTCTTGCCGATTTTCCTGGGATAGCACCTCCTTGAAGGTCGGGAGGAAATAATTACAAATCTTGAGAAAACCGGTTAAGAAAATGAAAAGAGAGTGAGAGATGGAAAACGAAAAGTAGAGAGAACGAAAGTTTAGTTGGGGGAAGGGAGTTCCATAAAAACCACAAAAAATTCTAGTGAGTGGGAAGAAGAAAACGAAAAAGGGAATTGAAGAAGAACAAAGGTCGAGACTCCTCCACTGGCAGTTCGGTCCAAAGCAGTCAGTTCGGTTGTGTACGGTTTATGTGTTTTCGGCGGGATTCGTTTATAGAGTTAATGTTACTCGATTCATTGCCCAGACCGGATGCCATATCGTTTCTCCCAATGTTAGTCTTGTCCTATTGCGCTTTCCTTTCACCAAGTCTCCAGATCTCGTAGCATTCCGTAGGAAGACACAATAGCATTGTTTTTATCTTTTTTCTGGACTATCTACGGAGTATTAGTGAATCAAAAACCGTCCCGTGTCCTTATCCATTCCTCTTATTTCATTTTCATCCTTTTTATCTCCGAATCTGTCTACCGTTCTTCTTTTTTGAGAGAAGTACCCTAATTCCCTAATACATTCGTACTTTTAGCTATCATGGCGACCTTGATTTCTTTTTCCTTTTTTTCTTTGAAATTGATACTGGTCAATCAGCCTAATCAAAAGTCAGTCTTGGAATCACCATTTTACTGAACTTTACGAGTTGCCGCTCCCTCCCAAGTTTCCGTTTTTTCGACCGAACTAAAGTACAGAACAGAACAGAACATGTAGATAAGAAAACCTGACTGGGAAGAAAGTGGATTCAATGGCAATAGCGCCTCGTCTTCCGATTCCCGTCTCTTCTGGCCACTTGTTATTATCAATCGATAATCTCTCAATGAGTTGTGAAAGCGGGTAATAGTGCACGAAACGTAGAGATATCGAAATGATCGCCGCGCTTCATAGTGTACGTCGAACTGAGAGTGTCAGCAGTCGGAACAAGAAAACCCGACAGGTGTGTCGTTGGCGATCGACGCTGGCGGCCGCCGAATGCTAGCGGGTTAGGCCAACTTCTGCGCACGCTCACGTAATTTGTTTGACCTCTGCTGTGCGCCCTATGGAAACCACTTGTAGTCTTTGAACCATCTTGGATTCCTGTACTATTTGTTCCGTTTGTTCATTCATCTTGCTCGACTCTCCTCTCACCCGCCGCCGCGCTCCGTACACACATATGTTGATGTTGCACTATTTGGGTCAGTCATTCCAACAACACTCCGTTCCTGTGACGTCCATTGTCACACCGAAAATCATTCGGGAAGATTTTCAAGTTGTTCTTTTGTTTGTTTCGGCCCCGCTACCCTTTGCTTTCTAAAAACCTTCCTAACAAACTCTAAAGAAAGTTCAACTTTGACTTTCCTCTTTTTCTTCAACTTATTTTCACGATACAGTCCGCAGTTTTGGCCAGTTGAACTTAATGCCATCTGATTGCTCGTCTTATCAAATTTAGTGTGTTACTAGGAATTCCCTTTTTCATGTGTACGTGCCATCGCAAAAGACTTTCTTCTAGATTCCCAACCATGCCCCATTCAAAAGAACCGTTTCGTCTCCATGTCTTTTGTTAAGTAGGTGGAAACGCGAAAGGCTTTGATGTGGTATAAAGACGGTACAATTGATTGACGAATATGAATGACAGACAATTTAGGCTCGAACATTTCCGAATTGCCCTCGTAAAGGACGTTCATTCCCTTTCCTCTCGCATCGTTTCCGTTCCGCATCAAAAGATTAATTTCGCTTCTGGGTGGCCATTGTCGTTTTCATTGTGTACAAAATTGCATCTATTTGACGTCAAATTCATTTTGCTGCTCGTTTTCTTGTCTCTTCGTTTTTTGGCACTTCTGAATCCTTATTGCGCTTTTGTCGAGGACGTTCCATTGTGAATAGTACTCCGTAATTTCTGTTTTTGCTCCGGGTCTGAAAACATGAACTCTTTTTACGAGCGAGGACATTCTGGAAATGTGTACTCAGCTGAATACTTTTTTCTTTGTGAGTGGTATACGGATGGTTCCGGAATGAGAACCAATACTCGTGAGAACATTTTTAATAAAGCGAGTCGACGAAAAAATGGAGGTTTGTGGGAGTAATCGAAGGAGAACGAACCGAGAAGACGAATAGAATTGGCTGGCTTCGTCTATGTTCTCTCTTCTTCCATTCGAACACATTCACAAGACGTTCTCTGCTCAAAATGATGTAGATATCGTTGCAACTCCTCCTCACTTTCCGTTTCCTGTTCCTATTCCTATCCCAGTTCCAGACATGTATCCTGTCAAGCATGAAAATCGAAAAATATCACAATTTCCGGATGGCTCTCATGCCGTCAGTCCACCTCTCACTCAAAAATAGCGAAAAATAGCAAAAAATAGACGGCCAAAAAGTGAAAAGTTTGAAAAATTATTCATTCCGGGAACGGAAGCATCATAATAACATGGATGTCTGGATAGGAAAGTCTTCCTTTTTAGACACGTTCTACGACATTTTCTACTTGAATATAAAAATGAACGATTGTTCGGTGCTTAGGAACATTTTTGTAGTTGGTTCTTATTTTGTGTTCCTGTTCTCAAGGCTCCGTATTTTTTGTTCTTCTGCAAAATAATTGCTATAATGAAAAACTGTTCAGAAAAACTCTCAAATATTCCCAAAGCGATTGCAAATTTCTGCAAAACGAAACGAATCCCATAGGTTCCCATGCTTTTTTGTATCTTTCACAAACTGAACATTTCGCATACGTTCTGATTCAAATTTCTGTTTATTTTCAGTCATTTCATATCTATCCAGTTCACTTTTCCCACTGAATATTGATCGAACCCCCCGAGCACTTCCTTATTTTCTCCCTTCTTTTCTTGGCTTGGTTTCCTTCCAGCTCCACCACCATAAATTCTCGCATCACAGTTGTTGCACGTCGCGCGCTTCTTTTATTGCAGCTTCAGTCCCTCTCATTTACATTTTGCGGTCGTTACAATAAGATTTTTGCAGATTTCCGATTCGCCGCTTTTCTGCAGTAGCTCAGCTTTTATTGGTTCTTTGGCACCAGCGAATGCATCGGATTATGCAACTATTGTGAATGAGGAAAAGGAAAAATGCCAAATAACAGTGAGTCGTATTTTTGGAAGCGTGTTGCGGTGCGAGCTGCAATAGAGATGACTGGAATAAGCAAAACTTGTGTGTTTCTGCAGCACTTGTGGGTCATTGCAATAGAAAATACAGAGCACTAAAAAAACCGAAAGATTAATTGAATTGCTTACATTTCTTGACTCAGCGAGAAGGCAGTGAGTGAGTGTTTAGTTCTTTAGTTCTTAGCTCCGATTCATCTCTTCACAATGTTTTTTCTCGTCTTTCTAGTCCTTCATGTCATTTGTTTCCATTATTTTCCTTTTCCCAAGTACTTATTGCACTCACTTCCTCATAAAATGTATGAAACCAGCTGAGCCCCTCTGAGCACTCTAGGTTCTTTTAGAAACCTTCCACTTTTCTTTTTCTTCATTGTTGTCGGAAGAGATATTGAAAAAAAAGCTATCTGTGTTGATGGTGCTGGCAAGCCACCTGTTTTTGAAATGAAATAAGTCTAGGTAACTCTCTCATCGGACACGCATTCTTCGTCTTCTCCTCACTTTTGAAAGCGGCACAGGACCGGGCTCGAGACTTTGACACGCGTCAGCTGTTTTCACCTGCTTGAACTTTAACGACACTTTTTGTGCTTGCGAGTCACAACCAGAATGTTGAATTCAACCCGGATCTCTTTTCTGGAAGCACTACAGGTCAATCTTGAGGTTGAACTAATCGTTTGAACTTTTACAGTTGTTGACTCCACCTTTTGTTTTTCTGTTCCCTACTGAGTAACGATGACATCAGTGAACTGAGAACGCTTTCTATTTTCTTCCGCTTGAACCCACTCACATTTTGAATACATTTATCATTCCACAACTCTGATTTTGTCTGTTGTAGTTATGTCTATCTGATATGAATCAACCTCGTTTTCACCAAAATATAAAAGAAACGCAAACTGAGCTGAAAAACTGCATGCAGTCAGAATAATCTGTAAGAACAGGGAAGTAAAGACTGTAAACATGCGATTCTAGAAACCAAAAGTTCAGTACAGGTTTCAGTCAGAATTAATTACGATTACTGCATGCATTGATTTCCTGGTACTCTCGCACTTTCTATCAAAACAATCAAGATGAATTCAGCTTTGAACTGGACCAAGAAGTCCAGAACTTATTGAATAGAAATGGAAGAATTTCAAAGAACTCTCACCGAATTCCTAACAAGTTCGTTTAATATGAATATGAATAATGATTCTACGACCTCAAGACCCAAATAAAACGTGATAAAAGTCACGTATCCGGTAATATTTAGGTGTGTAGTGGAAACCCTTTGGATCCATGCGTCATAACCTTGAATTCATCATCAACGCCAGTCAGACTAATCCATTTCCTCGAGCCTGATAATCTGTGCCTCCTTCCTCCCCCGTTCTACTTCCGTTAAAAAGACGCTAAAGTCACTCTCCGGTCCCAAATCCAAAGTTCATTTTTCTCTTGGACCAACTTTTCCCTTTCCTAAACTGGCCAATCGTTTCGCATTCTTCAGTCTTTTTCTTTCTGTCCCCGTTTCCTCTTCAGTTTCCTTAGAGAGACCGAGAAAAAAAATATAATTATGTCGTGTCTAGAACCCGAGATCTCTGGAAAACACGATTACACACAAGTTATGTTCCGGATTCTGTTAGGTGTGAAGAGGACTAGAACTATATAATTCTCTTGTTATTCTTGCTTGCTCGTGAGTGTTTGTTTCACTGTTTTGTTCTAATCAGATATCACGTAGAACTAGAACTATAACGAGCTGAACCAAAGACACATTCTGATTCTGACGGCGTCAGTTTCATCTCCACTGGGCACGGAAGGAAGAACTGAAGTCCAGTTGAGTTCCTAGAACTTGCCATCACTTCCACATGCCTTGTCTGACTGCGTTGTCTATTTTCCCCACGGAGTCAAGTTTTTTTCGGACGTCTCTTCTCATTTTTTGAGTCTCTTCTTCTTCGTGTTTCAAAATTCGACCAAAGTTCGTAAGCGCAGAGATCCTGTCCAAACAAATTTCGGGAAGAAAGAACCTTACAATGAGAAAAGTGCGGTGTGGTGTTATTGACAAAACGTTTCTTCCCAGTTCTCAGCTCATAAAAAATATCGGCAGAACTTATATGAATTGCGCATGAAACTTGGTCCCAGTCTTCTTCGTTCTCTCAGTTTTGGCTAGGCCCATAGCACTAACCATGGAAACTTTTTTCGCGGACTCTTTCCTCCCGGAATTTTTTATTTCTCCCTCTGTTTCTGCCTTCCTTCTCTCCTTCTTCTATTTTTGTGTTTTGTGCTTTTCTTTCTTTTCAGCTGCGGGCGTTCCTTATTCCAAGAGAGGAGGAAGGTTGAGTATCACTTGCTTCAGATACTGATACAGAAGTTCTTATTCAATCTACGAATTAGTAATTTTCATTGAGACCGTTCTATCTCCGGTTTTTTTTCAGTCTCTCAAATTCGAATCATGTTATCAACATCTTGTACAGTTTTCCTCCCTTCTCAGAAGACCGTCCTGGCCATTCCCACCCATTCCCATCCAATCTTCTTTCAATTCTCCTTTTTCGTCGGCCATCTCCATTTGCAGAACTTTTTTCGCCTCGTGCCCGGACAATTTGGCTGGCCTACGTGCCAGAGCGCGGCCAATTTTCCTCGTCGGGGGGACTCGCCGACTCCGCCCCTTTTCTGGGCAGGAAACGCAAAAAGACACATACACACACTCTCTCTATCTCCCACACACACATACACACAAAGTAGCTGGTTCGTCAAGGCCCGGGGCCCAACGCCGCGCTCTGTCGGTCTTTTCTCTGCTTCTCGGGGACCGGGTTTGTGTCGAGTTTCATCTGCCATTCTCTCACCTCTAACCCGAACTCCGTTGGCTTCTCGCTTCCCGGTGCCCGTGGCCTTTTCCCACCCTTTTGCACTTGCCTCACCCCAAAAAGTTTCCGGTCCCGTCTTGAAACATTTCCTCGTTTAGTTTCTTTTTTCTTGCTCTTTTTCGTTGCCCTTCCGACTTTATTCATGACCGACTGAGCTTTTAGACAAAAGTATCATGATTGTTCCACCTGTGTCAATGGTAATGTACCACGAACTCCCATTGCTCAAAAACAAGAGTGAGTGTGCTTGAATCAGATTCAGAATCAGACAGACCGCTAGACAGACGTCTTCTTTTCACATGTTCTCAGTTCTATTTCCTTCATGGTCTGATCTCAGGCTCTGGAAAATAAGGAATATGAGAATAAGCATCCAGCTCACAAAAACAAACTTGAAGAAGGGTGTTCTTCCATCTGCTATTGACAAGTTCCAAGTGCGAAGCCCCCCAAATAGTCTCAACTGTCATGTTCATTTATCCAGCAAAGAAAACCTAACCAGGAACGAGACAACATCCTGAGCCGAGACAAAACAAGAAAAAATAATATTTTCCGTCGAGAACTCAAAATGTGACGCATACATATCTGTTCCGTATTCATACAAAACAAGATTATGATTATGCTGTTCCAACACCTCGTTGAGTTCTGTTTGTGCCACCCACGAGGATCAGGTTGGAACAAATAAGTTCTCAAGTGAATTCTGAAAACAGAGAAAGTTCGATTGATTGCAAGTTGATCCGATTCGCGCGATATAATGAAAAATAGAAGAACAGTAGTCTCATCTATAATTCAACTTCTTTCAGAAAGGGAAAAGATCCCGGAAGGCACCTTGTGCGTGGTGTGCAGCGATTTGGCCAGCGGTATTCACTACTCGGTGGCGAGTTGCAATGGTTGCAAAACTTTCTTCCGGAGAGCTCTCGTGGTGAGTTTTTTGAATATATACGATGAAAAGAGTAGCCCTGCAAGATGATGGTGCGCGCTGCAGAAACGACCCAAAGCTGGAGCATTCATTCATCCCTAAAATCAAATGTATACAGAATGGAAGAGAAGAGAAGGATGACGTTTCCCACTTCTTTCGCTATCCCAATTCCAATTTCTCCCATCTCCCGTCCGTCAGCTTGTCCATCTTTCGTCGTCCTTTAAAAAATGAGCCACAAAGCTTTTTCGTCGCGAAAAAATTCAGCGTTTTCGCATAAATCACTCGAAGTGCATCGCATCCCATCTTCCATCATCAGGTGTGGTGGCGGTACGTATTTCTGGCTCGGAGGGAAAGAAAATCGGATAGGAAGTGAAGACGTGTATGGCGTGCGCACAAGTTCTTCCTAAAAAAAGTTCCTGCTCTTCTTTCTCACACGTGCTAAGAACTGACTCTTCTTCTTCTTTTCTCTCTAGTGCTAGTGCTCTCAGTTTCTATTTGCTCGAGAGATGTTTCTGCGAAGAGAAAAAGGAAATAAGTGGCAGAGATGCGATGCAGAGCGATGCGCACAATGTTCCTTCTCGAATGTATCAAATTTGCCAGCAGGGGTCCAGTCCGTGGACAGACACGGAAGCCAGAAACATGAGAAGGGTCCAAATGGGTTGTGATGGGTGGTGAGGGACTCGTCGGCAAATTGTCTGTCTTTCAGAACAAACAAACATTCACTTGCCAGTTCACAGGAGAATGCGTCGTTGGGAAATGTAGGTTCAAGGACAAAGGGCCCTTCTCCCTCATCGTCTTGTTTTTCAGCAGTCCGATGCGTTTGTCGAAGTTGTCGGCTCAAAAAATGCTTCGATATGGGAATGGATCCCAAGGGTGAGCGAACTTCCCTGTTTGCCTTCTTAACCGGAAGAACAAAAAAATAGATGCAAAAGCAGTGAAATTGGATTAGGTTATCGGTACCAATGTCACCACTTTTGATTGATTTATGCACAAGAATATTACGACCAGTGCAAATTCTCGGAATTGCTAGAAATGAACCAAACAATTTGATTTACGCGAGTCTCGTTAATTTTTTCTCGTTTATTCCGGCGAATGACCTGCGTGTTTGGTATTACACCTGAAAACGGGGACTGAACTACACATTTCCATTCCCATCAACACCACTGATCTTTGAAAAAACACCTCAAGAACCAGAAAAACGGGAACACGGAAGTGAAAACTCGAGACCAGAACAGAAGAACGTCAAAGTTTCGCAGACAATAACTAAACTTTAATGTGTTTTTTTGTTTCGTCAAAGCACCCAACCTATACTTCAAAACTTTTTTCGCTACGTACCACATGTTTCTGTTCTCTGTTTTGGTACCACCTCTGGACTCATCTATCTTTTTTCAGCAATACAACATGATCGGGACAAAATACGATATACAAAAGCACTCAAGAAAAAACGGGAAGAAGAAAAACGGATAAAAGAAATGGTTATAAAGGAAGACATCGGAAGTCCGCAGAGCGTTGCATCGGATACATACATCAACACTTCGACACCTTCTTCAAGTACCATGGTTCATGTACCAGAGCCCGAGCCAGTGGTTGTGGACCCAGAGGCGCAGAACGACGTGAAAACAGTGATAGATGATTTGATGAGGATAGAGTCGAAAGTGCAGTCACTTAGGAACTCGTACCGCTTTGAATCTCAATCATCAGCGACATCCTGCATGTACTCAAGGTTGGTTTATTTCATCCATTATATTGAAGTTTTTTCTTGCTCTTGAGCCCTTGAAAGCTTTTCCGTCAGTTGTTCTTGTATACTTAGCTCAAGAAAACAATAGTTAGAATTCATTAAACTTGAATGTGTTGTCCGTTTATTGGAAATGTTCAAAGCTTTCACGTGGCTTTAAAAATTGAGTTCTTTGCCACAAGGGATCCTTCGAACTAAACCCTAGTCCAATTTTTGTTTTTCAAAGAAGGCCCAAAAGTTATTTATTTCCCAACTCCCAGAAGTTCGCTCAAAAGAAGTACATTCTTCCACGCGACGCACTTTTTGCTCAAATGCTCTCTTTCTAAGCCTTCTCGCATCGGCGCTTGCCGAAGACGAGGGCCCGTCCGCATCGACAACAAACTAGGACCTTGTCTGCAAAGTCGACTGCACTGGGCTTCTCTATGCATGTATTTCTTTTTTTCAGCTGTTTGCTGAATGACATCACGTGGATGACAGAGAACACTCTTCCACAAGAAGCGGCCGCCGAGCCATTCGAGTGTTCTGTTGAGAATCTGAGAGAATGGTTTGTAAGGGATCTCTCCTTGATGCTCGAGTGGGGGAAGTGTCTACCAATAATGGGAACCTTGCTGTTGAATGACAAGGTAGAGATTCAGCAATAACTGAGAAGAAATGTATTATCTCATTACAGTTAGCACTAATGAAAGCCTTTGCTCCTATATTTCCGCTAATTCAACTTGCATTCTACACAAAAAGCGAGCTGGATCTCGATATTGTTATAAGTGAGTTAGATGACTAATCAGTTTCACGAGACCACATAGTCCACAAAAGAACTCCAAAGATTACATTGGGTTTCCCATATCCATCTTTCAGAGCTTGAACCGGACTGCACGCCGAGGCCTATTCCGGAGAGACTCAATTATCCGGACGGCTCATTTATCGAGAAAGGAGACAAGCCCGCGAATTCATGGTTTGTCATCATTTTTCTTAGGGACTGCTTCTAAGAAGGGCTTTGGTTCCAGGGAAGAGATGCACGCGATGTTAATTGACGGATGCTACAAAATGATGAGGCAGCTGAAAATCAAAGAATCAACTTTCGTGCTCTATAAGATGCTACTCTTTCATAATCCAGGTGTGACATTTTCACTTTTTTCAAAATAGATTTGGATGGCGGCCGGTGACGTTCAAAAAACTTGTAAATAGCGCTAGAGAAGTATATTTCCTTACAAATTCTCCAAAATTCTTGTTTCTGTCTCTGCTGCATATTTATCTCGAATGTTGCCTCTCAGGACAAAAGAGAAAAGAAAATCCACGGAAAAAAGGAAAAAAAAAGCAAGAACGATTCTGCACTACGGAATCAAACTAGAAAGAAGCACGTTTATGTAGTTTCCTCTCTTTTTTTTCAATTCCAATCCGCAGTTTTTGTTGAATTTTTCCAAGAGCTGCAGCCATTCAAAAAAGGGGGAAGCCTGATTGACTTCGTCAAGTGCAACTTTTGCGAGTCGAGTCACTCTGTGATATGCATCCATTCATTTCTTTTTCAGATGCGGAAGGACTTTCTTCGCTAGGAAAAAAGACAATCGAGAGTGAAAGGATGCGACTGCTGACTCAGATGTACTGCTATCTCTCAACGGAGCGAGGGAGAGAAGCTCAGACCATCTTCTCGAATCTTCTAATGATGTCGGCGACATTGAGTGTAAGGGAAAGCTAAATTTTTGAAAAGATGGGGCTACATGATACTAAGGGGCTAAAGAAAATTGTTGTGAAAACTACAAACTATTACAAGTAATCTCATTTTCTGTGTTTCAGAAAACAGCGTCATTCATCAAACGTGTATTCGACTTCAACCATATCTTCAACCGAACCAATGACTTGATAGACCAGTTGATTATCGTCGGCTTGTAGATTACCTCACTTTTCAATTACCTATTCCATCTGGATCTCCCGGTTTTCAAAATATAGGGTTACCTGTTGAAAATTAATCATTTCAATTTCAACAGTTTGTGATGTTTTTTGTCTTGATTGCTTTGTTCCCGCAGTAGTTGCAATTCTGATTCAAACCCAACTCAAATTCATCTCCAAACTCCTGTCATCGGCTGTTCCCTATCTCTACGCATTTTCAATTCAAGGTGTCCTTTTCTAGTGGTTCATAGTCATTTTCCGTCCAACTTTCCCATTCTCTCCCACACTCATCCAGTTTTGCATGAAAAATAATACGATTGGTATCCGGGTACGATAGAGTATATACATAGTTCAAGCAGATTTCTATAAAACCTTCTTATTTGTTGACTTGCCATTTTACCATTTTTGGGATACAACCGCACTTCACCGTGTCTATAGTGTTTAAGTTTGCGTTTACGTACTGAACTGTGTCAAATCCATACAACCTTTGTGTGAATAAAACAGATTCTTCTAGCTAGATACTGAATTTGGAACATTAGAACATTGAAATGCAGATAGAAATCACACCTGTGACCTGGATAATTTCATCTCTCCGGGCTTTCTAAGGATAGAAGGATGCTACAAGTGGAATCTGGGACTTTTGATGTTATCTTCAGACACGCGAACCTCCGCTTTCACCGCCTGCTGATGGTAATCTGGGCTTCTGAGTACCGCCTCCGTGGAAATCCGTCAGGTCTCCGTCAGGTCACTCATTCGCACTTCGATAATCCTAGCTGCGCGGCGGTTTCATTTCACTACATCTCCGCTTCAACTTTCACAATGCGAATCATGGTCATTTCGACTTATTACATCGCTTTACCCTTTTCGCGTATGATTTCGTAGCAATGATAGTCTCTGTTTCAGTTCTGCAATGCTTCACTCCGCCGCCCTCGTCGATATTGTCAACAAGACTCTTCCATACCAAGCTCTCGGAGGATCCCTTCTTCCAGTGAACAACAATGCCGAGTTCATGAGCCAGAACAGTGCTATTTCCGTGTCGATTTGTGACGGAGAGAAGCCAATTGCTTTTGGATCGATTGTCAAGTGCAATGAGAGACAAGCTTACGTCATGCTTGGAGAGGTCGACAAGAAGTTCCAGGACAAGTCTGTTTGGATCGAGCAAGTTGCTGTTGAGAACAAAGTGAACCACGTTTACAAGATCACCAAGAGTGTTCCTTTGATCGACTACTCAGGAGAGACTCATTTCGAGCAGACCTTCGGAAATAGAGATGAGAAGTGCGCCCTGTACGATTCCACATTTCTCATTAAACATTTTTTTCAGACCAGTTCATCTTCATCTTCTGGACCTTCTTATCAACAACAGTGTTGGACTTGTTGATATGGATATCTCAAAGAATATTACTGTTGATTTCGAGGAGTGAGTGTTTTGTTTGCATCTTCTCTCATCTTGAACGAGTTCCTTTTCAGACTCTCAAACTTTTCCTCATGGAGAGACACCGTCGGCTTCGTCGTCGGAGATAAACATCTTTTTGAGCGCATAACCGTGAACAGGTGTCCTATTTCGTGTTTTGACCCGTTCCCTTCATTAGTTTGATTGTTCAGATTCGAACTCCTTTCACTTGAATCAGATAACTCCGAGGTGGTCGTCGAAGATGTGAATGTCGAAAAATTGAACGATGTTTTCGATTACGATTCTGAAGTGACCATCTTCAACAGAGAAGACTTCTTGACTGCACTTCTCAAGACCGGAGGAGTTTTTGCCAAGGTTGCCAAGGTTCAGGGACAAGTTGCCGGATACATTGTCAACACCAAAGACAACGTCCTGCAGTGTTACGGAGACAATGAAGCAGCTCAGAGGTAATTGAAGAATACGTTATTATGAGAAACTTTTCATTGCAGAGCTCTATTCGCTTCTGCTGCTGCCAACATGAACCCAAAAGTTTCAATGTACGTTCGGAAAGAGACCGGGCCACTCATGGACCAACTTTCTCAGGTAAAGTGACTCCAATTTATATCTAATCTGAGCTTATTTTAAGAACGCCGAAGAGAGAACTCGTGTTACCAGACTCAATACCCGCGTCATTGTGAACACTATCAAATACAACAAAATCGCCTGCATGAACATGGGACTTCATCTTTTCTAATTTTTCCTATGATTATTATCAAAACTTAAAACGCTTTTGAACTGAAAACATTCCTATGATACTTTAATAAAAGAGAAATTTTGCTAGTACCTAGTGATGTAGTCTTTGCAAGACATGAACAAAATTTTCAAATTCGGAAAAACACAACGGATTTTTCTCTCCATGGGAGCCGTTAATTTATTTTTTCACAGTGATACATTTATCTGTTCAGAACATCCAAGCTCTCTTCTGACTTGACTCTTCTGATTGGATGTTGCGAGTTCTCTTTGAATGTTGGGAACCGATCCAAGATACATTTCTGAAAATAACCCTACAGTTTCTGAAAGCATATTCTGTAAACTGCAACCTACCGGTCCGTCTTCAGCTGGTTCCTTTCCAATGACGATTGGTCTAATGAATGCGCGTCCTCTACGACGGTTGAACAGACCCATCTGCATGTACATATCGTCATACGACGGCTGAAAAATGACGGTATATCAAGTTGTTTTCATTTCACAGGCGGACCTCGTGGTAGTCTACAGAGCAAGCCAGAAGAGCTGAGAAGTCCCTATCGAAGGAGTCTGGGAGGTAGAAGAAGCGAGTGAGGTCGAAACGGAGCTCCAAGATCTGAACTGTTTTCTTGAAAAGATGGCATGTTTTTGCGATGTGTACCGTTCCAGTCTCGTACTCCAAGAAATAGTCGTAGTTCTTGATGGTCTCGAGGTAACGAACGCGCTTGAACTTGATTCCACCAGTACCGTCCCAACGGATGGCAATGGCTCTTTTCGGGATTTTATTTGAGAGGAGAGGATGCCCTTTGTGCTGAAGAGAGCAGAATTTGTGGATGTATCTTTCGATACGTCTTGAGATCTCTAGCTGCCGGAGTTCCTGGCCGTGGAATCTGACCACGACTGCGGTTCCCTGAGCAGTGATCAGAATTCTGTTAGGGACAACTGGCAGCATGTCCGTGCGCTTCTGAAATGTATGTACTAAAACTCATAATTTTCCAGAGACTAATGACCCTGGACAATCTGCAGATGTCGATGGCAGCCCTTGCCAGCGCGTTGGAGAGTTTCAATTTATCAGGATCCGCCAGGTAGTTGATTCTGTGAAATTAACTAGGATTCACAAATCATCTACACTCACTGCGTAACATTGCTGTAACCCAATTCAGGTGTTGATTTTGAAATCGGCATTCCGTTGGGAATTGTCGCACATGCATCTTCTAGCCATCCCCGTGAGACCAGACTCTCGCGCCTCTGCCAAATTCTCATCACGTCGTCATGACGAGAAGAAATGTGTTTTACCGGTAGATAGCTGATAGCCTTGCTAAAACGCTCGTTCTCGCTGATCATGCCGTCGATCTGTTGTTGCATTACTTCCCCGTTGCGTCTTGGAATCGGATTCGCAGGAGCGTAGTCGTTGTTACGGCTCGCCATAAACGTATAGAGGTTACCCATGTTTTCTACCTAAATGACGTGGCCTCGAACACACATGACACGATTATTTACGACTTTCTGGACAAATTTTCAAAATAAAATTTGCGAAAGACTTTCCAGAAGTTTTGAATTCTTGGTAAGGCAATACTCGGAATTTGTTGTCAGCAGAAATAAAAGTAAAAAAGTCATGCAAAAGTTTTAGACTTTGTGTTCTCATGATTTCATGGTTTTCCTGAGCAATACTGCTTTTCTACCTTTTTAGAAAGTTTTTTCGACGGCAGGAGTTCAGTGCTTTTATGGGAAAAAACAGAGAAAGTTTGAATTATGAAAAATGTAAGATTGAAGTGCATAATAGATAATGTTAATGATAACTGACAATTTGGAGCAGGATCAAAAAGCAAGAGTAGGGAGAAGAGGCCAGGGAGAGAGAAAACAGGCGGATGACGGAACTATACCAGATAGAAGGAAAAGAGGATTGGAAGGAAATGGAGACTGTGGTGCGACCGGGTAGGAGAAAAAAAGGACTGGCAAAAAAGCGATCGGTGCTTTAAGGGTGTAATCAAGAAGAAACGTGGCAAAATGCGGGAAACGCTGAGAATAGAATCAATTGTGCGAAGAGCCATTTGGGGTGTTGCCTCTTCCGATTGACGTGGCAAACGAGACAGACTGACAGGTCTGCTTGGCCCAAAGCTCTTTTTTAAAGAAGTGCAGTCTACGAGAAAACGACTTTTGAATGTGTGTGAGAAAGGATATGGAAGAGGCTGGTGGAGGCAGTCCTCGACGCCCGGTACCTAGCAGCATCCCATTACGATGGTCGGTTGCTCGGATGCAAATGAAATATGAAAAGAATTGGGCAGGAATGGAGGGAGAAAGAGAGAATTCTGACACAATGAAAAGTAAAGGAGGGGCGGGGCAAAGGGAAAAGGTATGTGCCCGTGATAAGGGAGCTCTGTTAATGAAGCAGCGTGACTGGATCCCAGTGGAATGGTCATAGTTCGTCATCGCTGTCATCAGATGGCCAGAATCCCTGAAGACAATCAGTGATTGGATGTTACGAACCAAAAATAAGTTTGATTCGCGTCAGTGACGTCTGTTTACGAACACCGTTATCAATCAGTAGCTCCCCTGAGGGCTTGGAGGTCCCGTTTT
The DNA here is from genome assembly GCA_900883565.2 of Caenorhabditis panamensis. Taxonomy (NCBI): domain Eukaryota; kingdom Metazoa; phylum Nematoda; class Chromadorea; order Rhabditida; family Rhabditidae; genus Caenorhabditis; species Caenorhabditis panamensis. The sequence goes on along the minus strand of LR537692.1, from coordinate 771,166 downwards.
CGTAAACGATTCATAACAACATTATATCAAGTCATGTGAGGGGCAGGAGCTATTTTGGAATCAGCGACGCGACCATGGGAACTCACCTCGAGAGGGTTTTCGACGTACTCCTTGATGACTGCCACGAACCGCATCGTGGGATCTAGCTCATAGCCGACGACTCGAACTTTTTTCGTCTGAGCCATTCGAATAACTTTGTGCAGGATTGCAGAAGGTGTCTCAAGAATTAACGCTTTATTATAAAACGTGCTAATAACTCACCATACTCTGACGGTCCGCCAGATGGAACTTTTGATAACTTGGGTCTGCTTTGAATAGAGGAGAGAAATGAGTGGCGTCTGTCTTACTTTCTTCTCGCGGCATTTTCCGAATCTGAATAACACATCTCTGCAACATCGAAAGTTCCAACTCACCAGCCCCGTATCCAGCTCAAGGAAGAAATCATGTCTATCCATTTTCCCGATGAAACGTGATCGACGTAAGTGCGTGTTGTCGTGTTGGAACTCGGGAAGGGAAAGAACTGTGTGACAGCTGGCCGTCCTTCGAGGCTCGTCGATCGCTTGGAAAGTACACGCCAGCTTGATCCACTCGCAGTATCCCCTCAAACATCGATGCAGTTTTGTGTTTTTATCAACTAAGTAGATGACTCCGTCCTTAGTGGCCAGCAAAATGGAATCTACTTCCATCACTCCCATGGGTTTGATATACGCGTTAACGTCGATATCTGGGACCGGTGGTCTGGCAAAGAGAGAGTAGGACTGATGGAAAGTGTGCACTGTTGCTGCAGCTAAACGGCTGTACTTGGGACTACTCCATGGGATATCGAGAAGAACACGATCATCAAAAGGAAAGTAGGGGTGGCTCTACAAAGAAGACACAGTTGAAGTACACACAAAAGTGGCTCACATTGATAGTTTCGACTGGCATTTCTGCCAATTCTTCCATTTTCATCATTGCGGATGCAGAAGAAGTTTGGCAGTTGACACACATACTGTCGTTGCAGTCCACCATATTTTCAATATACCTTCCCAAATTCGGCTCCATTGCTAGAAAAATAGAGAAGTGCTTTGAGAAACAGTGAAAATGAAAGTGGAATGAACGCCATGAGAAAAGTAGAAAAGCAACTGCATATCATTGCATATAAACCGTTATGGGAAAATCAATTATGACACACTGTTTTTTGATGAGAAATGGAAATGAACTGAACAAATGAGACTCGACATGTGGATCGAATGAGCTGAGAAAGATGAAACGATTCATCTCAACTAATATAGAAAACGACGACAGGTGCGAGTGGATGCTCGTGATTTGAAAAGAGCATGTTTCAATTGAGAAATGTGGGAAATTGAAGGGAAGGAGGCATGAACTCCTGGAAAATCGGAGTCAATGACGCGGAATGGTAGTTGGCCGAAATTTCACACTATTGAGAACACTTTCTTGAAGAGAGTGTTAGAAATGTTGTGAACAATAAGAAAGAGGGGGAGCAGCAATCAGACATAATCTTTGTAGAACGTCATCTTAAAATTATAAGGTCAATCAATGATTTGAAAAAACAATTAGAAGGTACAATGCTCTTTTGTCTGGTCATACTGATTTCTGACCTTCATTCCTCCCAGAGGACGCGAGCTCATTTCTAAAAAAGGAACAGCTCAGTATGAAACATATTATTGAACTTTAGAAAGTGAAACGAAAACGTGGTTCCGTATTCAAAACGCCCAACCAGCAGACGACAAAATTGATAGGTACGTGTAAGTTTTCTCAGATTTATGAACGGCTCCAGCAAGAAAGAGTTGAAAACGGTGGCAACATTGGCAAAAAAGTGAATGGAGAGCCTGAATCACGTTTGTTTTGTTTGTCAATATGCGTTGCATGAAAGACAATAGCAAAAAGAACGATGATAATAGAACATTTGAGTCCGGCAGACCATTACATTCTTGTTGAGCGCAAAAACCACGTGATCGCTGGTTTTTCTCGATTCTAAAGGGGGTTTTGGTCGCATCTCGGGGTCCCATAAAAACTGTTGCGAACGTGTTGATAGAAATGTGAGAGCTGAAAAGGAAAAGCAAAACGAATCAAAATGTCAATAAAATATCAGAAAGTGAATGAGGGTATTTGGTTTATTCTGCGATTCAAGTCTTCAAAAAACGAGCTTTGTTTTGGGAAGGTTTATTCAACAGGTTACGGAATATGAAACCGGGAGGGACAATATAAATATCTCATTCTGAGATGAATGATGACGGAAAAGTAAGACAAGGTAAAAAGTCTAGGAAAGTAGCAAATAGCACTATGCGGGCTTCTGGTAAGCGAACAACTTTTGTTAATGACGGGAGGGAAATACAGAACAACGAACCCTACGGCAGTTTTGAGCTGATTTCTTATTACTATGTATCAGAGCACTTGGATAAAAAGAAACTGTTAAAGACGTAGTTCAAGAAAAAAAAGAAAGAACGGGTGGGTGGGGAGAGAGTCAATCGAAGAATTGTTTGGTCTGTCGTACACACTTACAAATGGATTTCACGTATCTTAGGAGGAAACAGATGAAGGACATTAGAAGAATAAGTGCAAAAGCACAAAAATAAAGGAAAGAAGTGTGCAAGATGACCGAAAAGACGAGTTATCAACTGGACCACGATTCTCCCATCCTTCGCTAAGCATGTGCTCGACATTCGCCCAAGTTCCGTTGTGCGCATGCGCTGGTTCGATGCTGAGAATGTTCAACAGCATCTGATAAACGTCGACAATCTCGATTGGTCCAAACCGCTCGTTTTCTCTGAAAGCAGGTCCACGGGCAACAAAGATTCCCTTCATGTCGTCATGGTGTGGCTCCCATCCGGAGGCCTGTTTGTCGTCAATGGATGGATTTCCACTGTGTGGAACAGTTGGCAAGTCTTTCTGAAATTAAGGGATGACTGATTACTCTAACCTGTTCTAAAGGTTTCTCACCGTGACAACACTGGTTCCTGGCTTGGTAATCAGAACAACTCCACTCATGAAGCGAGAATTCTTCCAGTGAAGATCATCAGACAGCTCCGACATCTGAAAGCAATTTTACTGGTGTTTTTGACAACAAACTTTCTTTGTTCTCACTCTGTAAGTTTTGACAAATGGAGTATCGTTCTCATCATAATCACCCATCGGCGACCACACCTCGCACACGCTGAACTCGTAGTGAACCTATGAAAAACATCATTGAAACCATTCTTTGTTATCTACACTCACGGTTCCCTCATCCTCTGGGTCGGTGAAAACCATGATCATGCTGTGAGAATTGACAACTTTCTTTACAAGAGAGTAATCCGGAAGGCACTGCTCCATGAAGAACTGTTCCTCCTTTTGAAGTGGAGTGTACCCGTGATCAGACATAACCACCAAGTTTGTGGATGAGAAAAGACCACGATCCTCCAGAAGTTGCTGCAAAGAAATTTTTCAGCATTCCCTTCTATTATTGGATTCTATTGTTGCAAGTCTCCCCAAACACACCTGGAGCTCATTGATGTACAGATCGAATCTAGCCACCTCCTGTTCCACTTCATCAGACTCTGGGCCATGTTCTCTCTGGGCGTTTCCAATGTTTGCGTAGCGAATCAAGAACATTTGTTGCTTATAGACTTGGTACTTGGAGATTCTGTTGGCAATTTCTGGGAAGATGTCTCTCAAGTTGTCAGTCTGGTGCGGATCGTCCAAGTTGGCCCAGCGTTTCTCCGGAACTTGAACAACCATGTCGTAGAACGCGCGCTAAAGAAAGACGTTCATTCTCGTTTCTGTGCCAAAGTCCTCACATGGCAATGAGCAAACCAGTAGCAGTGAACATCAACTCCGGCCTTTCCGGCAGTGTACCACAGAGGAGCTTTTGCGTCGTTCCACCAAACATCTTCAGTGTCATTCGGTCCTGAATTTTATAGAGTTACACTACCAGTTTACCCAAGGTTTTATTTTTATTACCGGTTCCACGTTCAAAAGTGAAGTTTGTCTTTCGGTCCCACATATAATCCGCGGTGAATCCATGATTCTCCGTGTAGAGTCCTGAGATATGAAATTTCAACTTCAGACATGACCACCTGTTCTCGTTTTTCACTTTTCACTGTGAAACATCGCGTTCATTTGTAATCCGATGCAATTTGCAACTGTTGGCTAGCTTTGTCACAACATGTGTTGCACATTCGTCCGGCATATGCATATCACTCCCCGAACCGCTGTTTTCATATATCACTCAGATCCATGTCTTCATGTTCTGTTCGGTTCCACATTTATCTTTCAACGAGCAAAGAGAAAGAAGATAGGCCAGGAAGTCGAGAGAAACATCTTTCTCCGCCTCGTTCTCTTCCGACGACCTATTATTTTATTGCCGCGAAGAGTTTGAAAAGTAACAAAAAACGTCTTCAAACGGCTCGTTATCGCATGCCTCGAGCCGCCTGTTCCCCTCGACATTTTTTGTCGCTTTTTGAAAGTGAAAGACGACGGGACTACCCCTACCCACGCAACGGGACAACATGTGGAAAAGAGAGAATGTCATTAGTAAATGATCAGTGAGCTTTTGAGATACATAAAATACAACTTGACTAAGTGGATCCGTCACACGAACATACCAGTGGAGAGACTCATCCATTGTGGCCAGGTATGCGTCGGGAAAGAGGGCGTCACGTAGTCGACTTGAACTCCATTTGTGGCGAGATGTCGGATACCTGATAGACTGAGTTGATACAACTGTAACAAAGCTCTGTAACTCACCGAATGTGGCATCCGGCTTTGTACTGTTCAGCAGTGTTGCTCCGTATCCATCAGCAAGAATAACAATCAGGTTCTGCCCAATAGGTTCACGGGCGAGGGCTCCCGCAACTAGTCCAAGAAGGACCAAGACGAGATGCATCTGAAATGATCGTGAGTAATAAGAAAACACAAAAGTCGGAAAACAGAAGAACAAAAACAAAGTAAGGAACATGAGAGATGTTGAGGGAGATAGGGAGTGATGGGAAATACGACGGGAGGAAGATATGAGTCAAGGTTCAGGCGGATATGACGAAGCATATAAAAATATTTGGGAGGGAAGGAGAATCTGATAGAGAATTGGATTGAAGGGTTGTGATTCTGGATTCAGCGAAGAAAGATCTTCTCTGTTTTTGTTCAACTGTGTTTGTTAACAAAGAAAAAAACAGAGGGAGCGTAATCGGTGCGACGAATGAACCTTTGTTCGCGTTTCTTCGCGTTTTCCATGAATATCTAACACCATTCCTCCAGGATGAATCAGTGGGAAGGCAAAACAAACCAAGATTCGTAGTTCGCGGGGGTCCACTGCAGTGACTCACTTGTTCAAAACGAGAACTGTTGATCGATAAACTCTGGTTCGATAACTTGAAAACTTCCGTGCAGCACTTTTCAAGTTTTCTTTTGTCGTGGCTGAGAAAAGTATCATTGCCAATTCGCTGGCCATTGCCGAAATTAAGTGTCAATGGCAAATTCGAAAGAGATTGTCTGCCGCGTGCAAGATGACTGAGTGTAAAAAGCAAGACGCGGACGATGAGAAGCAGCAGGAGGAATGGATGGAAGGAAAGAAGAAGATCAAAACGAAAAACGACTCGGTGAGCTGCCGGATTCGCATGAGGAGTAATCAATCGAGACGCTTCTCCGCAGAGGGCGCCAGAGAAGACAACGATTGATTTGAGAAGAGAAAACGGACTAATTTCCATGGGATCCTAGTGCTAGTCCTCATTTTCACAGGCAAAAAAACGTTCCCGGCGGCACATGTGGGACAATTTGTTAGAGGAAGAGTGTCGGAATATAACTACTCTGCCAACCCGTCCTTCCGATATTTATTTATTAGAACAACTACAAAAAACGGCTGAGCTTGAAGAAAAGGAAGTGAACTCAAATTGTATCTGTGCAAATGCAACTGCGATAAAACGAGGAACAAAAAAAAATAACAGAAAAAACTTTTTGAAACTAAATCACGAATGAATCCTATGAGTCCTACGGTTTTGTGGGCGTGGTTATGTCATGTTTTACTTTTATGACTCATTCTGTTCATGCAGAATCGAAAGTTTCAAAAATGTTTGAAAAATGTCCTCCCGGAACAATCTCAGGAACAACAGACCGAAGCCCAAAACCCTTAACATTATAAAATTCGGGTGGTCGCGTGAGTTGGTCTAATAAAATTAAGATTACGGCATATGCGACAAGAAAGGCCCGATGAGTGTGCTCATCCGCAATTCTTCTTCTTTTCCGCTAAGTCATTTCCGAAACAAGCAGCGGCGCGGATTACCAAAAAGAATCACATAGTACGTTCATTAAACCCGTCCGTTATGTCGGGGCCCTGCTCCTCTCCAGGGAAACAAAACAAAGTTCAGAGGAACAAATGAAAAGAAACGTAAGACCGGACCAGTGTGATTTTAAACTTTGGCCGGATGGAGATGGAGTGCGCAAAAGTTGAAAGGGACACAAAGATTTAATGGATACCGGTGTTCGTTACACAACCCACCTACCACGACGACAGTTGCGTTGCGCAGATCGGAACGACGAGTGCTGACGGACGGATAATAGCGCGCGGCTAACCGAACTCACGGAATGAAGTGAAATATGATGAATCTGATTGCGGGATTGCGAGATCTGATGGATATTCCTTTCGATCCGCTCACTAGTTTGAAGGCGGTCCTTCAAATTGGTGGGATAACCTGCCTCTTGGAAATTTCAAAGCGTTTCAAAACTGCACAAGGTTACAGTGAGAGTGAGAAGATTCAATTAAAATGTGGGATAAGAATGAGTGAGTGATGGCCGAGGAATTATAATGGCAGCGGATGCGGAATAACTTGATTCCGAAGACTTCTGATTGGCATTGTTTTCGGAAGTAACCTTGCTTTTGTGACGCTGTCATCTTTGTCGATCACCAAAAATCTCAAAAAACGTCGTTTAGAAAAAAGAAAAGTGAGCCCCTGAGACCAGTTTGCGAGATTTTTTGAGAACTGGAGAACTCTGGCTATTTTGTCGCTTTGAGCTGTTTGACTGACGAATATGGAAATTGCTCAATGAAGCAATGTCGGGTCATATTTCGAATTTGGCATTTCTTTGCGTTGAGAAATGAAAATGGATGAGAAAACGCATAAATTTCGGGCAGAACTTGGAACATATCTCACGAATTGTGAAAGAAGGAGAACAAAAAGCTCCTCTCGACTAGTGTGAAAAAAGTCCAAACGGTTAGTACGAAAGCCGGCGTCGAGAGAGCATGAAGTGTATAACAAAATGATTGTGGCAAGTAACAGCTGACACGGTTATCTCTCTTCCGATGCCAACTGTGTTTCTGTTTGTGATGGCAGCGGAAATGCGTGATGGGATGATGGGCCGACCAACTAATTTGGTTTTTTTCTCGCTTAGTGCTCTCAAAAGTTATCCAGGGCAAAAGGGTTCGAAGTTCGTTTACAAATCCATTCTTTAGCTTTATTACTCGCGCGTTAGTTTTCACTTTTTGAATGTGAAAAACCTTCTGAAAGTTCTCTTTGTTCTGTTTCACCCAGAACTGGTTGATCCTGCATTCAAACCTTTGAGAGTACAGTTGGAAAACAGCGGAGATCTTTATTTGTGAAAAAAGGGAAAAGTTGAAGCGTGAGTATCATAACTAAAAAGCAAATGTCATCATCAACGTGTTACAACCAGCATATTGCCACTTCACATCTATGCATCAGGACATCTTCATAAAAGGAGACCATTTGGAAAACAGGGACAGAACAGGGAAAAGCTAATTTGGTCGGAAGCTACTACGTTTTTTTCATTTTTAAACGTAAATGGAAAAAGCTCAAGCGAAGAAAAGAGAGACGGTTTGTTTCGGGAAAATAGTTTTGGGAATAAGTTAAGACAAAGTTCAGGAAAGTTCAAAAAGTTAGTGGTTCTCATCACAAAGTTCTATTCGTTCACGGATTCGTTTTCAGGCGGAAAGAAGTCAATAACAAAAAAAAAGCTAGGCGATGTTAGTTAGTAGACAGTGCTGATCGATCTCAAAAACTCGACAGCATCCTTGTCTTCCTTGCGGTTGTTCAGCACATCCAAAACGTCTTTCGCTGTAATAACCAATTATTTTAGAAGCATGTGCAAACAATACGTACTATTAGACACTGGTTGGATGAGAATCAAGTTGAACTGACGCAAAGTGTTTCCACCGGTGGCTCCAAAGCCAGGGACCTGAAAATGATTATAAAGATGATTTTGAGTTATACAATGTTAGTATTCCTACGTCGTTGAGCTCCAAGAAAGCTTCCCCAGCAAAGTCGTTAGAACGAAGATAGTCATGATCCATGACAGTGAAATGAAGCATTGCAGTCGATGGAGGGTTTGGTGGAATGTGGCTAGAATGTTTGTTTTCAGACACAATGCTAGTTTGCTATAACTCACAATTCAAATGTCTCGTCGAAAATCGGGTTGAGCGACTTGGAGACCACTTTGGTTTTGACAACGGGGACAGCTGGGTAGCGGAACTTCGGGATGATCTCGATAACAACAAATGGATCGGAAAGACCATTTGAGTCAAGTGCAATGATTTGTTTAGCTCCGATCACTGGAAAAGATTATGACTCAAAGCTGTTCCAATGAGCTTCTCACCATCCAAGACCAGTGTCTGTGCATTTCCGTTGTAGTACGCGCGAACGTTGAGGATACCATACTTGCACTCACTGACTTCATTCTGGAAAGGAACCCAACGTTTTCTAGCTTCGGAACATAGGCAGGAGTCATTCACTGACTAGTTACACACTCATAGAAAGCAGTAGGTGAAGCAAAGTTCAGCCAACGTGGCATGCAGAAAAGTAGAACGAAGATGTTGTGACACTACGGAGAAGCATTTTCTCTTCAAAGGAGAGACAGGGGTCTAGCACAGTCTATTCCGCCGGTAGGTTGCATTTCGTTGCTCGTAAGAGCTATCAAAAGCTCAAATTTACAGGAGAATAAATAATATTGAAATGGACTCCAGCTAGCATGAGGACTCTGTACTTATTGAAGAGTATCGTAGGGGCCAAGCTACTTTGCTATCAAAAAATAACAATGAGAACTGAATTAGAAACACCGCAAAAGCTGGTGGTACTAGGCATTCTATCAATTTCAGACTATTGAGTCGTGGCAACTTACTCCATGATGGTGATCAGCAAGCGCCTAAAATGTGTGGTGAATCTTGAATTTTGGGGTGGGGGGAGGTTCAGGAAACCATTTCGTATTTTGAAAGATGGGACAGGGAAATGAAGCAATGGAAAAGAGACACCATCTGTGAGAAGGGCTGGTGCGTGAAAGTGGGATAAGCAAAATAGATCAAGCCGGAAAATTAAAGAAATGAAAACTGTTGTGATGTGCAGAAACGGTTGTGATGGTTAGTCGGGACAGCGAAAGTAAGTTCAAGATAGAAACTGCTGAAAGATGTTTGAAACAACGAAAGCACCTGTTGTTTGAGAAGATCCTTGTAGTACTTCTCGATTAGCTGCTCTGTAGAGGTTTGATTCAACGACAGGATCTTCACCAGTTGCTGAAATAATTTATCTAGAAAAAAAAACTGTTTTTCTCTACTGACCACATGTTCGGGATTGGTCTCCAATGCCTCCATTGACAGCCCCTTTCCTCCTGCGTGGAAGAACTCAACCAGTACATGCCATGCTTCGAAGAGTCGGTGATAGAAGGCAGGCTCCATTCCAATGTTTTCTTTGACACATTCGCGCAGAAGTTTGACGACGATGGAAACTTGAGCGCTCATTACTCGCAAGAAATTTCTGTGAAGCAGGTTCTTGTGGACTGCAGACAATTCAATGTCGAGCTGGAAAAAGATTCTTAGCTGAATCCATTCCCGGATTGAGTAATTACCATATCCGTAAGCGGCTTCAAAGAGTCTTCGACCAACTGAGCAGACGGACTCCAAGCTAGATGAAACACGTGTTTCTTCATTTGTGGGAGAAGACGTCCGGTCAACAGTCCTACAATACGATCAATCTCCGAACAGATGCTGTTTTCGCATTGTTCCAGTCTTCCTTCAATTTCTGACTTCCACAAGTGGCTTCCCTGAAACTGTATTTGTTAGTTCCACCTGAAAAATTAGGAATTTTACATTGATACGGCTCGCATCGCGTTCATAAGCGAGTGACATGTCATCCATGTGCAGTTTCTCAGTGATGTTCAAACTTCGTCGCACTTGCTCGCAGTTATTGATGGCGGCACACAGCTGGAATGCAAAGTTGTTATTAAGAAATTTGGTTTTTGGTTCATACCAAGTGCAAAAGTTGCGACGGAATGAACGTTTGAAGTTCTTGTGTGAATCCCTCGGCCTCTAATCCAGAAATGATCTTCTGTACGTAGACAGTAACAATCTCGCAGATGACGTCAACCAAAAGACGGGTGTACTCGATTTTCAGAGCGGCATCGTTGATGTCGACACGCTCCCAGAACACGGTGAACTGAAAATACGATTCTTTGTGAGTGTTAAAATCATGGTAGACAAGTCTGTCTGTATTTTGTTCCCTAGTTTCTTGGCAGACCTTTATCAGTATTGTGTATTGACTGAAATAACTTAAGAGAACGCCGCGTTTTGTTGGGGGGCGGACCATTGGGCAAGTCTGTTGTTCTGCCTTTGACCTACCTTTATTGCCCCAATACGCGGTCGTCATTTATTGCCCAATAAGCGGACTACGCTGCGTTCTTTTGCAGTTATTGTATTGACTTACAAAATATCAGATCAGTCCTAACGTGCGCTGTCTCTCGAGCGGCTATTTTTCACATTTTCTCTTTTTTCAATCACTTTTATTTAGTAGAAATCGACTTTTCTTTTTTACTCGGGCTCTGTTTGCGACCCATTGCTCCGGCTGGGAGTTTACACCTCGCTCTCGTTCCTTCTCTTCTTGGGCTCTGTTTGCGACCCATTGCTCCGGCTGGGAGTTTACACCCCGCTCCCTTTTCTCTTCTTGGGCTCTGTTTGCGACCCATTGCTCCGGCTGGGAGTTTACACCCCGCTCCCTTTCCTGTCTTCTCTTTTTGGGCTCTGTTTGCGACCCATTGCTCCGGCTGGGAGTTTACACCCCTCTTCCGTTCCTTTTCTCTTCTTGGGCTCTGTTTGCGACCCATTGCTCCGGCTGGGAGTTTACACCCCTTCCTCTCTTCTTTCTCTTCTTGGGCTCTGTTTGCGACCCATTGCTCCGGCTGGGAGTTTACACCCCTTTCTCTCCTTTCTCTTCTTGGGCTCTGTTTGCGACCCAT